>VDFB02271358.1:1131716367-1132005305 GCA_007258455.2 Sequoia sempervirens | reverse complement strand
TATACTTCTTTCTTGCAAGTTCCCCATAGCAAATCTTTGTGTTCTTGAGACACATTAAAGGCACCCAGAGACTTCCATCTCCACTTCTGAATCCCATTTATATTTACCAGATGCCCATAGTCACTTATTTTCTTCCCCTAGCATCTAGTAGACTCAACCTTAATTGCAGCTAGTTCAGGTTTAGTAGACAAAGCAGGATGTCCCTCCCATGAGTCTTCCCAAAAGGATGCAGCCCGACCATCCTTAATCTCCCATGTTATGTGCTTAGTGATGATTCCCCTGCTTTCCAAGATAAAATTCCAAATAGCATAGCCTCTTGGTGGATTCAGTGTGTTCAATATGCGAATTGGCTCATCTGAGTCTAAATATTTCCTCCTGAGAATTTTCACCCACCTTTGCTCACTATTTCGGTATAGGCTCCATACCAACTTTTCCCCCATAGCGAGGTTCATGATATGGAGTTGTTTTAAACCTACTCCTTTAGCCCCGAATGGCTTACACACCTTGTCCCACGACATTAAAGGTAGCTTATGACTATCCTCTGGACCATTCTAGAAAAAGTGCCTCATGATTTGGATGAGACTATCAACGACCAATTTAGGGATCTTCATACAAGACATGGAGTAGATTCGTATGGCAGCAAGCACCGCTTTCAACATTAAAATCCTACTTGCAGAAGAGAGCCATTTTCCTCTCCATAACTCCAACTTCTTTTTGCAACTTTGGATTAGATTTTCCCAGTAACATTTTTTGTTGTGCCCTCCAAATAATGGCAATCCTAGGAAGCGGCCAGGGAAGCTGGCGATCCTTAGGCTCGAGATTCTTGCTAAGTCCCTCTGCAAGCTAGGCTACACATTTAAGAAGTAAACTTCTGACTTCCTCCAATTGATACTTTGCCCAGATGCTTTGCTATAGCTTTTTAGAAGTTCTCTAATAGTTCTTGCTTCCCCTCTTGTGGCTTGCCCAAACAGGATCGTGTCATTAGCAAATTGTTGATGCGAAGCAGCTTCTACACCCGGGGTAATTTCAATACCCCGCCATTGACCAATTGATTTTAGATTTGATATGCACCTTCCTATAGCCTCTGCCATAATAATGAAAAGAAAGGGGGAGAGGGGGTCCCCCTGTCGAATGCCTCTTGAGGCGTTGAAAAAGCCTTGAGCTACCCCATTGACTAGAATTGAGAATTTAGGAGTATTGATGCAGCTGTCAATCCATCTCAGCCAGCTATCACAAAAACCAAATTTACCTAGCATCTTCATTAGAAACTGTCTATCCACCAGGTCATAAGCCTTCAATATGTCTAATTTGATTACCATACTCGGGGATCTTGTTTTTCTTACTGAATGAATCGCTTCATGAGCTATGATAATACCTTCAACAATGGAGTGTCCTGGGGAGAATCCACTTTGTTCATCTAAGATGATATTCTTGAGGACTGACTTCAATCTATTGGCTATAATTTTAGTGGCAATTTTGTATGCAGTGTTGCATAGAGCTATGGGTCTGAAGTCGCTTAACTTTGCAGCCTCTTTCTTCTTGGGGATCATTGTGATGAAAGTATGATTTAGGGTGCCAATCATCGCCATCCTTCTTCTGGATTCCTCAACTACCTTATGCAGATCATCGCCTATAATGTCCCAAAAAACTTGGTAGAACCTTGCAGGGAAGCCATCCAGACCCAGGGCTTTGTCTGCTCCAAGCTGAAATGTAGCCTTCTGTACTTCTTCTATGCTGATTGGTTTGAAAAGTTCTTTGTTGTCTTCTTCAGTGATTAGAGACGGGATGTGATTCAAGAAGTGCTCCCTTTCCCCAGCATGATCCTCAGATTTCTGATTCAGCAGTGTTTCAAAATAGTGGACAGCTTCCTGATTCACCTCTTCCAATGATAGAGTTTTGGAGCCATCCTCACGTTCAATCTTTGAAATCCTATTCCTCCCTTTGTTGGCAGTAGTTGTTCTATGGAAATACTTAGTGTTTCTATCCCCTTCTTTGAGCCAAACCTCTCTAGATTTTTGGCGCCAAAATGCTTCCTCCCTAGCCATAATCTCCGCTAGCTCCAACTTAAGTTTCTGTTCTAGTTCAAAATCTTCCCGTACCATTCCTCTTTCCATGATTTTCTCATTTAGTGTGCTTAATTCTCCTTCAACCCTTGCTTTTTCTTCAAATATGTTCTTGAAATGTTCCTTATTCCATTCCTTTAGCTTGGACTTGATATGTTGAAGCTTTTGACTGAATAGATGCAATTTCGAGTTCTTTCCTACCCTTCATCCCACCAAGTTTCTATTAGGCCATACAGTTTTTCATCCCTGAGCCACATGTTTTCGAATCTGAAAGGACTTCCACCCTTTGGGATTTCTGGATTGAGTGTCAATTGTACTGGGAAGTGATCAGATCCCGTATAAGGTAGAATTGTAGCCTCAAAGATCTCCTCTGCAACTCCCACTCCCCCTGAATGAAAAAATGGTCTAACTTTTCTGCTATATTGGTGAATCCTTTCCTCCTATTAGTCCAGGTAAATCTACCATTGACGTGGCAATCTCCCTTAGGCTACAATCATCTACAAGCTCCTGGAAATCTTGTTGCACTCTGGGGATAGGCAGCAGACCCCCTTGCTTTTCAACACTACACAATGTGGCATTGAAGTCTCCCCCAATGATTGTAGGCATACCATTCTGCTCAACCAACCAAAGCTTAATCTCTTGCCATAGGAGCCTTTTTGCTAAAGTTGGGTTCGGGCCATAAATGTTTAGCACTTGGAATTCCTTGTTTTGGTTAAGAATTCTACATTTTACCACCATCCAATTCTGGGAGGACTTGATCAATGTGCATTTAATGAATAGTGGATTCTAGAATATCCCTAGACCACCAGAAGCACCAATAGCTTCAACAAAAAACCCTTCCCATTGTCTCCACAACTTCGTTTTATTTTGTGATTCCTCCCTACTCCACTTAGTTTCTTGAACTAAAACCATGTCACTTTTGCTTAAATCAATTTGGCGCTTAAATAAGCGCCACTTGCTAGGGGAATTTAAGCCCCTAGCGTTCTAGGTTATGATCTTCATGCCTCCATGGGAAGGACAATCTGCTTCCCGTTTCTTAATTTCCTTTGCCCCCTAGCATTCCCAGCTATCTCCAATTTTGCCTTATTTGTCTTGGCACCCCGCTTCTTTTTCAGTGCAATGTTAGGCTTTGTTAATTTGGATTGGGATTGTTCTATGCTTTGCTCCTCTAGAATGTTTAATTTCTCCTCCCTTTAAACCCATCTTCCACATCAGAATCTAATTCTAGGTTTCCTTCTTCGCTTGTGTCATGTTCCATCTCTATGTCCGATATAGGCAGACTAAGCTTAGTACCTACTTCTAACTCTGAATTGGGATTCTCCACCATTTTGTTATCAACTTCTGCGATTATTATTGTTTGTGGGGGCTCACCGATCAGTTGTTGCCCCGCTTCTTCCCTATCTTCAGTCCCTGCTGGGTTTCCTCCACCTTCCACCTTTGCCCTATTTATAGAAGTTGTTTCTTTCAAAATTTTATTGTTATTCCCCTCTCTCACATCTACCTCCACGCCTTCCACAACATTCCTTGCTGAGTATACCGGAGTGGTGTGCTCATTGGGTACTTGAGGTGCACTTGGAATGGCCCCGCTCATTTATGCTTCTGAGATAGTTGAAGCCGGTTCCCCTTTGCCCCCTTGTTTTTGATCCCAACTTCCCACTACTAATCTCATTGAATGGTCTTCCATAATAGCGTTCTTTGACTAGTCTTCCCACACCATGAATTCTTTGCCTTTTTTCTCCTTCCTCACACTCTGTTCATCTTCATTGATCCCAATAGCACGAATAGTTCCAACGCAGGTTAAATTCCCATGCTCCTTAGATTTGCAATTGGGGCATAGCAACAACTGATCTTCCCTTTCGAATTTTAAAGTTTTGTATCTTGATTCTATTAGTAGATCTATTTCCTGTGGGATTTCTTGTTGAGGGGATAAACCTAGACATAACCTAATGTACGCCCCTTGACTCCTGTCTATCAAAACTTCATCAAAATCCAGGAAAGAACCAAGCTTGCTCCCAATGGTTTTTAGTAAATTTTCTTCCTAGTATTCCGCCAGGAGATCATACATCTAGATCCATACTGGACCTTCCTTTAATTTGTGTTTCCAAGGATTGAAATTTGGATACCAATCTACAAGATGGACACCGGTATTCTCTAGATAATGTTGAGCTTTTGTTAGGGCGTTCCGTTTGGCTTGATTAGAGTGAAAAATAACTAGAAAGAAGTTATTTGCTAGGGCACAAATCTGGGAAAGCCCACCCCAGTTTTTGTAACACCAACTCTCCACGAATCCTTCTTCTTTGAGAATACCCCCCCATTTAATAAACATCCCACAGTCCCTTAGCTTACCGATTTCGATCCTTAATTTCATCAACTCTACCTCCACTATGATTCTCTGTGATGATGGTGGGAGTTGTGGATCTGGTTTTCTTCCTTGTTTGTCTGACCGATCCTCCCATCCATCCATTTTTTCTACCCCTCTTCGATGAGACCCTAGTTTTTCCATTTCCGCAGGAGTCGATTGAGGGTTTGGCTTCTTCCTCCATGAGTTCACCATGCTTTCCCTTGAAGGGCCTTTATACCAAAACCTCCCATGCCTTTGTCTTTGGTTGTCTTTGTTACTGATTAAGTCTTCTTCCTACTTTGAAGCTTTGTCATAGGGGTGATCGAATTTGTGATGTATTGCATTGATGTTTGACTCGAATTTCCTTGCACGCGACCGAATCCATGGTGGTCCTTGGTTTCTAATTTAAGAATCATTGAACCCTTGCTTTTTAGGGTGAAATTTTTCCTCCTGCTTAAAGTGACAGTAATCTGGATGGCATCTATCAACCCATCGACCATCATGAAAAGCCCACTGTGGGGTATGATCTCTAGATTTATTTCGATCTGCATCCCGCCAATCCCTGCCACCAAAGGGGATCCTTTTGCCCTCTCGTTGTCGATCACTTTGGTGATTTTTGTCCTCGCTATTTGCATTCACACTGGGCTTTGGAGATCTTCCATTGGAAATTTTTCTACTTTGATCCCACTACCAGCTTTTACTAACCTTGCCTATCCTCTTTTTCGGCCATGCTTTGTTTCCTTTTTCCTTCTATTCCTATCATTCTCTCATTCCGCTTCCTACTCCCCTTCTCAGCTCTTCCAATCAATTTCACACGATCCGCCATTCTAGTTCAATATGCACATTGATTTAGATGATGATTCAAAATTTAATATTAAGGTTTGAGCCTTGGTTGTTGGTACTACAGGCAAGAAGCCCCATCAGTTCACCAAGGATCCTCCCCTTAATATGAGGGTAAATAAAAAACTCCATTGTTGACACAGTAGAGAGTGACCTCACAAGGTTTGAACCTTGGTTGTTGGCTCTACAGGCAAGAAGCCCCACCATTTCACCAAAGGGTCGCTTCCCTATTCCTCTCCCATATTTAGGTTAATAAAATAATTTGAATTAATTAATAACTAGGTGAGAAGGTGTTGAGGTGTTACCATCCTAAAAGGGTGGAGAATTTACTATTTTGAGACCACTTTATGGTCACTCCCTATTGGTTAAATTTTCCACCTCCATCCTCTCCCTAGTTCTATATAAACTCACTACCTAGATTTTATTTTGGTGCATATTCATTCATTTTTTCATTCTTTGGCATACATATATGTTGATGCATGCAACCATTTTTCTTTAGCTTTGTTATAAGCTCCTAATGCATTTTTTTATCTTTGAATTTGTACATCCCTTGGAATCTCAAGTTTGTAATTATGTTACTTTATTTACACAATAATATATTAGTACCATTTGTAAGAAAATTAAGACTATAAAGTAGGATATATTAGTAGAATTCATAAGGAAATTTAGGAAATTATTTAAAATGATTATCTTAAATTTTCTATGTAGTTGATGAATTTAAAAATCATAGCAATCAATATAGAATTGGCCCCTCAAATGTAATAAGGGTTGTTGCAATCACAAGAAAGGGAATAGTTAAGCCAATAAATAATTTATCTTGGTGTCTAATATTGTCTAACTAAGAAAAAGTAATCGGGATATAAAGATTTTTCTACATTTAAAAAACTCAAACATCAAGTCCCTAAAGCATAAATAATCCATTTCCAGGTATGGATTATTTTCTACAAAGGGTGACATGTTTTAAATTGGTCAACAAGTATGAGATTACAAGAAACATTCACAACTCCTTGGAGTACCTATGTTTATGTGAGAATTCCATTTGGGATAAAAATGTGAAAGAAACCATTGAAAGGAAAATTAATATTTTCTTTATTGGTTTTATAGATGAAATGATGGTGGTTTAGCAATATTACCTTGCCTCATAATCTAAAGATAGAAGATATGATTCAAAATAGTGATATTTTATTTTTTAATGAATTATAATGTATGGGATTTCCTTTCATCCTAAAAATTGTATATTTTGTGTGGGATGATGTAAAGTTCTTGGGAAAATAGTATTGAATAAAGGGGTGAAGATATATATCTAGAGAGTGAAATAAATTGATCTTATCCCTTAGTTTGAGATAGTCAAGGGAGTGTTATTCTTGTTTGGAAAACCAATTCTTTTTCGGATTTCTTCCTCATATTAATAGTAAAACTAAGGAAAATTTTAATATGTTGAGGAAAGGGAAGCTAATTATATCAAGGAAATAATTGATTCATTCCTCAAGATCAAATGGAGCTAAAATAAGTGCAAATATTTTTGGATCACAATAATTTATAGCCTTTTCCAACTCCCCTCCTTTCAATATTTTATACTATACCTATTCTTTTCCTACAAATAATTGTAGAAGGATATAAACAACCTATATATTTATTCATAAAATCAATGAAAAATGTATGATTTAAATATTGATTCATGAAAAATTATGCATATGCTCTTGTCAAGGCTAGAAGGAGTTAAGGCCTTATCTTAGAAGTATAAAAATTATTGCATATATAATATATAGTTTTAAATGGTATATTCACTTGACAAGAGGATTCAAATAAAATATATTGAAGGATGGATAAGATCCAAGAATATGATGTTGAGATTCACATAATAAAACTACTCAAAGATAAATGTTTGGCCAGGCTCATGGTTAATACAAATCTAGATGTAGTATAAATGCATTATATAAGCATTGATCCCTAACTTTTCTCTTGTCTTCTAAGAGATAATTCCTCGTATAAAAATATAATATAGTACTTAGAGAACAAAAATTTCCCCATGGATTATGTTGACAATTTTATTAATGGATCCCAAATCCCCAAGGATGGATAGTCTCCCAAGTGTTTGAGATATAAAAATTGGGTAGAGTGTCAAAACACCTATGTTCAAGTTGGGAAATATAAGATAAATTATTGTCAGTGGGTAAAACATCCTTCATTCCAGGCTCTGCAAAACCAAGGGGGTTTTCCCTATGGTACTATAATAGATATCAACAAGGAAATACAAAACTCACCCTGACATAAACCATACCCATTGCATAGTGAACTCTTATTTTGATTTTCACTTCCTACCTATATGCTAGTTTGGTGAACTCAAAGTTAAGAATATTACTAAAAATAATGATCTACAACATAAAAGTAATGAATACATTTTATAATAAACACTTGCAATGTTACATACATTTAGACATGGCATTTGGAACATAGTAGAAAAGATAGAATTAAAAGGATGGTTATATTGTTTTTTTTTAGTGTGTATGGGATGATGGGGAGAAGAAGGTAATAATAAACTAGTTACTTTATCTAACTAGGCAGTGTAGTCTCTTAACTCATGCAAACACTTAATAATTAAAATAATGTGATACATTAACCAATACACAAAAAATATTATCCTTTTAAAAATTCAAAAGAAAGTTGGGCTCTCCAAGTACATTTAGAAAAATAATTGATAGACATATAATATTAAGTGATTCAACTTATTAATCCTTGAAAATACTGGTACATTTTCTTTATTATCTTTAAAATATACCCTATGAAAGCCTTACATGGATTTTACATTCATCTAGATATCGAACTAATTAGAAAAACATATAAAAATATACACCAAGTATAGGGAGGAAAATAATTAAGTTTGAATTTGACTTTAATCACTCAATATATGATGGTTACATGTATTATTTCGCAATTAGGATAAACCTATATTATTACAATAATAAAAATGCAATACCCAGATCAAAAAATGTGAACCCTCTAGTTCTATTATGTGATTCTACTTTTTTCTATTCCCTTCTCTAATCCAAAATTTTATTCCCCATTCCTAAAAATAAAATTGAATTCAATTTATACCCCTACTATAGGTCACTTAGAATGGGAAATTTGTAGACTTTCTTGTGGTTGCTAAAATATATTGTATTTCCACTTCAAAACATGCCCAATAATGTCTTTATTTTAATACTATAGTATGAAAGTCTATCTCCTATCTATAGGCACCACTTTAAGAATTAATAATGTCTTTATTTTAATACTATAGTATGAAAGTCTATCTCCTATCTATAGGCACCACTTTAAGAATTATTTATGCTAAAACAAGGAGAGGTGGGTTGGTGGAACAATAGATGTGGGTAGGTGTGCGAGTTAGTAAACTCAGTGAGATTAGATTTGGCACTCAAAACCCTTATAAAATTATATTTTAAAATGATACAGGTTACCATAATTATTTCTCTCATCCTACACATTTTGATGCTCTAATGGCCTCTTAACACTATGTACAATGTTCATAACTTAAATAAGCTCCTTGATGAATGCTACAAGCTTCTGTTGGCCCTTTGGATTTTCCTCATTGCATGCTGGAATTTGGGTAAAACAATAGAATTTTTAAACACTTGGTGTTGGACCTTGAACCGCTATTGGCAACCACAAGAGGTGATAAAACCACTTGAATCATCTATTGAATAAAATTATCATATAAGGCCCACAAAATTGTTGACTCATCTACTTCAATCATTGGTGCAAAACCTTGTAGTCTTCTATCTTGAAAAGTATTTTTTTATGTGTCAACCATTAGATATACTTGTGATGAATGACCTAGAAACTTTTATGGTTCTTTGATAGAATATGGGCCCTATTGTTTCTAATTTGGCACAAAATAGCCAAAAGAACAATAAGGAAAACATGTTAGACTCGTCCCTTCTCAAACATAGTTTGGTCACACCAAGTGTCATTTTGATGCATAATTTTCCTTAGCATAGATCACTAGTCTAAAAAATACCCCTCAATCCTAAACAAAATATAGGCTTCATCCTTCATTCATTGGTAAGATCCATCCTTAACATGTCAACAAAACCCAAAATCTCAATGAAAGGCTCAAAATAAAGAATTAGTTTCTTTGATTTTATAAGAATGGATGATTATCATGAAGCAAAGATATGAGGCACCAATGGTAAAAGAATCACTTAAAATAGAGGAAAATTTTAAATATCTTAGATCAACTATAAACAATGGGTCAACAAAGGGAAAAAGAAGAGAGGACTTGAGAAAAGTTATAACAATAGATTGTAACACCAACATTGACTCTAGTTGCGGATGGGTGCCTCCCAGAAGCATCATAAGAATCTAGAATTTCTAGATAGACCAAAAGTGGTGAGAAAAGAAAAAGGAATGCCACCTTCAACATGAGGAAAATGCATGCTCATCATAGTTGAGATAATTTTTCCATAGATGAAAATTGATGGTTTTATAATTTCCTTTTTTTTCTTAGTTTCAACACCTACAACTCTCTTTCAAGTTATCACTAAGATGCTTTGGACTAGCCTACAAATACTCTAATAAAATTAAAATTAGTATAGTTTATAGCACATAAAACATCAATAAAATCCTCATTTGATGTTCTAAGACATCTTTTTGACTAAAAATAGAAAAAATATCTTAATTTTTTGAACAATAGATTTTTAAATAGAGTTATGAGAATGATATTTTATATTATTAATTTTATTTTTTTAAATTGCATTATAGTCAATTTCAATTGATTTTAGTTTATTTAATAATGAAGGATTATGTTTTTTAAAATATAGGGGAGAGGTTTAATCTAAAGAAATAGAGAAAGAAATAAAAAAAATTGTTGTTCTTATACTATTGTAATAGAATACAATCCCCCTTGCATAAATCTAGGCTAATATACAAATGCAACCAATAAGCAAACAAGTAACCTAGATTTAGTTCTAAGATGGATTAGTATATTTGAATGTTATTTAAAAAAATAAAGATGTGATAATGGTGTACTTAGGTTAACGAATAGTGATGAAGAATTATTGTTAAAATCACATTGGAATCATTCACTATATGATTCTCATTGTTGTGACAAGGTGCACCTTCCTTATTCTTAATTGTTGATTTTAATAATTAATTATAATCTATTTTATAGAACTTTCATTCTTAATTATCTTCTTAAGATAGTAAGGTTGCATTTGGATTCATTATGTGTGTTTTCTATATTGATATTTTGGATCGCATTCAATGATCCATCTTCCTCTTCTTGATGATGGATTGTTGAATCTGATTCAAAATATTGATGTAAAAATTAGACACAACAAACCTACAAATAATCTTATTTCAACATGAACTTTGGAAAACTAATACCAAATTTTTTAATGATTAAATCAAGACTTAAAAAAAAATTGTTTATAAAGATAAGGTCAAAATTTTAAAAAAATATTTTTAAAATTGTAGCATTCTACAAAATATGTTTTCATTCGATCATCTTGTTTTTGTTACTTGAAAATTAGAAATATCATGCATTCCAGAGGCATGAATGAAGACACAAATGGCATAAACGACAAGCACATACAGAGTCCACAAAGAGAAACTAATCCACTCTTAGTATGGCAATCTGATCAGTCCACGTCACAAATAAGATGCTAACGGAATGAATAGAGGCAGACGAATTATCTATACACTATTCCAGTGTCAAAAAGAATTATCCCCTTACATTGCAACAGCCAAAATTATGAATATATTGACGATCAGAACTTTAATTGACCGTGATTCAGAAAAATAAATAAGTTACTCTGAGCCTCAGTCTCTGTGACCACGCTTCAAACCAGCGATGAACGGGACTCCGGTAGGCTTAAGCCATTTTTTACCATGGATGAGACGGGCAACGGTAAATTTCTTGACCTGTGAAGGATGCTCGAGAGTGTGATAACCCGTCCAGTTTACGCGTGCCACAACTGATGCGCCAGCTCCATAGTTTTTGTACTCGCCGTAGTAGAGAGTATTTAACGCAAAGTCTGAGGTATTCCATGGCGACCAACCCTTTGGTTGAATAATATCGTCTAGATAAGATTGCATGAATACGGTTCGAGAGTACTCCTTCCATGGCCTGCCCAGGAATGTTTGGAAGGAGTCTTTCACAGGAAGGAGCTCAGGAGCAGCCGTGACGTTGCAGTCATGGACAGAAAATCCAGTGTCTGAGTCGGCGGTCTTTCTGCCTTGAGCGGTTATGATTATCTGCTGACCTTCCATGGGTTTCCTCGCCATTATTACGCATTTCTGAAACACCGCTGCGGCATCGCCGAATATGAAATCTACTGTGCCGTAGATTTCACATTCTCTGTAGAATTGGCAAAGTGAATGAGCGTACAGGGTGTCTTGGTAGCCTTTCATGCTACACCGGTAGAACACTGATTGATGGGATGCAACTAGAAGGGCCACGGCTTGATGCTTCACTGCTCCCGCCGAATTCTCAAAAGTAATGTCACGAGCAATAAATCCCTCGCCTTTCACAGCTACAATCCACAATTTATGCCACTTAATGAATAAAATCCACATCAAACACTTTTGGCTACAGCTGGCTGTAGCTCCTATTCATTCAAGGAAAAATGAGCTTTAAATCACATGCTGAAGATTTTTCTTGATCACGGAGGAGATTTAAGAAAAATAATCTCGCATACAACTACCGTAGAAATAAACGCAGATCCAAAGCTACCCTTCTTTTTCTTCGCTGGTTGAGGTTGAGTTAAACGGGACTTTGAACAAATTCTAACTATTTTGAGTAAAACCGTCAAGCCATGATTAGACAGCCGGTGTAATATAATCACTAAGATTTCTCAGTCCCAAATGATGCTAAGCAAACGAATATTTCAATTTATCTAGGGTTTTATATCATTTACAAAGAGTTTTTTAATTTTCATTATAGCATGAATTTTTGAACTTTTTTTTCGAGTTAAGGATTGTGTAGTATTTATTTCTTTAAATTCGGCTGGAGTATAATCTTAATCTGAGAGAGTCAAGGATTGTGTAGTTTCATTTCATCAAATTCTGTCTGGAGTATGATTCTGATCTGAAATACAAGATTTGATTTCTAGTAATCTCACTGATAAATAAGATTAAAGAAAAAATTGACTATATTTTGTTTTTATAAAAGAGAAAAAATAACCACTAATTTCAAATCAAGGGTAGAGGAGATTTACCAAAGGTTGCAGAATGATATGTGGTGGAGTTATCCACAACGCTCCTGTTGCCAGTTACAGTGGTGCAGTTTGCGCCCTCACCAAGCAACGTGAGATATCGTTTATTCTTCTCGATCACAACATTCTCGCGATACACTCCAGCTTTAACATATATAACGTATCTCTTGTCGCTATGATGAGGAGCACCTTCCACAGCCTCGCTAATTGTACTGTAATCTCCGGTACCGTCCTGGGCAACTGTGACGTCGATCTGTAAATCGCCGGTCGAGGCTCTCAGAAGCCTGCGATCTGAGGGTGACAACCACGCCGGGAAATCAGCATTCGGGTCACCTACTAAAACACGGTGGCTGGCGGGGCTTGGAGCGGGAGCGGGAGCCGGAGAAATATTTTCGGGCTCCGCGGTGAGATCTGAAATTTTCTTAGACATGGCAAGACAAGGGGTAAGGATATCAGAATTTACTTGCGCGCTGAGTTGCATCTGGGATTTGAGGGCTCCGTTCGTGTTAGCAAATCCTTCAATACAGGTATCCTGGTTCGTAACGGCGGCGCTGAGAAACATCTGAGCGTAACTGGCCTCAAAACCAAGCCCAGGATTGTTGATATCTTGGCTGAGGTTGAGCAAGTACTCCAACGCCTGGCCGAGCTCGTTGAGCGTAAGGCTGTAAAGATCGAGACAGTCCTCGAGAGCGATTTGCTCTAATCCGGGGGTGGCTGTGGGCGCCAATGCAAGAGCCCTCTCTCTGCTTTGTTCTACGAAGGCACTTATTTTCTGGACAGCCAGTTTCAGAAGGTCTACAGAAGGTTCCTCCTGGTCATATCGAGGCCATTCTGCTCCTAAGCTGGCGATAGTCGAAGCACAAAGCTGAGGATCTGCCGAGCCATGGCAAGCCGCCGTTATCGAATGATTTGATGTCCAAGTCATGTGCACTGAATTTTTCAAGACTATATTACGGTGATGACTCTTAACGGAGGCGACAAGAACAGAAATACGTGTGACCGTGGCGAGGAGCATGACAGAAGCCACAACCGTTACGAGGATCGCCCTCCGCGTAGGAATGACCGATCTCCTCGTAGGGATGACCGATTTCCCTCCCTCCATTTCCTGGTACATCCTGAATTTTTTCTGTTTGCTTCTTAACGCTATCTGATATCCCAGAAAGACTGGAGGGACACCGAATCGAACAAGCTTTCACTAAGAATGGATGAGGACGAGTCTGAATGCATTGTCAGATTCGTTTATGTAGAAGGTCGATGAGGACACCACCTTTAGCGGATCGTTCATTCGTATCTTTCGCGTGTTGGGAACGAATATGGTCCTTGCCAAATCACATCCGAATCAATTATTTGCTATTTTTACAGTTCTCGCTTTCATGGAGTAAGCTTCTCGAAAGAGGGCAATTATCTGTGAGATCAAATTGGAAGTCCCTAGCCATTTTAGTTGTGATTATGAAGTAATTGAATAGGTACTGTGAATTGAATTGAGCACGAGAATCTTGAACTGTTTATATTCTTAGTATTATATTTCCAGAGTGTCGTATTCTCACACGTGAAGGCCTGTAAAACAGAGAGTTTCCATGCCTGCTAGTCACCTTGTTCATGTAATCGCATTCGTGTCTGCAAATAACAACTCAGCGAAATTGAAGTACAGCCATGACAACTAATTTTCCCGCCATGTGGGTGTTTAGAAAGTTCGGATGTCATCGATATCGATAAATTGTACTCTGTGGAAACCATGATACATTTTATTGCCTTTATTTTACGTTTGCGATGCTGTAAATTGCATGTCTATGCCTTATCGTTTTATATATCGGGTTTAATTAGCTAGTTGTTCCTATTCTTATGTAGACTAGTGCCTAAGATTTATGTGGATGTTTGAAAATATTTTATTGTAGTATATATATTTTTATATCGTTTTATATATCGGGTTTAATTAGCTAGTTGTTCCTATTCTTATGTAGACTAGTGCCTAAGATTTATGTGGATGTTTGAAAATATTTTATTGTAGTATATATATTTTTATTTATTTCAAAGATTTAGACTTATTTTTATATTTTTATTTTTATTGGATAAAATTAATTCAATTATTCTAGAAGATTTAAATTGAGAATATTTGAATATAAAGTTTTTAATTGAGTTTATGTTTCTTTTTCTTAGTAATACTTATGGGGCGAAGCTAATCTCCCAATAAAAAACATCTATATATGTAACATTATAACATAACACCCATCCCCCATCCCACACGCTGGACAAAACACAGCGACGAAAATATTTGATGGAGCACACTGACAAATGTTTAGGCATATGTCGTTTGGATTGCCATCAGTTGTCCCATTGCAGGTAAAATGTGGCAGCACCAACAAGTTTTCAAAATCATAATTTGGAATGCATAAAAAGCGCCAAAGCTGGCCATTTCGAAATAATAATTTGGAATGGAAAAAAAGCCCAAAATGTCGCCATTTTTTGACATTCGCCATTTTGCAAGTTGTTGGAGAGCACAAAAGGGAGTTGTAGGCATTTGGAGGTCAAAGCAAAGTGGCTACTCTCCATACCAAAACACATTTGATAGGTGTTGGCCTCCTCTAATGGTTTAATAACTAATCCCTTAGAGTTGTGACTTAGAAATTGGACATATGCACTAAGTAGCTATCTTACTCATCATGAGGGTGCATTTCACTATCAACCCGTAGATGTAAACTTGAAATGGGTCAACACAATATGTGCACTAGAATTCCACTACAGTCATCCATAAACAATAAAAGAGACAGTACAAGAAATAAAATGCTAGAAAGAAATCAACTTGAGCACTAAGCATGAATCAACAACTACATTAAACATTAACAACTAGACTGGAAATGAAAGATAGAAATGGAAATTTTAGCAAACATATAGGAGACTACTCTATCTACCTGAGCTATAGCAACGGTCACATAATAGAATTCTAGTGGTTGCAGGAACAAAAAACTTTTGAAACTGAAACTAATTACTGAACAGAAAATAACTTTTAAACTAAATGGGTGGAATTCTCACCAAGTGGCCCCCCTTGAGTGAGTCTTCCTTAAGCTAACTCAATTGTAGCAAATCAGAATATCATATTATTTCTTGAAAACATGATTACAACTTTTCAACAATATGACTGTATTACTAAAACTGGAAAATGCGGGTATAATCTTAGAACATCCAAATTTATGAAAAGGGGCATTTGACCATTATTTATGGAGAGAAAAACTTCTAATCAACCCTAACTACTTAGGCAATCGAATCCATCAAAATAGGAGGATGCCACATATTGAAAGCATAGAAAAAGAGGGAGGAAATTATGCATGCACCAAATTTGATCAAATCAGACTTGCCCCAACAAGAATCTAGCATAACACACTCCCTAGATTTTCTCAACAAACAAACATGACCATTGAAAGGTAGTTATAGTCTTTTATTCAAACTAGTAATTTCCCTCCATTGAGAGTTTTCCCTCCTTTGACCTCTTAATGACCATCTTTTTTACTCTCTTGGCAACCGATCAGCTGGCATGAGTTTCTTCCACTTTGCAAGCTTCATTGACATCAACATCTTAGTGTAAACATGCATAATGATGTTAGCACACACAAACAATTGCATATCCAAACTTACCTTAAAGTAACATCCATTCAACCACATGTAAAATTAACAAAGATAATTCACATAGCATGCTAATGTCGTTAAAAGTCACAAGGATAAATTTATGCCCAAGGTTTATGGTTTTAAGGAAATAACATAGAAAATGTCAACAACCAAGTGCCAAATTCTATGGTAACAATAGTAAATATATAATAAACACTATCAAAATTGAGCCATTAATTGGACTCATCATTCCCCCCAACCTAATGTTTTGCTAGTCCTCCAATAGAGGGAGCACTATTCTTTTGCCTAGTCAATGCTCTGAAGTCACCAACTGCCAACTACCCCACATCGGTCTTTGTAGTGTCTGAATTGGGATCCTAGTAGAACCATTGCTTGTTTTTCAATCTTTTCCATCTTTTCTTTCTGCAGCTATGCCATACTGATAAAACTTGTAATTTGCCATAGGCCACAATAGAGTAGGTGGCTGAAATGTTAATGGAATCCAATACTGTTGCCTCATCCTTCCAATCTATATGTATCTGTCAACTCATTTGCATGCTACATCATAATTTTGCAAAGAATGGGGTTTAGCTTGTTTCAACTCATCTATCAAACTATTCCACCTATGTGATAAGTACCCCATTACTGACTTTCTTGTAGTTTCAGCTACCTTCTCATATTCCTTGTAGGCTTCTTCTCTAACAAGTATGATCCTATTTTTGTAGCTTGGGTGATAAACAATTCTCTGCCATGTTTGGCAAATGTATGCAGGGTTACTAGATTTGGCTCTGAGGGGCAAGGGAGTATGGAATTCTCTTTCCTTGTAAGTTCTGAACTACTACCCCCAACTAATTTCATTCTAAATCTAGGACATAAATGCCCTCAAATGGAGATCTCCAATGTACAATAATGGGTTCCAATCATGATCACTAGACACAACATAATTATGCAGATGTAGCTCACACAATAGATTTTGAACTTCAGGAAGGGAAAACTAGTAGGCTTGGAAAAACTCATGTGGAGTGTCAATAGAGGGGATTAAACCTAAAATAATCCTTGACAATTTAAAGGAAATATTCCACTCCTTCAAATGTAGGGCATATAATCTGGGAGGAGTTCTGCATGCCAGCATTTGGGGCACTAAAGTCACCACATTATCCACCTTTTCCTTTAAGGAAGCAATCTCTATATTCTTTTCTTCAATTTTTGCATTTTTCTTCTTAACCTCTTCCTATAGCTTGCATTTTTCCTTTTTCCACTCCTCTTTCCTTTGCATTTCACTCCATAGGTTCAGAGCTACAAGATTCAATGAAAAAGTAGGAGGTTTATGTGTTCCTACCAAAATCTTCCTTTGCACTGATTCTTATTGTTCAAATAGCACCAGTTACAATGATTCTAGTTGTTCATCCTACTCTGGCTACAAGGGTTCTTGATTATGATCTTGCTCTTGATTCTCAACCTATTATGCAATAGTAGCAAGCTCTACTAATCTTACATTTGTTTTTTCTTTCAAAATATCTTTTTCTTCAACATTCACCTACCCCATAGGGGCTTATGTCTTCTCCCTAGATGTTCTCCTAAGTCCAGAGCTTCTCTTTCGAGGTATATCAGTGACTAGCCTAGTTGGCTTTGATTTCTTAGGAGGGATTTTGCATTTTTCTTTGGTTGTAAGAAGAACGGTGTCATCAACCTTTTGTTTACTAGGGCTTATTGTTTCTTTTTCTAGCATTTGCTTCTTGGCCCTCCCCTTCCTCATTTCTACCTCTCTCGTTTGTTCCTTCTCTCTTCTAATGGCAACCCTAGTTCGAATTGGGGTTTTGGGAAGAACATCAACATCAAAGTCTAAGGATGAACTATCTTCATCTGAATATTCTTACTTAGAGGAGCCAATTTCTATAGCTTGTTCAGCTACAGGAGGGTTTATGCAAGGGTTTGCACCAGAGGTTAAAGCTCCAAGAGTGGTTTCAACAACCCTCTCTCCCCTACAAACCCTATGAGGTTGAGGCTAACCCCTAGGATGTACATTTTCTAGTCTAAACTAATCAATGTTTATAAATTCCTCTCATGTCATATCAGACACCTCTTGCAATGATTTCTCTACTAACAATTTTATTAAACAATGGTGAGAGACAAAATTATCCCTACCTTTTTGTGTTTTAGCTGCCATGATTGCAAGGAGGTGATACATCACATCGGGCATGTTCATTCTTCTTCCATGTCTCATATGGCACAAGAGATTAAAATGCATAGAATGGAGGCATGATTGGTGGCCTTCACAAGTAATATACTTGACAATGTGGACGGCTACTTGTTTCCACTTCTCTGGCAGAGAAGTACTCTTTGTACCTTGTTTATCTACAACTAGTGGATGATTGCTAGGTTCAGTGAATTCTTCCCTAACTGATCTTCCATCTCTAGTAGCAGGGTATGGGTCTCCATCAGTAGGTAAACCCGTTACCTTTGCAATTCTCTCCTTAGTAGCGATCACCTCTAACCCTTTTACCATTTCCTTCCCCTTAGAGAGTGTTTATATAAATTATAGCGCAATGTCCTCATTGTAGCTGTCAAGTTTCAGGAAATAATCCAGCCATCCACAATTCCTAAACTGAGCTATAGAAATTGCATCCTACAGTATCACATCATGAACCATATTGTCATTCCTAATCAATTGATCTCCCATTGTTTCAGCTACCTACAATCAAACAAGCACTTCTGCAAAAATTCCTTTCCAGCAATCTTTCTCTGAAAACCCAATTCCTTCTTCCTGCAACTCCTTTGTAGTGCTAATGCCAATGTCATATGGAATTTACCTTTTTGGTGGTGTTTAAGATTATGAATAAGGAAATAAGGAAACATAAATGAAGGGTATTATCAAGAAAAATGGTGGTGGTTCAATGTCCTATCACACATGCAAGCCATCATTTCAACTATTTCATTCAAATTAGCTAATTTCAAATTTAATGACATGTGGCCATATGGGTCGACACGCTCCCCAACCTAAATTAGAGCATGTGTCCACATAGGTTGGGTGGTACTTATGATGTGATAGGGAAAAGTACAATTATATGCCATGTGAAATATCGACATTAATTTATATTAATTAAATAAATGCACTAAGGGTAATCAAGATACAACACATTGTCATGCACGTACCTAAAATTTTGGAGTATCTTTTACAAGGAATGTGGAGAAAAGTACCAATTACCTTTTAAAAGTATAGTTGAGCAATTAATGCAGTGGTGATGAATGAAGTGATGGTGAAATGAAGTGATGGTGGAGTTATGAAAGAGAGAGAAGATGGAGATGGATGGGTGGATGGATTTATTAATGAAGAAGTGGATTCCCACAAAAGTGGAAATCTTAATTATGAATTGATTGCATGCATACCTAGATTAGTCAGAAGGAGGGACACTAGGTTCGCTTCCTTCAGCTACATGAAGTTCGAAGGTTCGAAGGTTTGGTATTGAATAAATTGCTGCATGAATTTTTTCTTGGAAGCTAGTTTATGATACAACCTAAGACGGTGATCATTTACCAAAAGTTTGAATTTGACAGGGTCAATGGTGTGCCATAGAAAAATGGCCCCTTGTCATTCTCATGGCCTTTTAGGTCTCTTTTCATGATGTTTGGTCTATTCTGCTTTGATTTTTTTCTATAATGTGGCTTGAACATGCACATTAGGTCCTTAAAATTCAAATAACGATGTCTTGTGAAGGTGTTGTGAAGTGTTGAAAAACATTTCTACACTTTTCTAGACTCTTTATTACAATTCACTTAAAACTCACCTTCTCATCACTTATCAAGTCCTATTGTGAAGTGTTGTAAAGTCTTGTAACAAGATTTCACACTTTTCTAGGCTTAATTTCACTATTTACACCTTTCTTATGCTTTATTTAACCCCTTTATACCCTTATAAGCCTTAATTAAGTGAATTTTTTAATGTAAATTTGACAAACAACATTAAATGTGACTTAACTCCTGACACCCACTTTCAAGTCCAAGGTGGGACCAATTCACCATGGGTGGCGAATGAGTCCCTCTTGGCTCCAAATTCAAAAAAAATCAATTTTCCTTTTAGGTTTTTATTCAAAATCACTTGATGTTGCCCTGTAATGAGGTATCATTAGGTTACTAAGCCACAATAATGTATATAGAAGTGTTTTTCTCCTCATTTTACATCTCTTAACACATTCAAGGAATCTTCCCATCCATTCAAGTAGTCATCAAGCATTCAAGCACTTTGCACCATCTAATCAAGCATTTTGGAGTAGCCATTGACATATCATTAGATTTTCTTCAACAAGGGTTTGATAAGTTGATAACATTTGCATGCTATCTATTTATCATTCTCTTTCAATCCATCATTTCATTAAGGGTTTGATTACAAAAGTGGGGTTTGACCAAGCCAAACCCCTATTGTCTAACCCTCAACCATTTTCCCCCTCTTGCATGTGTATTTACAAACTTGTGTATGTATATTTAACAAGTTTTTAGGTGTTGAAGAGTGGTCAACAAGTCAACAAGGTGCTTCAAGTCAAATCAACCTCATTTCAAGCTTGGAGAAAACTTTATGTCCATTTTCTGCACAATTAACTTCATTAACCCGACAAGCAGACAACCTCAAATCTAGTGTTGCAGAATTGTCCCTTGATTTCTTCCTAATGTTGCACCTCCTGATCATTTTGCTTATTTACATCCTGAAATCAATGAAGGACCTAAATTTCCTCCATCAAGTGGACCTAGTTCCTCTAAAAAAAGACATTCAAAACCATTTTATGATCACAAAGTCAAAAACACTCCCATAAACCTTAAAGAAACATACAGTAAAGGCTTTACTATCCTCAATAAACAAGATTGTGACACAACACATGAGCATGATATTCACTAACTTCTTCAACAAAAACCAACAAAAGAAAAAACCACAAGATTAGGATATCAAGTTCCTTCTCATCTTGATAGACCTCCTTTTGAATATTGGAGACTTTGAGATGATAGTATAGTGATCTTTGATTCTACTCCTGACTTGAGCATTCTCCTTCCACATGAACAACCATTACTCAATTTCACCGACAAGGATGATAGGATCCCAATGGATCCTCTTCCCCCTTCCATGAGAGTCTAGCAAATGCAATCAACCTTACAAATTTAAACAACTCAAGTTTCCTACACACCTTGCGCCCGAATGTGAAAGGATTCAACCACTTTTAAACAAAGGTATTATACTTTTACCACCTATGTATAGGTTGGTCGTTCGTCCTAAAGATTATAACATACCAATTTGAAAATATCATCATGTTCTTGGACATCAAACTAAAGAATGTCATAAAATGAAGGACATACTAGATAAACATCATTTCATTGATGTTGATTTCTTTCCTATTATCCCATAAAAACTAAATCCCTTTATCATACCATAGTTGTACAATTCCCCATTCTCACTAAATAGCATGATCATTTCACCTCACCCACCTCAACTCATTCTTGCCTCACACCTTATGGGGGGCAAGAATTTTTTAGCCTTGTCCTTGTAATGCATTTGTCTTTGTCTCTAAAATCTTATTCCTTTTTCGCTTACCTACTTAAGATCGAGAAACCAATAACTTAGTTAATGGCTGACTTACATTTTCATTACTAGCCCCTTTCCATTTTTCTTGTATGTGCGTATCATGTTCCCCCATATCGTTTGTTTTATTTTTTCTCTCTTTGTACACTTCCTCTATTTGTACCTCTATTCTTCTATATGTCGTGCATTGTAATTTCTACTTTTATTTTGTGTTTTCCTTTTGTGAATGACGCAAAGCGTTGAGATGTCCCATGTCTCTTCCATGTTGACCTTAAAGGACCTTTTTATTTTTTTCTTTTGTTTTGTGCTTTCCTTTTGGGGATGACGCAAAGTGTTTAGACACCCTATGTCTCTTCCATGTTGACCCAAAAGGACCTTTTTCTTTTTGTCTTTTGTTTCATTTTTTCCTTTTGGGGATGATGCAAAGCATTGATACACCTTATGTCTCTTCCATGTTGACCCAAAAGGACCTTTTTATTTTTGTCTTTTGTTGTGTGTTTTCCTTTTGGGGATAACACAAAGCGTTGAGACACCCTATTTCTCTTCTATGTTGACCCAAAAGGACCTTTTCCTTTTTGTCTTTTCTTTTGTTTTTCCTTTTGGGGATGACACAAGGCATTGACACTAAAATATCTCTTTCAGGTTGACCCAAAAGCTTTTTCTTTTTGTTTTCCTTTTTGTTTTCTTTTCACTTGTGTTTTCTTTTTGAGGACGATGCAAAGAATTGAGACCACAATGTATCTTCCATGTTGTTCAAACCAAAATGGACCTTCTTTTTCTTTTATTTTTTCTCTCTTTGTGTCATTCTAACAGTTCTATGTGCTTTGGGGAATGATGACAGTTTTGAGCTCTTTAATCAAAATATTGCAGCAATGAACGTACTGACCCCTAATCCATAGATCCCTTATGTGTTTGGTGTGTTCCTTTCTATGGGGAAACTCCCTTTCTTTTATTTTCATTGACATGAGGCAGCCTAACTTAGAAACATATGACTTGGCATACGGATTTCCAAGTTGGCTCTCATGTCTTGTTTTTAATTTTTGCATTTTCTTTCCTTTGCTACTTTAAAGTAATTGCTCATAGAACAGTGTGTAGTAATTCCTTTAAAGTGGGGGGCATACATTACCATAATTTCATTTGCATTTTCGATTCTTAGTGTAGCCTTGTAGTTTCATACGATGTGTTCATCACTTTGTGGATGACATTTGTTGTGATGTCCTCCATAAGTGTGATCTATCTGTGCATATTATATTCCTCTTAGTGGCCTAATGTGATACACTACATCCCCTAAGTTGTGAATATTTTATTCTTTGATTGGTCCTCTCTTGGAGACATTAGACACAATTTCCTCTAAGTGACAAACCTCACATAAACTTAACAAGACTTCTTTGAACATCTTTTCTTATTTTACATTTGAAATTTTTGCATTTTTACATTTTACACTTTGCACTTTTTTCCACCTTACATAACACAACTTACATGTCTGTGTTACCTTGCTTTTTTGTTCATGGATTCTAAGCATACGAATCTTTTCTTGTCCCATGAAGCACGAACTAAAATTTTCCTTTGTGGCACCTTGTTAAAGTTATCAAGAGGTATAACTTTAATATGGTTGAGTGGGCAACACATCCAATGGCACGACTTTCCCCATAGCCACCTTTTTGTTTGTACATGCATACCAACTAGTGTATGTATCTTACCTTTTTGGGCTTTCTCACCTGACGAACTGCCATAAGTTCTATCACCCCAAAGTGTATGCATTCTCTATTTCAAAAAAAAATATTAGAACTAATGCACTAGTTGGATAGACGATTGAAGCTTCATCTAATTCTCTTCTTTCATTCCAACACGTGTGTTCCTTGGTTCTTATGCTTAGTCTTCCATGGGATCTTCATCCTAGGGGCTTGATCATCCCTCTTGACTTTTGTTATTCCATGTTGCTAACATAAGTGTATTTGGACCTCCCTCTCAATATGCATGCCTGCTTTAGTGTGATTTTGAAGCAAGTTCATCCTCTCACTAAAGTGGGGGTTAAATGTGCCGTAGAAAAAAGGCCCCTTATCATTTTCATGGCCTTTTAGGTCTCTCTTCAAGATGGTTCATCCATTTTCCTTTGATTTATTGATGTAATGTGGCTTGAACATGCACATTAGGTCCTTAAAATTCAAATAATGGTGTCTTGTGAAGGTGTTGTAGAAGATTTCTAAGCTTTTCTAGAATCTGTTTATTACAATTCACCTAAAAATCACTTTTTCATCACTTATCAAGTCCTATTTTGAAGTGTTGTAAAGTCTTGTAACAAGATTTCACACTTTTCTAGGCTTAATTTCACTATTTACACCTTTCTTATGCTTTATTTGACCCCTTTATACCCTTATAAGCTTTAATTAAGTGTAATTTTGAATGTAAACCAGAAAAACAACATTAAATGTGTCTTAATTCTCGACATCCACTTTCAAGTTCAAGGTGGGGCCCATCTACCATGGGTGGCGAATGAGTCCCTCTTGGCTCCAGATTCATAAATTTTCAAATTTCCTCTCAATTTTTTTATTGAAAATCACTTGATGTTGGCCTATGATGAGGTATCATTGGGTTAATAAGGCACAAGAATGTATAAATAAGTGTTTTTCTCCTCATTTTACATCTCCTAACACATTCAAGCAATATTCCCATCTATTCAAGTATTCATCAAGCATTCAAGCAATTTGCACCATCTAATCAAACATTTTGGAGCAGCCATTGACATATCTTCATATTTTCAACAATGGTTTGGTAAGTTAATAAAATTTCCATGTTATTTGTTTATCATTCTCTTTCATTGCATTATTTCATTAAGGGTTTGATTACCAAAGTGGGGTTTTTGTTGGCAACACAAGGGTAGACAACTAAGAGGGGGGGTGAATTAGTTGTCATGGAAATTATACAAATTAAACTTATTCTCAGATCTTATAAATAAACATGAAATCATAAATCATCAACACATCAAAAACACACATAACACCAAGATTTTTTACATGGAAACCTTGTTAGGAGAAAAACCATAGTGGAGGTTAGTCCACAAGATTATACTTTGTTAAAAGTATATAAATGGGGAATGCACATGCATTCAGGCACATTGCCTAGAGCTCACTGCTCAAATACAAAAAGCTTAATGCCCAAAAGAGGACTCACTATCTTATAGTCACATTTGGATTACATCTAGAAGATTTTGAACTAAGAAAATAACATCTTCTAATGCCTGATTATAGTTCCGATTAAGAACATAAAATCTACTCGCTCTTCTTCAAAATTTACATCTACCTTCAAAATATTAGAATTTTCTTAGCACACAACACACACACCATACCCTCAAATGGTATAAACAATCGATCATATATCCACAACTAAGGATAACATCAACTACATGTCGGCCCAACAAAATAGGAAATGTGTACAAACTGTTCGCCCAAATCAATACACAATTTATCAATGTGAACCAACCATAGTAAGGACCCAAAACAACATCCTCAAACATGGAAAACCTTAAACAATTATGCCTCAAAGATCCATAACACGCTAGAATCACTCTATCGGCCATGATCATGAAAAACATGAACTCACAGAAGAAAATCAGCAATTGGGAGCACAACGGTCAATGTAGACCAACAACACAGATAGAGCACAATCTACAAACATTCACAAGTATCATGAATCACCATAGAAACATGCAAAACAACTCAAATTACTAGAATCACATCATCTTCTTTCAGGAACACCAACTAAAGCAATAAAACAACTATTAGAACATAGATACTCATAACTCAATCAAATCTTCATGCAAACCTCTAAAAATTCATGTGGATAAACTAGATATACTTTTTAACAAACCCTTTAATCTACAACCTCTTATCATCAATATACTGAGCTAGCCATTATACTAAACTTCATTGCATCACCAACAACCTGCAACTTATTTTATTACAATTTTCTTAATATCCTCGACATATACAACCTTAAAGACATTAATGGAAATAGTGTTGACATCAATGACAACCACATATCAACAATATCCAACAATCTCCCCCTTTGGCATTGATGGGAACACATGATGTGAAAAACACCATCAACACAACTTTCTCTTAGCAATTTCTCCCTCTTATATTTTGACTCTTTTCTCCTTAACTCTTTCATAGTTTTTCACATGAATTTTCTCCCCCTTTGACATCAATGACAAAGATACACATTATCTTTCTCCACACAATCTCTTAACCACATTTCTGAACATATTTTTGAACATCTAACTACTCCCCCTAAGTAGAAACCACTGCAACATCAATCCAGATCACAAGATATGACTATGAAATGCACGAACTGATGCAAGTCAATGCATCTTAATTCTAATTAGGAGAGGTAATCACCCCTAGCTTCCCTCTGAGATACTCAAAAGTACCCTTAAATACAAGCTTCAACAAATACTTGTCATATTTGGCATACCATGCTCTTGGGGCTTGCTTAAGTCCATACAATACTTTCTTCAATCAGAAAACCATATCTCCTTGATCAGTCAATTGAAATCCATCAGGTTGCTCAATATACACTTCTTCTTCCAATTCACCATTTAGAAATGCTGACTTGACATCCATTTGATAAACCTTGAATATTTTGTAAGTAGCATAAACAAGAAATAGTCTCACAGCTTCAATCCTAGCAACAGGAGAAAAAGTTTCTTCAAAGTCAATTCCTTCCATCTAAGAAGAACTACTACAAATTGAGAAGAATGATACAGGCTCAGTCTTTGAGATCAAATAGTACTCTTCTACAATTATTCTCCTAGTTTGAACACCTTTGTTCTTATCACCTATGATCTAATGTTTTGAATGATGTAGTTTTACATACCATGGAGTCTTAGCGTATTCTTGAACTTCAAGCTCTTGTAATTTCACTTTTGCACTTTCACTAGTTTCTTCCTCTTGATTTTCCAGATTCACCAGAATGATCTGAGCTTGATTTAGAGTCTGAACTTTCTTTTCTTTATCTGAACCATCATTCTAATCGCCTGAATCATATCTGCATGTTCTAGATGATCCAACTGTGTCTTTATCAACCTTTACATTAGCACTTTCAATTACTTTCCTCAATCTCTTATTGTAGCACCGATAGGCTTTACTTTTAGTAGAGTAACCAAGAAATATTCCTTCATCACTTCTAGCATCAAAATTTCCTATATATTCATCTCTTTTGATATAAAAATTACTCCCAAAGATTTTGAAGTATCTAACAATAGGGTTATGACCAAACCATAGCCCATAAGGAGTCTTATCGGTATCACCTTTGACATGTACCTGATTGAGAGTGTAAATGACAGTACTCATAGCTTCTCTCTAGTAGATATGCAAAACATTTCCTTCTAGCATCATGGTCCTAGTAGCTTCTCGAATTGTCTTGTTCTTCCTTTCCACAACTCCATTTTGTTGATGGGTACGCGGGGAAGATAGTTGTCTCTTTATCCCATGCTCTTCACAAAAATAATTAAACTCACTGGAATTGAATTCACCACCTCTATCTGATCTCATACATTTAATCTTCAGACCTATCTTTGTCTCAACCATAGCCTTAAAGATCTTGAATTTCTCTAGAGCTTTAGATCGTTCCCTTAAGAAAGTAACCCACATCAATCTAGAATAATCATCAATAAGTAACATGAAATACCCATCTCCTTGCAACCTTCTAACTCTAGAAGTACCACACAAGTCAGCATGCACAAGCTCCAAAACTTTAGTTGAACAATGTTGTTTGCTCCGGAATAAAACTCTAGTTTTCTTCCCTAATTGACATTCCTTGCATATAGCATTAGTAGTTTTTATCAACTTAGGAAGAGCTCTCACTGCCTGAGTAGAACTTATCTTGATAATATTGTCAAAGTTTACATGACATAATCTCCTATGCCACAACCAACTTTCATCAACTTGAGCAATCATACAACTTTTACCAGTAGGATTTAGGTAAAAGATATTACCCTTTTTATTTTTGTACAAGATACAATCACATTTCTAGAACTCCCCAATATTCTACACTTTGCATTCTTGAATTAAAGATTGTATCCCTTGTCAACCATCATCAAGAGAAATGAATCCTTTGCCACAGATTACACCAACTTTATCATCACCAAATCTTACAACACCACCATCATACTTTTCCAAGCTCACAAATTTACTTTTATCACCTTCTCCTTTGGCTACCCTCTTGACAATAAGTGCTTCAAGCTCATCTAGTTTTCTCTCTTCTTCTTCAATCTCTCTCATTTCATACTCATACTTGGACATTTTTGTAGAAGAAATTTCTCTTGGATCATATCTCTATTAATATTTTCCAGAGATAGTAGCTTTGAATGCAGATTCTATCTTAGGTAGAGATTCGCCAAACTCACTTAACTCAAAAGTAGCGAGATTACCAATCAATATGTCTTTGGTTACATTTTTCATAGTCTGGATCTCCTCAATAATAGGAGCTTTGTGTTTGTATGCAACACAAAAGGATCTGAGCACTTTAGCAACAATTTTTGATTCTTCCAATGTTCCACCAACACATATGATACTAAACACAAGTTCATTCACTCTCTGCATAAAATAAGTGATGTTCTCATCTTCACCCATTCTCAATGTTTCATATTTCCCTTTTAGGCTTTGCAGCTTAGCAATCTTCACATGGGTATCACCTTCATACAAATTTTCCAACTTTTTCCAAATCTCATAAGTAGTCTTCAACTCCATTACATTTGTCATCTCATAATTAGTCAGAACACTCAACAATGCTTCCTTAGCCCTGATATTGTACTCAGCTTCCTTAATCTCACTTGCAATAGAAGGACCATTCTATGGGATGATATACCTATTCTTTGTAATTGTCCAATAAGGTTCACCAATGCATCTCATATGACACTCCATTCGATTCTTCCACAAAGAATAATTAGTTCCATCAAATCTCGAACTATCCTTCTTATATGTCGCCATCCTGGATCACCTCAAACTATTAAAATTTTCTGAGGAACCTGCTCTGATACCAATTGTTGGCAACACAAAGGCAAAAAAATGAGAGAGGGGGATGGTGAATCAATTGTCACATAAATTATACAAATTAAACTTATTCTCAGACTTGATAAATAAACATGAAAGCATAAATCATCACCACATCAAAAACACACATAACACCAAGATTTTTTACGTGGAAACCTTGTTAGGGGAAAAACAATGGTGGAGGTTAGTCCACAAGATTATACTCTGTTAAAAGTATATAAATGGGGAATGCACATGCATTCAGGCACACTACCTATAGTTCACTACTCAAATACAAAATACTTACTACCCAAAAGAAGACTCATTGTCTTGCAATCACATTCAAATTACATCTGGAAGATTTTGAACTCAAAAAATAGCATCTTCTAATGCCTGATTATAGTTTTGGTTAAGCACATAAAATCTGCTCACTCTTCTTCAAATTTCACTTCTGCCTTCAAAATATTAGAACATTATTTGCACACAACACACACACCATACCCTCAAATGGTATAAAAAATCAATCATATATATCTCCAACTAAGGATAACATCAACTACATGTCGGCCCAACAAAATATGAAATGTGTACAAATTGTTAGTCCAAATCAATAAACAATTTATCAATGCAAACCAACCATTGCCAAACAAAACATAGTAAGAACCCAAAACAACATCCTCAAACATGGAATAGCTTAAAAAATTATGCCTTGAAGATCTGCAACATGCCAAAATCACCCTGTCATCCATGATCATGAAAAGCATGAATTCATAGAAGAAAGTCACCAATCGAGAGCACAATGATCAATGTGGACCAACAACACAGATATAGCATGATCTAGAAACATCCACAAGCATCATGAATCACCATAGAAGCATCCACAACAACTGAAATTACTAGAATAACATCATCTTCTTTCAGGAACACCAGCTAAAACAATAGAACAAGTGTTAGAACACAAATATTCATAACTCAATCAAACCTTCACGCGAACCTCTAAAAATTCATGTGGATAAACTAGATATACTTTTCAACAAACCCTAATCTACAACCTCTTATCATCAATATACTGAGCTAGCCACCATACTGAACTTCACTACATCGCTGACAACCTGTAACTTATTTTATTACAATTCTCTCAATATCCTCGACATATATAGCCTTAAAGACACTAATGGAAATATTATTGACATAAATGACAACCACATATCAACAATATCCAACATTTTGACCAAGGAAAACCCCTATTCTCTAACCCTCAACCATTTCCCCCCTCTTGCATGTGTATTTGCAAACTTGTGTATGCATATTTAACAAGCATCTAGGTGTTGAAGAGTAGTAAAAAATTCAACAAGGTGCTTCAAGTCAAATCAACATCATTTCAAGCTTGAGAAATCAAGGGACAATTCTGTAACATTTTCTACAAAATTAACTTCATCAACTCGACAAGCAGAAAACCTCAGATTTGGTGTTGCAGAATTGTCCCTTGATTTCTTCCTAATGTTGCACCTCCTGATCATTTTGCATATTTACATTATGAAATCAATGAGGGACCTAAATTTCCTCCATCAAGTGGACCTAGTTCCTCTAAACAAAGACATTCACAACCATTTTATGATCACAAAGTCGAAAACACTCCCATAAACCTTGAAGAAACATACAGTAAAGGCTTTACTATCCTCAATAAACAAGGTTGTGACACAAAACATGAGCATGATATTCACCAACTTCTTGAACAAAAACCAACAAAAGGAAAAACCATAGGATTAGGATATCAAGTTCCTTCTCATCTTGATAGACCTCCTTTTGAATATTGGAGACTTTGAGATGATAGTATAGTGGTCTTTGATTCTCTGCCTGACTTGAACATTCTCCTTCCACATGAACAACCATTACCTGATTCCACTAGCAAGGATGCAAGGATCCCCATAGGTCATATTTCCCCTTCCATTCAAGAAAGAGGAGAGTCTAGCAAAACAAAAATGACCTTACAAATTGAAAAAACTCAAGTTTCCTACACATCCTCTGCCTAAATGTGAAAGGAGACTCTAATTGATTTTAAACAAAGGTATTATAATTTTACCACCTATGAATAGGTTGGTCATTCATTCTAAAGATTCTAACATACCATTTTGCAAATATCATCATCTTCTTGGACATCAAAATGAAGAATGTCAGACATTAAAGGACATATTTGATAAGTATCACTTCACTAATACCGATTGCTTTCCTATTATCTAATAAAAAATAAATCCCTTTGTCATGCCATAGTTGTAGAATTCCCTATTCTCACTATCACATGATCCTTTCATCTCACCCACCTTGGATCATTCTTGCCTCACACCTTGTGGGGGGCAGGAAGTTGTTAGCCTTGTCTCTTAACTATCTTATTCCTTTTCATCTTAACTACTTAAGATTGAGAAACCAATAACTTAGTTAATGGTTGACTTACATTTGCATTACTAGTCCCTTTCCATTTTTCTTCTATTTGCATATCATGTTCACTTGTATCACTTGTTTGATGTTTTCTCTCTCTTTGTACACTTCCTCTATTTGTACTTTTTCCTTTTTCTGTTTTCTTGTGTTTTTCCTTTTGGGGATGTTGCAAGGCACTGAAACTGAAATTTCTCTTTCATGTTGACCCGAAAGGTTTTTCTTTTTGTTTTCCTTTTTGTTTTCTTTTCGCTTGTTTTTTCCTTTTGGGGATGATGTAAAGCATTGAGACCACAATTTATCTTCCATACTGACCCAAAATGGACCTTCTTTGTCTTTTGTTTTCGCTCTCTTTCTGTCATTCTTCTAGTTCTCTGTGCTTTGGGGAATTATGACAGTTTTGAGCTCTTTAATAAAAACATTGTAGCAACGAACATACTGACACCAAATCCATAGATCCCTTATGTCTTTGGTTTGTTCCTTTCCAGGGGGAAACTTCCTTTCTTTTGTTTTCATTGACATGACACAACCTAGCTTAGAAACATATGACTTGGCATAGGGATTTCTAAGTTGGCTCTCATGTCTTGTTTCTACTTTAAATTAATTGCTCACAAAATGGTGTGTAGCAATTCCTTTAAAGTGGGGGGCATACATTACCATAATTTCATTTGAATTCTCAATTCTTAGTGCAACCTTGTTGTTTCCTACGATGTGTTTGTCACTTTGTAGATGACATTGGGTGTGTTGTCCTTCATAAGTGTGATTTGTCTTAGTATATTACATTCCTCTTAGTGGCTTGATGTGATGCATTGCATCCCCTAAGTTTTGAATATCTTATTCTTTGATTGGTCCTCTCTTGGAGACATTAGACATAATGTCCCCTAAGTGAGAAACCTCACATAAACTTAACAAGAATCCTTTGAACATCTTTTCCTATTTTACATTTGAATTTTTTGCATTTTTACATTTTACACTTTGCACTTTTTGCAACCTTGCATAACGCAACTTGCATGCATATGTTACCTTGCTTTTTGTTCATGTGTTCTAAGCATACAAAGCTTTGCTTGTATCATGAAGCACAAACTAAAATTTTCCTTTGTGGCACCTTGTTAAAGTTCTTAGGAGGTATAACTTCAATATGGTTGAGAGTGAAGCCCATCAAGGGGAAGAACTTTCCCCATATATGCCTTTGTGTTTGTAAGTGCATACCAACTAGCATATGTATCTTACCTTTTTGGGATTTCTTACCTTGCAGACCGCCATGAGTTCTATCACTCCAGAGTGAGCATGTATTACCTCTTTCAAACAAACAACCTAGATCTAATCCACAACTAGTTGGATAGATGATCAAACCTTCATCTGATTCTCTTCTTTCATTTTAACACTTATGTTCCTTTGTTCTTAAATGTTTAGTCTACCATGGGATCTTCCTCCTTGGGGCTTGATCATCCCTCTTGATTTTTGTTATTCCATTTTGCTAACATAAGTGCATTCAGACCTCCCTCTCGATATGCATGGCTACTTTAGTGTGAGTTTGAAGAAAGTTCATCCTCTCACTAAAGTGGGGGATAAATGTGTTGTAGAAAATGGCCCCTTGTCATTTTCATGGCCTTTTAGGTCCCTCTTCATGATGTTTCATCCATTTTTCTTTGATTTATTGATGTAATGTGTCTTGAACATGCACATTAGGTCCTTAAAATTCAAACAATGATGTCTTGTGAAGGTATTGTGAAGTGTTGTAAAAGATTTCTACATGTTTCTAGACTCTATTTATTACAATTCACCTAAAAATCACCTTTTCATCACTTATCAAGACCTATTTTGAAGTGTTGTAAAGTCTTGTAACAAGATTTCATGCTTTTCTAGGCTTAATTTCACTATTTACACATTTCTTATGCTTTATTTGACCCCTTTATACCCTTATAAGCCTTAATTAAGTGTATTTTTGAATGTAAACCTGACTAACAACTTTAAATGTGACTTAGTTCCTAACACTCTCTTTCAAGTCCAAGGTGCGACCCATTTGCCATGGGTGGTGAATGAGTCCCTATTTGTTCCAAATTCAAAAAAAATCAAATTTCCTTTCGGGTTTTTATTCAAAATCACTTGATCTTAGCCTGTGATGAGGTATCATTGGGTTAATAAGGCACAAGAATGTATAAATAAGTGTTTTTCTCCTCATTTTACATCTCCTAACACATTCAAGCAATCTTCCCATCCAGTTAAGTATTCATCAAGCATTCAAGCACTTTTCACTATCTAATCAAACATTCTAGAGCAGCCATTGACTTATGTTCAAATTTTGTTCAACAAGTGTTTGGTAAGTTGATAACACTTGCATGTTATTTGTTTATCATTCTATTACATTGCATTATTTCATGAAGGGTTTGATTAAAAAAGTGGGGTTTGATGTAGTATGGGGAGGCCTGAAAATCACCAAACACAATTCCAAACAACAATAACATTTGTCAATTCACAATTTCATCAGAATCTCTTCCATTTAGCAAGTTCACACTGTTTCCTTGTAGCATATCAAAGTCACTCAATCGGTTATAATTCCACTCACACAACCTTTAAACTCACAACAAAAAACACATTAGGGACCCACTATAGATCCTTTCAACATATCCAACAATTACCTATGCTTGTTTTGTACCAAATTGCACAAATAAGGTTTTCTACACTTTTTAGGGCTCAAATTAGCCCTCTTTTACAAAGGAACCACTCCAAAAAATTTCAAAATCTCAAACTTTTGGGAAGAAATTTAAATTCTTCAAAATCACATGTTCCACAATTGGATCACAACAATCCAAACAACTTATAGCCAAACCATAAAACCCTCTTCTTAGGCTTAGAAACCCTAGGTTTTATTGAAAGTAGCACTTCCCAAGCTCTCCAAAACTTAACAACTATTCAAAAAAGCCTAAAATACCCTTCTCATGCTCAATCCAACATAAAATAATGCTTTCCAACTTAGAAACTCAATTTCACTCACCAAAATATAATTTTTCTTGAGGAAAACTCAAGATTCACTCATGGGCTTCACACCCAATTTCCCTTCTAGATCTCCCCTGCACTCATCTCTCATATTTCCACCTTCTGCTAATGTATTTTACCCAGTCCGCCAAGCAAGAGGGGAAAAAAAAAGTGGAATTGGTTTTAGAACATTTTTATTCTATCAAAATCCTCAAATATGCAAGTTCTGGCCAGTTTGAGTAAATTGGAGATAAAATACAAAAAACTCAATATAAAACCTACAAAGTGGATTCAATGGAAATACAATTAAATATAATATGTAAATCACAACAAATCTGGATAAATTAATTGATGTACAGGCTGTACAACCTGCTGCTACAATAGAGAAAATAGGAAAATGGAGAAAATCTAAGTTTATTTCAATCTTCAAGCTTCAAAATATGTTCAACAACCTTCCATTCGAGTTTCTCGTTCTATTTTAAATTTCTCCTATAAAAACCAAATTACTATAACTCCCTAACCACCCTTTAAACTTGACTCTTCAAATTCCTCTAACAAGGAAAATTTGCAATTTTTAACTCTTTACAACATTCTAACTTAGCAACTTAACACTTTTTTCACATTTTGAAAACTCTACCACCTAAACCCCTAAATACTATAAAAAATGACCTATTACATCAACATATGGTGTTATATACCTTATTTTTTAACAAAAATCATCCAAAAAACTATAACCTAGACCTTAGGAACTTAAATGGATTAACACCTTTGAATGGTGCTCCTACACCATGTACCCTTGTAGTCTTCATGCGTTTGTCCTCTTTGTCTTTGTTCTTGCTTTGATTCTTCATTTTCCTCAGCAACCTTGCAATCTTCCACACTTTTACACTGCTCCAACTGTCCTCTGCATATGGTGGGGTGTTCTTCCAAAACATTGTCATTTCATCCTCATTTATACCTGTAGTCTGTCTTTTTTCATCTACCATCCCTTGACTCTTTACCTTTTGTTCCATCCTTTGTCCCTTAGCCTCTTGATCCAAAAATTTAGCACTGTCACTTGTACCATTTCCATTGTTAATCCCTTTAATAACTGTACTATTACACTTTATTGTCTTTATCAGACTTACCACTATCCTTTCCTTTGTCCTAACATCATTGCCAACCACTATCTTCTTGTCCTCTACTTTTTTAGTCTTACAAACCACTATACCAACAACCTCATTATCTTTTGTCACATCAACACCATCATCCACTATCTTTCCCTTGCTACCAATCATTTTCCTCTTGCTCAATGCCTCATTACTTTCACCATTTCTTGACTGTCCACTTACTCTTTTTGCTATCACAGGGCAACTTACTGTCCCTACAAGAATCTTATCACCCTTATCTTGTCTTTCCAAAGGCTCTGCAACCTTACTCTATCCTTTACTAGTTTGAGATACAACTTGTTCCATTTTCCTTTTCCACACAAGTTCATTCTTCTTTTCTCTTGGCTACAAGTCATACTCATGTGTTCTCCCTACTGCCCTATCTCTATGAAGCATGGTATTTGCTGCTACACATATATTATTTCTTTCATCTTCATCCACACATTCTTTTCTCCCAAACATGATAACCTCACCATACTCTTCTAGATTCTCAACCAATGGGGTTAAAACAAACTCTCTCCCATCTTTTTCTATGGTGCAAGTATTTTGTCTACCATTACGCAAGCAAAACCTATCAAACTACTAGGGCCTTCCTAAAAATATTATCTTTTCCTAGGTACTCTTTGCAAATGAAATTTATCTACCATATCATGAGACACAATATTATCTATACAACTTGAATCAACAATGACTTTGCATACCTTGTTCTTACACCTGCAGGTTGTTCTAAACAAAGCTTTTCTTTGAAGCAGCTCTTCCTCCTTTGTGGTCTTCAATATTTGTTTCTTCATCATCATCATCTCTCCAACCTCAGCCCTTGCAATCAAATTGTTTGAACTTGAACTAATTTCAGCCTCATCTTCTTGAATTATTTGAGCTCTTCTATCTAATTTTCTTTCTCCTCCACTTGTTGATGAACTAACCTTCTCAGGGCACTTCCAAATAGGATTTCCATATTCTTGACAATGATAACATCTACTTGCAAAAGTGTTAGATATTCTTCCACCACCAAATCTGCCTCTTGTGCCTCTATATCCACCTCTAAAATCAACAACTTGTTCATCTCTCTTGCTTGGTTCTTCTTGTTGATTTTCAGTTGCTTTACTTGGAGTAGACAAATTTCCTCTTCCTCTCATGGTGTTGCCTCTTCCTCTTACTATTTTCTCTTGTCTTCTCTTTACCTTTTCTTCAGCCTTCAATGCCATTTTGTAACATTCTTCTACATTTCTAGGATTATTCAAAGCCAACTCATCGGGTATGTTCATTCTTAAACCACCCAAGTACCTAGCCATTTTCTCATCTTCATTTTCATTGTGGTTAGACAACATACTCAACCTATAAATTCTTCAGTGTACTCTTTTACATCCATTTCCTTTTGTCTCAAACTTGGCAACTTCTTAAACATTTGAACTTGATAATATGAAGGGGGGAACTTACCTTTTAACTTAGCCACCATATTGTCCCAATCCACAATCTTAGAATTTCCTTGTTTCCTTCTCTTTGACTATATATAATCCCACCATACAAGTGCATGACCCTTAAGCTTTGTTTTGGAATTTTTCACTCTTTGTTCTTCAGGAATCTCTTCACATTCAAAATAGTTATCCAAAGAAGCTATGCAATCTAACAACTCTTCATTCAAATTACCACTAAAATTTTGCACATCTATTTTTACCTTGTATTTGTCACCTTTTATAGCCTTTATCAACTTGGCCATTCACTAGTCTTCTGGATCAAGCTCTTCTTCAACATCTTCAAAATCTTCATCATCTTCTTCCTTTCACTCACTGCTCTCAACGGCTTCTCTTCTTTTATTGGTTTCTAAGTATTCCAATCTCTCTTTCAATTCTATGATTTCTTTAATGTAATTATTCTTCAAATCATTCATCTCCTTTGTTGTATTCTTTTCTTTTGGAGGAATCTTCACTATCTTGCATCCTCACCTTCCAAGCTTGCTTTCATAATCTCCAACTTTCTTCTATAGGAATATGGCACCTTTGGTCTAATACCACTTTGATGCAATAGGGGGAGGCCTACAACTCACCAAACATAATTCCAATTACATCAGAATCTCTTCCATTCAGCAAGTTCACACTGTTTCCTTGTAGCATATCAAAGTCACTCAAATGGGTATAATTCCACTCACACAACCTTTCAACTCACAAAACAACACACATCAAGGACCCATTACAAAGCCTTTCAACATGTCCAATAATCACCTATTCTTGTTTTGTACCAAACTGCACAAATCAAGTTTTTTACACTTTTTAGGGCTAAAATTAGCCCTCTTTTAGAAAGGAACCACTCTCCAAACTTTGTTAAACTCTCTAAAAATTTGGGGTGGCAATTTAAATGGTTTAAAACCACAATTTCCACAATTGGATCACAACAATCCAAACAACTTATAGCCAAACCCCTCTTCCTAGGCTTAGAAACCCTAGGTTTTATTGAAAGTAGCACTTCCCAAGCACTCCAAAACTTAACAACTACTCAAACAAGCCTAAAATACCCTGATCATGCTCAATCCAACATAAAATAATGCTGCTAAACTCAAAAACTCAATTTCACTCACCAAAACCTCATTTTTCTTAAGGAAAACTCAAGATTCATTCATGGGCTTCGCACCCAATTTCTCTTCCAGACCTCCCCTACACTCAACTCTCATATTTCCACCTTCTAATAGGTGATTTTACCCATTCCACCAAGCAACAAGGAAAACAAAAAGGTGGAATGGATTTTAGAACATTTTATTCTATCAAAACCCTTACCTATGCAAGTTCTAGATGATTTGAGTAAATTAAAGATAAAATACACAAAACTCAATATAAAACCTAGAAAATGGATTCAATGAAAATATAATTCAATATAATATGTAAATCACAACAATTATGGATCAATTAATTGATGTATAGGCCGTACAACTTGCTTCTACAATAGAAAAAATAGGAAAATGGAGAAAATCTGAGTTTATTTCAATCTTCAAGCTTCAAAATATGTTCAACAACCTTCCATTTGAGTTTCTCATTCCATTTAAACTTTATCCTATCCAAAAAAATTGGATATAACTCCCTAACCACCCTTTAAACTTACTTGACTCTTCAAATTCCTCTAACAAGGAAAATTTGCAATTTTTAACTCTTTACAACATTCTAACTTGGCAACTTAACACTTTTTTGCACATTTTGAAAACTCTACTGCCTAAACCCCTAAATAATATCAAAAATTCCCAATTACATAAACATATGGTCATTAATAGACCTTAGGAACTTAAATGGATTAACACCTTTGAATGGTGCTCTTACACTAGGGTTTGACAAAGGCAAACCCTTGTTCTCTAACCCTCAACCATTTCCCCCCTCTTGTATTTTTATTTGCAAACTTGTGTATGTAGATTTAACAATAATTTAGGTGTTGAAGAGTGGTCAACAAGTCAACAAGGTGCTTCAAGTCAAATCAACCTCATTTCAAGCTTGGAGAAAACTTTCTGTCTATTTTCTGCAAAATTAACTTCATCAACCCGACAAGCAGACAACCTCAGATCTGGTGTTGAAAAATTGTCCCCTAATTTCTCATAATTTTGGGAGATGATGTATTCACCAGCGATGGAAAATGAGTCCCACCTTATGGCTAGAAATCCAAATTTTGTCAGATTCTAGATCCTAACACCCAGAAACCAATTTCTGACAGTTTTCATCATAAGGAGGATTGATTTGCCATTAGTGGTGAATGAGTCTCACTGGTGGTTTTTTAGTAATCTCAAACAACATTCAAAAGATTCTGGATTCCCCATTCTCTTCCCAAGTGCACTTTGAATCATCATCCTTCCTTTATGTTTTACATTTGTTCATTCATAGTTCAGGTTTTCATATCACATTGTGTTTTCCAAAATTGCATAAATCTTAGGTTTTGCATACATAATTAGTCAAATAAATCATTCAATTGCAACTTTTCATTCCATTTAGTCTAAACAATATCATACATTGCATAATTTGAGTGAACCGAGCTACATCTTTTGTGTGGGGTTCATCTTTCTCCTTTTAGGTGAAACATCCTAAGAGCGCAAGAGTAGCCTACAAGCCCTGCCCAAAAACCTTCAATTCAACTAGTTGTGAGTTGTAAAACACCATTAGAGAATAAATTTTCAGCTTCATATGGTCCCAACCACCTTGTTTGCAGTTTTCCTACATTATCTTGATACCTAGAGTCATAAAGGAGTGCCCAATCACTTGGTTGGAACTTCTTTTCTTTTATGTATCTACCATGCCATTTGACCCTCTGGTTTTGCACTATCTTAGTATGATGAAGGGATGAGTTTCTCATCTCATCCAAAGCATTCAACTACAGGATTCTATCCTTTTTTTCCTCGGATATGTCTATCCCAAGATCTAGTGCAGTCCTAAGAGTATTATGCTCAAACTCAATAGGCATCATGGTTGTCTTCCAATACAATAATTCAAAAGGAGTAAAACTAGTGGTTTTCTTCCAAGTTTTCCTATAATCCTAGATAGCTTCGAGCAACCTATTTTCCCAATCCTTTTTGTGAATAGCCACTATTTTGGTCAAGATTGCCTCTATTTCCCTGTTGGTCACCTCAGACTAGCCATTGGCCTGAGGGTGATAGGGGGTAGATTTCCTATGCCTCACATTATATTTATTGAATAATGTTGTGAAAATGGTTGATGTAAAATGAGCCCCTTTCTTTGTCACTATCTCCCTTGGAGCCCCATAGCGAGTGAATATTTTTTCATAAAGGAATTCTACAACCTTATTATCTTTGGCATGCTTCATAGCTTTAACCTCAACCCACTTGGTCACATAGTTAATGCAAACCAAGATGTAGGATTTTCTGTTTGATGGAGGATCAATGTGACCTACAAATTAAGTCCCCATTTATCAAATGGAGTGATGACTACTTGGGGGTAAAGAGGTATCTCATCAGATTTAGTTGGGAGGCTCATCCTCTGACATCTATCACACTTCCTAGTATACTTTCCTGCATCCTTATGAAGTGTGGGCCAGTAATATATTGTGTTAAAAATATTCATTGTTGTCCTCCTAACTACAAAATTCCCTCAACAGGGTTCATTGTGACATGCATGGAGTATATCATATGTCTCATCTTCCCTTACATATCTCCTCATGACATGATTTGGTCTAGTGTAGAATAAACATCCTGCAATCCATGAGAAAGGAAAATTTTTCTCAATGAGCACCCTTCTCTCTTTTAGAGATAAATAAGGAGAAACTCTCCCTGTAACTAGATAATTGGCTATATTAGTATACCAAGGTGTGTGTACACTAATGGACAATATATTTTCATCAAGGAAAGAGTCATCAATGACTTGAGTATCCTCTGATGTAGTCAATCTAGAGAGAAAGTCTGCTACAACATTTGTCTTTCCTGGTTTGTCAACAATGGTGAAGCAAAATTCCTACATCAACAACAACCATCTTGCTAGCGTCCCTGAAATTAAGGGCTTATTTATTAGGTATCTTATGGCTGCATGGTTTGTATGAACAAAGATCTAATATCCTATTATGTAATGTCTAAACCTTTTAAGGGAATAGATGGCTGCCAACATCTCCTTCTCTATCACTATGTAGTTGAACTCAACCCCTTGTAGGTTTTTTCTAACAAAGTAGATTGCATTCTCAATTACTCCTTTTTTTCCCAAGATAGCTCCTATAGCATAGTCTAATGCATCTATATGAATATGAAAAGGAAGCTCCCAATTAGGGCCTTTGAGTATAGGAGCATGGGTTAAAGCTACTCTCAAATAAAAGAATGCTTTGTCATAGTCCTTTGTCTACTGGAACTCAACATCTTTAGTTAGGAATAGTATCCTACACATCGTCCCAAGAAACTTCTAACATTTTTTTTCTTTGCAGGAATAGGAAGATTGGTAATCACCTAAATCTTGGTTGGGTCTACTTGTATTCCTTTTTGAGAGATGTAGTGGCCAAGGACTACTCCTTCCTGCATTATCATGAAGCATTTCTCACTTTTCAAGGATATATTATGGTCTTCACATCTCTGTAAAACCTTATATTTTCTAATGCTTTTGCAAAGTCAACACCATAGGTAGTAAAATCATCCATATAGATCTCCATACAATCATGTGAGGTATCTGAAAATATACTAATTACTGATCTTTGAAAAGTTTTAGGTGCATTACACAAACCAAATGGAAGTACTTAATAGTCATAATTCCCCCAAGGATAGGTAAAATTTTTATTCTCTTGATCCTTAGGTGCAATTTGTATTTGATTATAACCACTGAATCCATCTAAATTTAAGAAAAATATTGCTTACCCGCAAGTGAATCCAATACTTGATCTATGAAAGGAAGGGGAAAATGATTCTTTTTGGTGGTAGATTTTAGTTCTTTGTAGTCAACACAAGCTCTCCATTTACCTCCCTTTTTAGGCACAATCACCAATGGGGACACCCACTAGCTGTCTGAGATAGGGTAGATAAATCCTGCATCCAATAATTTTTGTAGTCCCCCTTTCACAACCTCCTTCAATGTAGGGTTGATTCTCCTTTGTGGCTATCTTACTAGTGTATAGTCATCTCTGATACATATCCTATGAGTATAGAGCTTGGGTTCCAATCCTTTCATTTCATGGTAGTCCCATGCAAATGCATGCTAGTGGGTCTTCAACAGGTATTTCAGGGACAGCTGCTACTCTTGAATCAACTTGTTAATATTCAGATGTTTCCCTTTTGAAACTTGCACTTGTGTGGTTAACTCAATCATAGCTATTTCACTAATGCTCGGCATTTTTAGTTCATGTAGAAACAATGTATGAAGCATATCAGTTATTGTAGGAAGTTCAATTGTAGGAAGAGTGGGCAGAAGTGTTTGCATTGAACTTGCAAAACCAAATTCATGAGAGGATGATTCTTCATGTACCTCACAATGGTTCTGAATTATGTGGGACAACACTTCATCTTCTTCCTAAAGCTGCATGAAAGGACTTCTACCTATCTCATGAGTTGTGTCACTGAATTGACTTCCTCGGCCTCTTCTCAAACATCTAGCCATATGGGTTATCCATATCATGGGATGGCTAAGTAGGAGGATAGAGAACAAGATTTTTGGTGCTTTTTCCATCAAAATAGTCATGTCCCCTGACCAACATCCAATGTATGCATCTATTGTTGCTAACCACGACATTCCTAGAATAATGGGATACCCTCCTAGTGTAGCTTTAGGAGAAAGGATCATGAAATTTGTTGGGTACTCCTAAGAGCCTAGAGTTGCCACAAGGTCTTCTACTATACCATCTAGTTTGACAATGGAACTATCAGCAAGCTGTAGGGTAGTAGGAGTGGATCTCATGTTTACAACATTTAGTTGCTATAGGATATCCTTAGTCATCGCATTTATTGTTGCTCCCAAATCAATTAGAGCATTCTTTATTTGGATTCCATTTATAATAACTCCTACCATAGGGATACCTGGGTCATTGTACTTAGGAACAGTAACTTTTCCAAGCATGATATTTTCCAACTGTCCCACCACATGAATGGTAGTGGGGTCTTTCTTTTTCCTACCTAGCTTTTTGAGGAATGCTTCCTTGAATTCTTTCTCATTTATGGGGACATATTTTATCTCCTAGAACAAAGGTATCTTAACACATATGTGTTTCAACTAATCCAAAATGTCACAGGTTGTTTCTTCCTTCTCTTCCTTTTTTTTAACAACTTCTAACCTTTGAGGAAATGGTGGATCTTGATCAGTCTACTGAATTGGTTCAGGATTTTTAGGCACACTTGGTTGAATGGGGACATTTGATGCTCCTCCTCTTTCACATGAAGCTTGGTGATGATAGGAGTGGAAGGAGCTGGAAAAGTGGTTCCTGAATGCAAATGGATTTCACTCACACTCACAACATATGTAGGGAATTGATTAGGATTTGCAGAGTAGACTAGCTACTATTGTGGTTTATTATTTGGGTTAGGTGTGGGATGAGATGGTAATTGGGTAGGTCTAGGTATGATTGAACTTGAGCTAGTAGGAGGAGACATTATGGTAGGCTACTGAGGCTATGAAGGTGGTTGTAGGTAACTAGTTTTCTGGTTTGGTCATTATTGTCCTCCCCTCCATTGGGATATCTGCTACCAGTTTCCTAGGGGTGGCTGCCAATTCCCCTAGAATTGTTGTCAATTCCCTTGGGATTTTTGCCACTATTGTGGAAATTTTTGGTGATTAGGCCAAGTATTTGGAGGGTTATTCCAAGGCTGAGGTGGATATCCTCCATAGTTGGATGGTTATGGGGGTTTCCATTTATTACCAGATGCATAAGAATTGAAATAAGGCACAAAAAAAGATAATGGATCTGGTGGCATACCTTGTCTTGGGGCCCATGGTCTCCTTTGTGCAATGTAGTAAACTTGATCATCATCACCCTAGATTGGCTTGAACTTAGGTGAGATCTGCTTGTTGTCAATGTTGGCTACCATTTTGCATTTAAAGTCCTTCTTTTGTTTGCAATGGCGACAATATTCTACCAACATTGCCTCTGCCTCCTCATGTTTCTTCTTTGCTTTAAAGTGTATCTAGCTAAGTATCCAAATTTTTTATGATGTCTTGCTTGAAATCTGCCAACAAGTGAGTAATCTCCATCCTTGAAACTCCACTATTGGATGATTTACCCATAGAGGATTGGTAACCTCTTCCTTTCTTTGAAGCTTCCTTGGAATAGTTCTGAAACATCTTCTTAATATCATCCCAAGGAACTTGGGTGATATCTCCTCCTCCCATCAGGTCCAAAGCATCAATGTAGCTGTCATTGATCCCTCTAAGGAAGAGAAACTTTTTAGACTCTTCATTGAGTGTATGATGTGGGGATTTCTGTAGGAAAAATAAAAACCTTGAAATATAATCCTCCAAACTCTAATATTCCTTCTGCTACATCTTAAAGATGTCATCTCCTCTCATCTCACTCACCCTACAATATTCTTTGTACTTCTTAAGAAACTTTGTTTTCATATCATCCCAAGTCTCTATAGTATTTCTATCTAAGCTAATAAACCATCTTAATACAAATTCTTTCAAGGTGGTAGGAAAAAACTTAAGCCTATGACCATCAGTGGTATAGTCATAGCTTCGACAGAGGATATCAAACTCAAGCGAGAAGATGTCAGGTTTTTCTGTGACAATACCATAGAACTTAGGAAGGATTGAAGCAGGGATGTTTTTGAGGTTATCAACTTCATTCCAATGAGTGATAGGAAATGGAAAATATGGTTCATTGGGTCTGTTTCTATTTGCATCATCCATGCTTTCTTGATGGAGTTCCAAAGAAAATGAATTCTCAATCAGATTTTGGTCTTCAGAGGAAGTTCCAGAATTGGTCAAATTGGGAAATGCATTAGCGAAAGGGTGTGCCTCTTCTTCTCTCTTGGTAAATTTTGAAACTCAACTAGCTGAAATGGGTTAGTTTTATTAGGAAGGAATCTCCCTTAAGCATCTCTTCTACTTTCTCTATGCATGCAGTACCAACTCAGTATCATCCAACTCACACAAAGAATTGGTGAAAGAATAGTAGGTCATTACTTTCCTATATGAGGGGTAAACTAAGAACAAACTTCAAAAATACTACAGTAAGAAGGAAACTATCAATGACTCCAAAGAACTTCCTAGTTTGACACCATCCCCAACAACATCACCAAAAATGTTGGCCTCCTCTAATGGTTTAATAACTAATCCCTTAGAGTTGTGACTTAGAGATTGTACATCTACACTAAGTAGTTATCTTACTTATCATGAAGGTGCATTTCATTGTCAACCTAGGGACGTAAACTTGAAATGGATCATTACTGTATGTGCACTAGGACTCCACTGCAGTCATCCATAAACTAGAAAAGAGATAGTATTGGAAATAAAATGTTGGAAAGAAATAAACTTGAGCACTAAGCATGAATCAACAACTACACTAAGCATTAACAATTAGAATAGAAATGAAATATATAAATGTAAATTTCCACAAACAGACAAGAAACTGCTATGTCAACCTTGGCTATTGGAACAATCACATAATAGAATTCTAGTGGCTGCAGGAACAGACAACTATTGAAATTGAAACTAATTAATGACTAGAAAATAACTTTTAAGCTAAATGGGTGAAATTCTCACCAAGTGGGCCCCCTTAAGTGATCCTTTCTTAAGCTAACTCAGTTGCAACAAATCAAAACATTAGATTATTTCTTGAAAACATGATTACAACATTTTAGCAATATGACTATTACTAAAATTGGAAAATGCAAGTACAATATCATAACATCCAATCTTATGAAAAGGGTCATGTGACCATTATTTATAGAGATAAAAACTTCTAATCAACCCTAACTACCTAGGTAGTCGACTCCATCAAAATAGGAGGATGCCACTTATTGAAAGCATAGAAAAAGAAGTTATGTATGCACCAAATTTGGTCAAAGCAGACTTACCCCAACCAGAATATAGCACAACACACTCCCTAGATTTTCTCAACAAACAAACATGAACATTAAAAGGGTAGTTACAATATTTTATTCGAACTAGGAATTTACCTCCATTAAGAGTTTTCCCTCCTTTAACCTCTTAATGACCATCTTTTTTACTCTCTTGGAAATCAACTAGCTAGAAGGAGTTTCTTCCACTTTGCAAGCTTCATTGACATACACATCTTAGTGTAAACATGCATAATGACGTTAGCATGCACAAACAATCACATATCCAAAATTACCTTAAAGTAACATCCATTCAACCACATGTAAAATTAACATAAATAATTCACATAGCATGTTAATGTCATTAAAAGTCACAAGGATAAACTTATGATAAACTTATGCCCAAGGTTCATGGTTTTAAGGAAATGTAGACACGTCAAATTGACATAATGCATTCAACTAGGTCATATTCATCCATTCAGAAAATAAATCAAGTTTATTTATCAATCTCCTAAAGCCATCAGCTTAAATCAAATAAATCAAACTTGATGTTATCATCAACTTTTTTAATCAAATAAATCAAACATCCATCATAATGCATATTCCATTCTTCTTGATTTAAATAAATCAAATATCTAAGTCAAAGAGGTCAAACTCATCCTAATCATCATCCTAGCTAATTAATCCTGATCTAATGCTAATCTCACCCACTTGCATTCTCTAGATTTAGCCACTTGCACGTATAAATCAATTTATTGATTTATTAAATCCAAGATTTTCCATCAACATGGAATTTATGGGGAATATTCCCTCAATTTTGAATTCAAAGGCAAGTTGATTTGTCCCTCCAACATTGCATTTATTGCTCATTTTCTTGTCCCCACTTAGCATTTACTCTCAAATTTGAATTCAAATTTTCCCTCTCATGGGCACTCTTCCCAAATCTTGCACATACATCAACCAATCACCACTTGACAAGTGTCCTTCTTTCATTTGTCCAATCTTAGTCCCACATTGGTCTCTCTTCAACACTTAGCATTTTGAAAATATTTAAATAGAAGCTTCATCTTTGAGCAAATCCTCCACAACTTTATGTTTGATAACACGCCTAAGCACAATGCATCAAGGTATAAAGGACCAGGATGGAATTGTACTTAGTGTGATGGACTTTGACTCGACAAATAGATAGGAGTATTCTTGTTCACACTTGACATATGAAAACCTTGCTAGGATGCACTTTAGAAGTTTCAAACATCTCAGATCAAAACACAGAGAGGTATAACCAATCAATGCAATAGTCAACATGGCATCCAAAACATCCTCTATACATATCTAACAAAGAAAGTATTTGCCAAGTTATTTTACAAGAACGTCCAACAAGCACAATAGACAAAAGAATAATGATCATTGCCCCATTCCTATCTCTCTAAATCCTTCATTCGGATATCATTGAGAGGTCCTTGGACTGAGCGCAATAAGATAAGTCAAAAGAAAAAGATAAAGCACACAAACAAGTTGATGTTCTTCAATACCGCTAACCAAAAGGGAATGTGTTTTTAAGGATAAGAACAAAAACTTATTGCCAAAAGATAATGCCCATTGTAGGAAGGATACATCCTAGGACATGTTAGTGGATGGCAACACGTCATTTCATTTATCCAATGTGTTCTTTCTGATAAATAATGCCCCTTGTAAGAAGGATTCATCCTAGGACATGATGTTATTAGGTGATTGATATGGGACTATTTGGATGATGGACTATCGACACAAAGACTTGACCAACTTGTTTACGTACTGATTGAGACTTGAGACTTGACGCTTTTGAATTTTGCTTTTAACCTGCTAGACTTGTTTCTAACTATTTCACCAAAGGTTGAGGATGACAATCAGTTTATTATGAATGGTGTTTATTGTGGGTGCAAGCGAGATGAGACTGATGGATTTTTTCAAATATTTGGATGTTTTTGACATTTTTGCAATGTTTTGAGGCTGTTTTTGGTATTTTTTTGAGATTTTCAAATGTTTTGATTTTTGGTTTTCCAATGTTTTTGGGATTTTCTGAGATTTTGACCGAGAGACTAACCTAAAGACCTATCCTAGGGGCCTCGGGGGCTGATCAACAGATGAGCCTTGCCTACGTTATACATGCAGAGACCACATAGTTCGACTGATGACTTGACTGATTTACAGATGAAGATATACATGATGAAATGTCAGTTTATTATGACAGACTCCTATACGACTGGCCTAAATGTCTCGGGGGATGATCAAAGATCAACCTTGCCTATGTTCAAGCTCAGAGACAACATAGTTCGACAAGACGACCTTGTTTTTGGCACTAGAAGGAGGGTAGTTTGTTAGCACAACAGTTTGTTTTGTTAACACATATACGTTCGTTAACACAGTACTGTTAACATGCAGTTTCATTAACACACTATTCGTTAACGCAGTCTTGTTAACATACAGTTTGTTAACATAGTCTCGTTAACATGCAGTTTTGTTAACACGCAGTTTGTTAACGCAGTATCGTTAAGACACAATCTCGTTAACACACAGTTTGTTAGCACAGTCTCATTAACACACAATTTTTTGTTAACACATACGATGTTGCATTAACACAGGATATTCGTTAACACAAAATATTTGTTAACAAAAATATGCTTGTTAACGCAGATAGTTTGTTAACACAGAAAATTGGTTAACGCAGGCAGTGTGTTAACGTAGATAGTTTGTTAACACAGAAAACTAGTTAACGCAGGCAGTGTGTTAATGCAGACAGTTTGTTAACGCAGATAGTTTTTTTAACACATAAAATTGGTTAACACAGACAGTATGTTAACACAAATAGGCTAGTTAACACATACAGTTTGTTAACACATGGATCTTGTTAATGCATATAGGAATTAAATGATGTTCCTGCATTCTCTAACATAGGCATTAGAATTTTTGAATACAGATTCAATTTTTTTTTGGAGCAGCAATAAATGTGTTACTTTTGTTAAGATGCTAGTATATTAAGATTGACATGTCTTGTGTATACTTTTTACAATACTTGCATAAATCTTATTTGTATTGTTTGTAGGAAAAAGGTTAAGGTTGACATTTGAATCAAGCGTTGGAAATGAGCGAGATTGGAGTTGAAGAAAAATTGTGCATTGGAGCTTGAGATTCACATAGCATTTTTAAATGCTTCCATTTCATGCTTTAATTTTTTGTTTTAAATCAACTCATCTCTTTTTGGTCTCTTAAAATGAACACTTCAATTTTTCGTTGCAAAGGGTTAAAAAGAACATTAGACACTTACTAGCTTCAATTTGGGTTCTAAAAATTGAACAAAAACAACTCACACTTCATCTTGGTGTTTTAAAATGAATTCATCATTGCTTTGAGGCTAAAACGAACAAGTGTCTAAATTGTGTGATTTTTTCTTTGGTACATTTTGAGTGTGTATCCTCTCCCCTTGCACTTCGTGTGATCTAGGGTGCAAGAGAAACACTCAAAATGCATTTTATTGCTTTGGATCTAAATATCCAAAATCATTAGTCATTTTATTTTTAGAAGTTAATGTTTAAAATAAATGAATCAAATAAATTTGATCCTCATCTAATTTGTCTTCTTTTTTATTGTTTTTTTTTGTCTTATAGGAAAGTGAGGAAGGAAACAAAGGAGGTACAAACAAAGGAAAGAAAGGAGAAGGCTAGTAAAAGAAAACGAAAGAAGGAGGATTTTTTTGAAAACTCAAAGTGTTTTTAAACACTTTAAGTGTTTGTTCAACACATTTCCACTAAACTGTTTGTCTTTTCATTTTAGGACACTAATTTTTGTTTGGGTCTAAAAAGAACAAATTGATTTTTTCCATTCGCAAGAGGTTAAAATTTAAGCTTAGACACTTACTAGATTTCATTTTGGGCTAAAAATTGGACAAGCAATCTTCATATTTCATTTGGTGCTTAAAACAAATCAAACAATTGCTTTGGAAGGATAAAATGAATGTGTGTTTTCCTTGTTTTGTGGTTACTTACTTAAACTAGAGTCATTGAAAAGGACATATGCGCTTCTCTCGCGCTTCCAAGCGATCTTGAGAATCAAAAGGCTTTTTTGGTGATTTTGGCGTAAGATAAAGTGATGACCTCCACACTTTGATTTGGACTTAAAATTGAACAATATCTTGTGCGAGTGTGAGTAGGGGAATTTTCGAGTATATTCTCTTTCTTTGTGCCATCAAAGATTGATCGAGTTACAAATTGTGTTTTTGCTTGCTTTTGTTTATCCTAGAGGGCCTGCCTTGGGGAAAAAGTACTCACCCAAGGGAATGACTCAACTAGTAACACTCTAAAGCCAAGAGTATTTCCAGCCAAGATATAAATGTGGGTATTGGTTAAATGCCATTATCACGCGGTTGGCTCTGACAAGATGGATCTGAAAGGGGACTCTTGCTGTATGGGTCAATCTCCACGAATGGAAAGTCCTTACTAGAACCCATGTACTAGAATTTTCCAAAATCCTTTATCTATTTTTTGGTGCAAGAACGGTCGTTCTGAAGCCGCCCCACACTTTTATAGTCTTTAGTAGAAATGGAAAACATGCCATGGGAGTTTCATGGGTGTTGATGATTGGCTGCCCCGATTGACGTTAATGAGTTGTGGAGGGGAGCTAGTGGGGTCAAGCATCTAACCAAAGATAAGTGTTGCTATACTTCTCCAAGTGGGGATTCAACAAATATTGTCTTACACATCCATAGGGCTTGTACTTGTTCTTAGTTTGAAAACACAGTGAGTTTATCGAAAACATTGGAAAACCATCATTCAACATCATCATCAGAATTTCAAACCCCTTAGTTAGAGAAAATACCTTTGATAAAACCCAAGAACTATTGCTTACCCTTGGGATTATGTCCTTAGAGGGTTCTAAGTAATTGGGTTTACATCTTAATTTTCTCTTACAAAGGTCAACACTAGGTAACCCTTGTCCTAATTTCTTGGAACTTTCACATAGCACTTTGTGGGACAAAAAGAAGTTGTGACATGGGACATTCAGTTTGAAACCTAATCAAGAAGTGTGTTTGTGGTAAAAGCACTCATTAAGAAAATTTAACAAATTGGACCCCACACATGTGCTTGATATCTTTTGGTCATATTGGTCTTTTGATTGCTCTTAGAGAAAAGTGTGTTCTTCAATACCTTGGCCTAGTAAACAAAGTCTCTCTAAGTCTCTTAGGATCAAATCAAACACTTCATCCATCCAAACATTTATCAAAATCCCATCCCACCAAACAACTTTAGAGCTTTTGAAAACATCATTTTAGACTTAGACACATCATCAAAATCAAAATCGCCTTGTTTAGTTAAGTGTGTGGGAATGCATCCTTTCTCATACATTGAATTAAATCAACCATCCTTTGAACAAGTTCGTCCTAAGATCACATCCAACATCTTAGGGTTTACAAGTTCATCATCCCAATCAAAACAATCAAAATCAAACCCTAAGTCTAGCTTTGATCCAAAAGTTCCTAAAACGTTCATCACTCACATCATTTTCACCTTTCATCCTTCATCTCATCATTGATCCTAAGCACCTTCGAGGTCACTTCTGCAACAAGGTCAAAACACAAGGGGAACATGGAATACAAACTTGATCCATACATCTTGAGTAATCCAAGTCAAACAAACTTTCAAAGCCTTACAATGCCAATTGATTACCAAAACTTGCACTCATACAATCCATACATAGGATCATTACCTTCGACAAATGTCAATGACACAATGAGTGTGAATATGCCCAAATCAAAGATTGGAACACATTTCCTGATGGTAAATCCAAGTCCAAATCTACAAGTCTGTCAACCAAACAATCAAAACATGAGCCTTCAAACAAATAATGTCGTCCCACCAAAACCCTACAAACCAAATGAGAAGGTACCAAGAATAAGTTTTTGAAACATGAATCAAGCAAACTTTGGGATGGATACATTTGCAAATCATACGAATATTCCAAAAATGAACAATTGATGGTCAATTTCAACCCATCATGCCAAATATGAGTGTCATCACAAATCAGAATATTGTCCAAAATCAAACACAACTACACACTCCAAATCTGCTTAAACAAGAGCCAAATCAACTATATCAAGGGAGTCAAGATCAAAATCAAGAACAAATTTGGTGAGATCAAATTGTGGCACTTTCCAAAATAGTTGAGGCATTGCGCCAAGGGAAATCTCCACCACCATTACCAACATCATTCCTTGGTTTAGGGCTTCCCCCTTTACCTAGCACCAATCACTCCATCCAAATCAATCCACCTAAAACCATCATGACAAATCCTTTGAATATATCATCAACATCACACCAATGGATGGTATCTAATCAAACAACAACATTGATCCCAAATCAAAATACAGTCTCCCAAGGACCTATCACCTAGGTCATTCCAACCATCACTATCCCTTCAATCATTCCAACCACCACTATCACGCCCATCACATCTCAAACCCTCACAATCACTCCAAGCGTATCACTCATCACTACATCCAACATGATTCCAAATACACCACCACTACCACCAAAACCAAGTGCAATAAGTCAATATCATAGCATCACACTAAAAGCACATCAAGCCTACCAACAAGGGCTTCAACAATCTCAAGCTACCCAACCAACACGAGCACAAACACAAAAGATGACAACTATTGAAAACAAGAATCAAGATCAATCCATCACTGAGCACACGTTTACTTCATCCAATGATCAAGTCGACATATGTTGAGAGTCACTTTTGAATCATGATCAAAATCCACCAACAAAACTTGACAATGAGCCAATTCAAGAAATATCAACATCACTCGACTCTATGGTCGAAGACATTCACAATATCTCCACCGCAATTGTCGAAAACAATTATCAAAACCTCTCCATCGAGGAGCACATTGAGGATGTATCTACACAATCCAATGATCAACTCACCATACATCAAGAGCCACTTTTTAGTGATCTCTTTCAAGGAGTGTTAGGATTATTTGATCCAATTGACATAATGCACAATCAATTCACCTATGATCATGTTGAAAATGTCTCTACATCGCCTTACGAGTTAGAGGACATATCTCAAGAATTTATTCCAAAGCATGATCAAAATCTTTCACCAAAGTCTAGCAATGGTCCTTTTCAAAACATGTTGATCCCCTTTGACCGCATGGTTACAGCTACTGAAAGAACCCTGAACTCGACACTTGAGGATATTGAACCACTTACCATGTACAATGATGACATCCAAGAACCATTTATAAGCAATTCATCCTTTGGAACTGATCCATGTCAGGAACTTGATCTAAAGCATGTCGAAAGCAACTTCGAAATCATTCAAGATCAAGAATTTGTATCTTCAAGATACTACAATCATCTAATGGACACTCTCCTATCTATGCAAGATGATCATATCCATGTAGCACATACTCCTCCACCTACCCATGAGATGCTTTCTATGGATGGACACATAGATGATCTTCATCTAGAACAAGATTGTGTTACACAAAAAGAGCAAATTATTAACTCCTACAATCAAATGGAGTTATCAACATCACGGTTAGATATATCCCAAAATTAGATTGAGGAAATCATTAATAAAAATATCAAACATTATCCACTCAAGGAAGAAAATTAGACAAACCAGTATAATCTAGAATTAGCAGAGCAACAAATGGAAATAATGTCATCTATGGTGATCATTGATCAGAGAATGCATTCTGAACAAGAGCTCTTCGAACAAGCAAAATCAAAGCATGAAGTTGCTACTACCACCATACTGGGGGCAACTATGTCTCAAGCAAATATCAAAATAGGGAGCACGAAGAATCCTTATGGTGAAACTGATGTCAATACTACAACCAACCACATCATGAATCTTCATCCACCCATCACCCCATCCATGAATTGGGACCAATGTCAAAAGAAATATTTGAATGAAAGCACAAAGAATGTTATCAAATCAAAAGAAGCTGAGAAGCATAATGGACAAATCAAATATGCATGGATACCAAAGCATACAAAGAAAGATCATCCCTATCAAACTCCATCAGTCAAAGAAACTATGGGGAGAAATAAAAAAGGGAAAAGTATCCATCAAAGATGTCCGCAAAAGCAAAAGCAAGCTTTTCAAGTGACGTACAAAGTGTATCAAGCAGTTGGTCCTAATTCCATGCACACTTTTGTATCCACCCATCATTGCTCATCTTCCCAAGTTTGGAGAGTCAAAGGTTCCAAACTATCAACCAATCCATCTCCTATCCCTAAACACACTCCATCCACACCTCCATGCATGATATCCAATTCTCACATTGACCATGTATTGGCAATGACCCTTCATCATAAGGATTCAGAAGGCACTCTATCGCGATGTGCACACCAAGACAAAGTTAACTTTGGTATTGACGAAGTAGATCAAGAATCCCAAAAGTTGTATTCAACTGCACATATCTTAGCAAAGCAACTTCTTCGAGCAGGATATCGATGGCACATTATGACAGAAGCATCTACATCAGTGACACCTTGTGGTTCAGCGTGAATCTTTCAGAAAAATACAAAAAAATCAAAAAAGAAAAAAATCAGAAAAATCAGAGAAATGATTGAAAACAGTAAAGATAAAAATCATCCTCTAGTGAAAACCGCATGTGCGGTGCTTTGGGCAAGACCATGATGAAAACCTGGCAAACATGCATCATGTGTAGAATTGAGCATCTATGTGCGCCAGTTCAGGTGAAAGCATCTCATTCCATCCATAATAAATCCAACATTCCATCCATCTTATCCATAATAAATCCACTCATCCATGAGCCATTTATCCAATCCATCTTTATCCATCAACATCCATCATCTGATTTATCTTGATCTTGATGAAATTTTAGGGCACGCTTTACACTTGCTTACGGTAAAATCTTGACATGGGTCATTTTCATTTGATCCTATCCTAGGAAGCATTATTTGAGCCATGAAGCATAATCCAAATGATCTTTTTTGATCCAAACACCTTATCTTATTGCAAGATAATCCTTGGCATCCTTTGTGTGCTTACCATATCCATCCATCCATGCACTTAGCCAAGCATCCATATCCATCTATCCATACACCTACTTGAGCATCCATCCATAACATTCCATACATTGCTAGACACTGGGGGCATATATTTACATCTTGCTTTGAGAATAAATCTTGGTCTATGTCCTCCGACTTATGTGGTGATCCAAACATTGGAAAACGTGAAACCAAATTGGTCAAACCACTTGAGAGAAGAAATCCAAATCACTAGACCATGGCATATTTTTACTGAAAGACACTCCTTATCAAGTCTTCATCTTTCATAGAACATCAATCCAAACAATCACTATCAATTGCATCTAAGTTGCACTTCAAACGTCACATCAAATCATCCAAACATCTTTTGTTCCAAATCAAGATTTATCAATCCTGAACAATCAAATCCAATCAATCTATCATCACCTTGGGATATCCATCTCAATCCTTATGTTGCTTAACACTATCCTTGCATTATTGTGTATCCTCAACAATGTTATCATCATCATCAATCCATCAATCTGATCAATCAACCTTAGCTTGGTTTTCAGCAAAAATCCTAAATAGAGCACTGATATCATCACACATGTCCATATCCAAATCGTCAAAATCATGCAAAAATCCAAAAACATCAGAAAATCAAAAAATCAAAAAGCATCCAAAACATCAAAAAATCTAAAAACACTCAAAAAGTAGAAAACATAAAAAACATCAGAATCTGAACTACATCATCTCTGAGCTTAAACATAGGCAAGGCTCATCTTTGATCAGCCCCTGAGACATCAAAATCCAAAAACATTCAAAAAAATAGCAAAATCCAAAAACATTCGAAAAAACATCAAAATCCAAAAACATCGGAAAATCAGAAAATCAAAACATTTGCAAAAAACTTGAAAATACCAAAAACAGCCTCAAAACATTTCAAAACATCAAAAACATCCAAATATTTGAAAAAATCCATCTGTCTCATCTCGCTTACACCCGCAATAATCAATCATCCATAATAAATTGATCATCATCTCCATCCTTTGGTAATGCAAACAGAAACAATCATAGCAGTCAACAATAGCAAACTTCAATTGTAAAATCTAAATCAAAACAACAAACCATTAAAACAAAATCAAACTCTTGATCAGTCACAAACATGTCAGTCAACCTTATATCAACAGCCTATCAATCAACTTATCAAAACCATCATCATCCTATACAATGCATGTCCTATGATATATCGTTCCGACAATGGGAATCATTTTGGATATCACTTTGGATCTTATCCTATCAAAACACATCCCTCTGGCTGAAGGTATTAAGAACATTGGCTTGTTTGAGTACTTGATTTTTTCTTTTGACTTATCTTATTGCGCTCAGTCCAAGGACCTCTTGATGATATCCGAACAAAGGATTTAGAGAGATAGGAATGGGGCAACAATCATCATTCTTTTGTCTGCTGTGCTTGTTGGACGTTCTCATAAAATAACTTGGCGAATACTTGCTTTGTTAGATATGTATAGAGGATTTTTTAGATAGCTTGTTGACTATTGCATTGATTGGTTATACCTTTCCATGTTTTGGTCTGAGATGTTTGAATCTTCTAAAGTGCATCCTAGCAAGGTTTTTGTATGTCAGGTGTGAAGAATACTCCTATCTATTTGTCAAGTCAAAGTCCATCACACTAAGTACAATGCCATCTTGGTCCTTTATACCTTGATGCATTGTGCTTAGGCGTGTTATCAAACATAAAGTAAGTGACCCTTTAAAAATCCCAATCCTTGATAAGAAAATCATCCATCTATCATCATCATTTCTCATCATCATTTCTCATCATCATCTCTCATAATGTTGGCTTGTTGGATCCTCTTGTCATCATCTAATTTCTTCATTTTCCACACTAACATCACAACATGAATAGTTAATCATCATCACCAATTCATCCATCATGCATCCATCATGCATCCATCGTGCATTCATATCATCATCATAATATAGATCTGTTAGTCTAAGCATCTCATAAATCATACATTTGCATAATCATAGCATATCACCTCATCAATCTCATCCATCTCATATCATATCATCATTTAAGTTGTTTAGGATAATATAGATTTGTTATTCTAAGCATCTTAAAATCATCTCATTTGCATCGTCGTCCATAACCATCCATTTTGAACCTCTTTATCGTGAGATCGACCCTCAAATCGAATCTTTTCGCTTGATCTCTCGAGGGGGCAATGTACCAGTGTACTTCTTTTTGGGGCATCTGAAAAATCATAAATTTTTTAAATTTTGATGGCGGAAGTTTATTCTTTGAACCAGCAACAAGTACATTGCTTCAAAGAGAGGAAATGTAGACATGTCAAACATAATGCATTCAACTAGGTCATATTCATCCATTCGGAAAATAAATCAAGTTTATTTATCAATCTCCTAAAGCCATCAGCTTAAATCAAATAAATCAAACTTGATCATCAACCTTTTTAATCAAATAAATCAAACATCCATCATAATGCATATTCCATCCTTCTTGATTTAAATAAATCAAATATCTAAGTCAAAGGTCAAACTCATCCTAATCATCATCTTAGATAATTAATCTGATCTAATGCTAATCTCACCCACTTGCATTCTCTAGATTTAGCCACTTGCACATAAATCAATTTATTGATTTATTAAATCCAAGATTTTCCATCAACATGGCATTTATGGGGAATAGTCCCTCAATTTTGAATTCAAAGGCAAGTTGATTTGTCCCTCCAACATTGCATTTATTGCTCATTTTCTTGTCCCCACTTAGCATTTACTCTCAAATTTGAATTCAAATTTTCCCTCTCATGGGCACTCTTCCCAAATCTTGCACATACATCAACCAATCACCACTTGACAAGTGTCCTTTCATTTGTCCAATCTTAGTCCCACATTGGTCTCTCTTCAACACTTAGCATTTTGAAAATCTTTAAATAGAAGCTTCATCTTTGAGCAAATCCTCCACAACTTTTATGCAAGGTTACTCTCTTAATTTGAGAACTCATCTTGCTCATCATTTCCATTGCATTTACATCATCTTGAGCTTTGATCAAGGATTGGGAAAGGGCTACTAGCACATGTGACACCAATCCACTATGGAATAGGTAACTTGTTGAGTGTTTTCATTATGCTTGTGGTTTTCTTTTATCCTTTGTTGCATTTTGGAGCATTTGCAAGGTATTTCATAGGAGTGTTCTTGAAGGATTTGTAGATACTAACCCTTGTTTGAGATTAGTGTTTGCAGATTTCAAAAGCACACTCACAGGAAATAACATGGAAAATTTCAACAACCAAGTGCCAAAGTCTATGGTAACAACAATAAATATATAATAAGCCCTATCAAAATTGAGCCATTAATTGGACTCATCAATAGACGCGGGTAGCTAGCTAGTAGGTATGTATATCTACCAAAAATATATGTAATTTTTCCATTCCACCTAGAACTGTGAAGAATTGAACAACTATTTGTTGCGAAGATGGGTTTTCATTGATGGGAAAATAAAGGGCTTTCCTTGCAAAAAGGGGTTTTCGTTTGAAATACAAAGTTTTTTTCATGTTTTTGTGTTGAGGGTTTTTTAATTTTTCCATTTTAATGTTCTCACAATACATAACTTTTAGAGGAAGTTGAATGAATTAACTGACAATCCATTGTGGAAATATGAGTGAAATAATTGAATATCATTTAGAGAAACCAAAAATCATGCAAAATATATAACTAGGGTGGAAAACACAATGTAGGTTCTACAATGAAATGATATATTTTTAAAACCACATAAAGCCCATAACGTCACCATTTTCAACATTCTCATTTTGAATGTTGTTGTCAAGCTTAGAAGGTAGTTGTAGGGGTTCAGAGGCCAAAGCAGAGTGACCATTCTCCCTACAAAAATGCATGCAACAAATGTAGGCAACTAGCTAGTAGCATGTATATCTACAAGAAATATATGCCATTTTTCCCTTTTACCTAGGGACTATGAAGAATTGAATAGTTATTCATTGCTAAGATGGGTTTTCATTGACAAGAAAACAAAGGTTTTCATTTTCCCTTAGTGTGTATAGAAGGTTTTACAACATTGTGTGGGTTGGAGGCTTCATAAATTATGTACTCACCTCACATTGTGTTTTCCAACCTCCAATCATACTGTGCATTTATATTTGAATAATATTAAGAAATATAATGTATATTTGGATAAATACAAAATGACATTTCCCTTTTTCATCTGATTGGAACAAATAAAATGCTTGCATTATTTGCAATGTTGGAAAACACACTGTCCCATGTCAGTTAGTTCGTTATGAAAAGTTTTCTTTCATTATGACCAAGAATGTAATGAAGTCCACTTTCAATTTTTTGAACAACTCTTTTCTATAGTCAAAATGACATTTCACTTTCCTCATCTGATTGGAACAAATAAAATGCTCATATTATTTACAGTGTTGGAAAACACATTGTCTCCTTTTAGTTATTCCCTCATGAAAATGCTCCAAAAATGTTACAATGAGGTCCACCTTCAAATTTTAGAACAACTCTTTGGTGATTTAAATATGGAATTTCCCTTTTTTCATCTGATTGGAACAAATAAAATGCTCGCATTATTTGCAGTGTTGGAAAACACACTGTCTCCTCTTAGTTACTCCCTCATTAAAAAATTTTATTTCGTAGGCTCCAAAAATGTAATGAATTCCACCTTCAAATTTTAGAACAACTCTTTGGTGGTGTAAATAAGGAATTTCCCTTTTTTGATCTGATTGGAATAAATAAAATGTTTGCATTATTTGTATTGTTGGAATACACACTATCCCATGTCATTTAGTTCATTATGAAAAATTTTGTTTCTAGTATTTTGGAGCTAAAAAAAATTAATTTAGAAAACACATTGTCCCATGTTAGTTAGCTTTTTCCAATCATTTTGTTTGTTGGAAACATATATGTATTGTTTGCAGTGTTGGAAAGCACACGGTCCCATGTCAGTTAGCTTTGTGTGAACATTTTATTTGTTCTAAATTATATTTTGCATTTATTTTTAAATCATATGAGGAAATTGAAATGTAACTTTTAGTGTAAGTAAGATTTGCTTTAAATTATGAAGGTGAATGAACTTCACTACATTCTTACTATCTACAAAACTAAAGGTTTTCATTAGATTCATTTTGTTTGCATATAATTCTGCCAAAGTAATAACTTGTAATTTTCTTGGGACACAGACTACCTAAGTTGTCTTTTCCATCAAAACTTTTTAAAAAAATTAGTTTACATTATTATCCTTTATAGAGAGACTACAAAAGTAATTTGAATAATCTTCCTCTTGAACCTCAACATTTAATGCATTCACAATCAATGTTCACCAGAATTTGGCTAACTCCTTTTCTATCTCATTTAATCAAAATGAGGAAAGAAGAATTAGCCAAGGTGTGGTGATAATTGAGTGGAATGCATTAAAATTTTCTTCAAGAGCAAGAATATTCAATTAGACAATTTTTGTGCAATGTGTCACAAGAAAATTACAAATTATTAGTTTGGCAAGTGACACTTATGAAGCTTCAGAACTAATAGATAAAATGGTTATTATAGTTCATAGTGGATTCAACTCCACCCATAGTAGTATCTCTCACTTTATTTTCCTACACAAATTCTTGTGCAATACAAAAGCTCTTTAGTTTGTGCACTTGTACATCACCGTTTTTTGTTTGCTTATACTACACATGCACCTTCCTCAACTTCTCAAGAGCATGGAGGATCTCTTTAGTCAATACATTATCTATCTCACTCACTATGCTTTCTTTCTTTCAAGCACTTTTAGAGAAGATTCTTTTTTCATTCCATGCATTCTAGTACCTACTACCTCTGGTTTTGCATTTCCATTTTCCCATTTGACATAGTGCACATGCTCCTTCATCAACTTCTTAAGAGGAGGAAAAATCTCTTCAGTCAATACATCATCTATCTCATTCACTTTGGTTTGATTCTTTTCAAGTACTTTTAGAGAGCATTCCTTTTCCATTACATAATTTCTACTACTTATTGCTCGAGTTATGTGTTTTCCAATTTTCCATTGTGTATACTGCACATTGTGAACACCAACAAAACTAAGAGATTGCAAACAAGCACAAAGTGAACATAGCTACATAATACATGACCTATGTATTAGATAGTAAACGATGTACATATAAAGGAGATCAACCAAACATGAGGTGTTGAAGACCATTGAAACCTCTCTTGACTACCAAATAACCAAGCATGAGGTGTTGTGAAAACCATCGACACCTCTCTCTACTCCAAACTAGCTAGATAGCAAGTGTCAAGGATGGTAATGAGGTGGAAAGCTCCATAATGCCTAGATAAGTAGGCTTAAGTTAGTATATGATTATGCAAGAGATAATGTATACACTAACACTCCCCCATATGCATAGCTTAGGTGGGCATGGTTGATATGGGTCTCAGCTACTAGCCTAGTTAGGTACTCATATACAATGCAAAAGAAAAGGTATCCTAGCCCTAAAGCCTAATAAGGTACTCATGTACAATGCACTCTCTCTAAAGAAATGAAGATAGAAAACCCAATGGGAAAAAACTATCCTCCAAAAAGAGAGATGTGGAGAAGACTAGAAATCCCCCCCAAGGATAATGATGATTTTGATATAGACTACACACCAAGAAGAGCTCATAGATGAATGAACTTGCTCTTAGTGAAGGGTTTCGTGAAAATGTCAAACACCTCCTTTGAAGATTGGAAAAATACTAAATTGATGATTTGGCCATGAATCAACTCTCGAATGTAATGCATATGAATCTCTATGTGTTTGGTTCGCTGATGCTAAACAAGATTCCTACATATATGAATAGTAATATGGTTGCCACAATAGATGACTATAGGATGCCTAAAAGGAGCGCCAAACTCAGAAAGAATTCCTTGAAGCTATATAGCCTTATTAGTTGAGTTAACAACCCACTTGAACTCTACCTTTGTGGATGATATAGAAATAGCATTCTGCTTCTTGCTAGACCAACTAATAGGACCTTAACCAAGTGAAAAGTTATAATCTAAAGTGGACTTGTGATGCTCAACGTCACCAACCCAATCTAAATCTATATAACCAACCAAGTCAAGTGATGAACCAACTCTATAGTGAATCTTAAACCCAAGAGTATCATGAAGGTAGTGAAGGATCATCTTAGCTAATTTTCAATACAATTCATAAGGTTTTTGCATGAATTTTTAAACCATGCCTACTGCATAGGAAATGTCTTTCTTGGTATGAGTCAACTACATAAGACTACCAACAAGTTTTCAATACAATGTAGCATCAACCAATGGTGTAGTATAGGAAGTATCAAGCTTGATTCTAGAAAGAAAGGGATTCGGAGATGGTTTGTAAGTATTTATATGAAACTATGCAAGTAGATCAAGAGTAATCCTTGAAGATTACTATGAAATCTTAATGTCAAGGAAGTAGTGTAATAAAACCAAGTCTGTCATGCCAAATCTATCCTAAAGTGATGTATTCATTGTTGCAATGGTAAATTATGTACTCCTAGCAATCAAAAGATCATCAACATATAGAACTAATATCAAAAGTGAATCATCTTGCCATAGTAGATACACATTAGGATCAAAATGGCATCTAGTAAAACCTGAAAATAAGAGGTAGGAATCCATCTTGGCATAACAAGCTTTAGGATTTTGTTTGAATCCATACAAATATTTCCTAAGTCTACAAACTAAGGATGAATCATGAACAAACCCTAGTGGTGGAATACTTACATGTACTTGGATGGAATTGAATTCAGTTGTATCATGCATTGTACTCAGATGTATATTCTTCCCTATTGATCTCATGAAGCACTATTTTAATGATGTAATGTTGTAATTAATTTTGAACTCTCCCTTATAATGGATAATGTAAACTATGTATCTTGCTCATGTGAATTAATTGTAAGATCTTGGGTGTTATTTTGATGACAATATATAGATAATCATATTGGTTGATCATTTAATATGATGGAATAACTAAAATTTATTTTTTTAGATGAAATTTGGTTTAATTAGATGAATTATAATTCTTGCTACTTTGGTTAATGGGATTCTAGTAGTGCAGTCATCAAACCTTAGAGGACTTAGGTTAGAATACAATTTATTATATCATCTGCAATCTTTATTATGTTGCATTTCAAAAAGTAAATTGTTCCATTTTTTATGTGTTGTAGCATTTTTTCCTCTAGGTTTTTGTGGCGGGGCATTACAAAGCATCACAAGAAAATAAAAAGTTGTATGTGCAACTCAACAAGATGAAAGGGATGACTATCGAGTTTTTGACAATTTTCTCTTTGAAGTGGGTGTTGAGGGAGGTTATGATAATCCTCTCTTTGTGATGGATGATAAAATTGTACATGAGGATGAGTATGGTTTCCAATGCATGGATGTTGTGATATCAAACCATGAGGAAATCTCTTGTGACATAAAGGTTGAAAGGGAAAATTCTAGCACTTCTTCGAACAGTGGAATGACGATACATGAGTTGCATAATGAAGACTTTATTGCTATTCCTATTTTATCCTCCCTTCAAGAGAGGGAGAATCAAGAATCAAGGAGGAATGGAGTTACTAATCTTTATTGGAAAATAAGAGTTTATTAACACTCTGATGAAGAGTTTATTTATTATGTGATGTAGATGCTTGTTGGATTCCTATCATACTTCATGTTGGCACCACCTTCTTTAAGAGTAACTAATTTTAGAATGGAGTTTGATGAAGGGTACATTGAATCTTTCTAACAAATATTGTCTCATTATTTTGAATTCAACTTTCTCAGTGAATTCATCTTTGTTGAATATGTTTTGGAGTTTCAAGAATTGATGATTCAAATAGAATGTATTGATCAAAGCATTCTAGTCAGAGTCATTCTCCATCTGCGAAATGGTTCTTCTTTACTTATGATTTGGGATCCTAGCATCAACATGCATTTGATATGTGACAAGAAGGTATGTTGGGATGATAAGCCTCAATTTTTTTGTTCTTTGGGTGTTGTTACCTTCTTTATCAGCCATTTGATAATTATTTTTGATCTTCAATTAGAGATTTGGGGAGAAAAGCTGAGCAACAAATGGTTCTCTGTTGTGATGAAATTTTTAGTGAGGTTGTCTTTAGTTGTGGATATGACCAAAAATGATATTTTGGATGTTGATTTTTAATTTTGCAGTAGTTGTTTATCTCCTTAGATGTTGATTTTCCTTAAATCAGATCTCAATTTGGCCCTTATAGTCTTGTTTGGCAGCTGGTGTATTCAATTTCAGACTTTGCAATCTCTTGTTAGCAATTATTTTTTTCCTCAAGTGGAGAGATGAGGATGTGGAGTGATTTGAATCTACATTTTGATAGTGTTAGAGTTTGTCTCAATGGATATTCTTGTACATTTTCTTGTAGAATTATTTAGGGTAGCGAACCATTGTTTGGTTGGGTTTGGCATTTCAGGACTCTTATTGTTGAGACCTTGTTTGATGCTTTGATAAGTTATGCTTATGTTTTTGAATTGATTAGATTATTCTTCTTTGTTTTTACAATGGTGATAGTAATTGGCATTGTAGATGTTAACTGCTCATAGTTTATTGGGCATGAGATACTAGATTTTGATTTCAATACTTCTGTGTTTCTTAGTTTGAATTTCAAGCATGTTAACTCATTGAGATTGCAAGGAAGGTCTATGTAGTTCTAGAAAAATGGCTTCATTTATATGATTAGAGTGGAGCAGCATCAGTGTGGACAATGATTTTGGATTGCCCAAGGTTGCCTCTAACACTTCTAGATTTTTCACCTAAAAGGAGAGGAATTGGATACAAAATGCAAATGTCTACACTCAAGATTAATGAAAATACAATGAAATGTATCTAAATATGATGTAATAATGCAATAAACTAAAAAATAAATAATTTAATGATGCTAAACCTAAGAAATGCAAAGTTTTGGAAAACACATTGTGATATGCAAATATAACTAAAAATGCAAGTAAATGATGAAATAACTGAACATAACTGGAGAGATGCACATGAAATCTAAAATTTGACGTGGAGAGGCTCTAGAATCATTTAGAGTTGATTATAAATGTTTACTAGGACACTTACACCAAGTTGGGCGACTTAGTCCAGTTTTAGGGAAAATCTGTCGAAACAGGATTCTGCCAAATGGGTATCCAAAAATGTAGAAACCACTTTTTAGGCTTGGTAGTGGGACTAATTTTCCATATATGGCTACTTAGTCCACCTGTAGATTTTAGGAATTTAGGATAGGATGTTGTAGATTCTGGTCTGCACTTGATTTCCTGACAAGTTTCTGATCTTGATTTTGCAGAAAATAGGCTAAAAAGATCTCCAAGCCTCAACTAGGGTAATGTTGACTTTGATGGATTTTTGACCACTTTTTGACACCAAACTCTTTGACAAATCTGGTCAAACCCCACTTTGGTAATCAAACCCTATGAAGTGAAATGAAATAGAAAGAGAGTGATAAATAGATAACATGAAATATCATAAAATTACCAAACCTTTCATGTAGAAATCTTTAAAAGATATGCAATAAAGTGCTCCAATGGATGACTTGATTATGCTTAGATTTCTTGAATGCTCAGAAACTATTAAGTGAATTTCTTTATTGAATGCTTGAATGAATGGGGGTTAAAATGAGGGGAAAAATCCTTATTTGTACTTGATTTTCCTAAATTTCCTAAAAATAACACATCACATGCTGACCTAAAGGGTTAGTGAATAAAATCTTGCTAGAAATTGAAATAATTTTGATTTTTGTGCCAAATAGGACTAAGTTTCCCCTATTGGTGACTTAGTCCCACTTAAGCAATTTAAGTTGGTGTTAGGAATTAAAGGGCATTAAATGTTGTCTAATAGGAATATCCTCAAAACCACACTTAATAATGGCCTAAAAGTGCATTAGGAGGACATTCAAACATGAGAAAGGGTTGAATTAGTGATGAAAAGTCTAGAAAATCATGAGAGTTTGTTACAACTCTTTACAATACTTTGAAATAAGACATGGTAAGTGATAAAAAGGGGTTATTTAAGTGAATTATGATGAAAGAGTCCTAGAAAAGTGTGGAAGTGAGTTACAACACTTCACAACACCTTCACAAGACATCCTGGAAGTCTTAATGATTTAGAAGGGTTCAAGACCTAATGTGAATGTGTTGACCACATTGCAAGATTAAATCTAGGAAAAATCAAGCCAAAGTCCAAAAGAGAGACTCAAGTGAGCATAAAAATGTCAACTGCACATTTTTTTGATACACATTAAGCCCTCACTCTAGTGAGAGGATGAACTTGTTTCAAACTCTCACTAAAATAGCCCAACATGCACATCGAGAGGGATACAAATGCACCCATGCTAGTAATATGAAATAACAATAATCAAGTGGGATGATAAAACCACCATGATCAAGATCTCATGAAAAACCAAACATAAATGCAAAGGAACACACATGAAAGTGATAAAAAGGAATGAAGGAAAGCTTTGATCTTTTTTATAGCTCGTTGTGGATCAGATCTAGGTTGTTTGTTTGAAACAAGAAATGTGTACTCAATCTGGGGTGATGAAACTTATGGTTGTCCATCAGGTGAGAAGACCCAAGTATACTCACTTTGGGGCCATGGAACTTTTGGATGTCTACGGGGTGAGATTTGCACAACATACTCACTCTGGGGCCATGGAACTTCTAGCTGTCCACAAGGTGAGAAATCCAAAACATATTCACTCGAGGGCCACAAAACTTTTGGTTGTTCGCGGGGTGAGAAATCTTGAAAGGTGGCTATGGGGAAACTTGTTCCTTGGAATGGGCTTCCCACTCAGCCATATCAAAGTTATACCTCCTGATAACTTTAATAAGGTGCCATAAAGACAATTTTGTTTCATGCCTCATGAGACAAGCAAAGCTTCGTATGCTTAGAACTCATGACCAAATGTAATGGCACCACAAGCATGAAAGTTGTGTTATGCAAGGTGGCCATGTAAATGAAAAATACAACATGCAAAAAATATTCAAATGAGTCTTGTTAAGATCATGCAAGGTCTATAACTTAGGGAACATTGTGTCTAATGTCTCCAAGAGAGGACCAATAAAAGAATAAAGTATTCACAACTTAGGGGATGTAGTGTGTCACATCAAACCACCAAGAGGAATATAATATGCTAAGATAGATCATGCTTATGAAGGACATCGCACCCAATGCCATCTACAAAGTGACAAACACATTGTATAAAGTAACAAGGTTGCACTAAGAACTAAGAAAAACAAAAATGCAAAATGAATAATTCTAGTGTATGTCGCCACTTTAAAGGAATTGCTACACACTGTTCTGTGAGTAATTAATTTAAAGTAGTGAAGGAAAAAGAAAAGAATACATCAAAGCCAACTTGGAAAGCCCCTATGCCAAGTCATACGTTTCCAAGTAAGGATACATCATGTAGAGGAAAAAGGAAAAAAATAAAGAGGGGTTGCCCCCAAAGAGGAACACACCAAACACATAAGGGATCTATGGATTTGGGGTCAATATGTTTGTTGCTGCAATGTTTTTATTAAAGAGCTCAAAACTATCACCATTCCCCAAATACATAGAACAAAAAGAATGACACAAAGAGAGCAAAAACAAGAAGAAAAGTAAAGTCCATTTTAGGCCAACATGGAAGAGAAATTATGGTTTCAATTCTTTGCATCATCCCCAAAAGGAAAAATGCAAGCGAAAAGAAAATTAAAAGGCAAAAGAAAAAGAAAAAGCTTTTGGGTCAACATGAAGGAGACATTTCGGTCTCAATGCCTTGTGTCATCCCTAAAAGGAAAAACAAAAAACAGAGTTGAAAAAGAAAGTAAAAGGACCATTTGGTTCAACATGGAAGAGACATAGGTTGTCTTGATGCTTTGCATCATCCCCAAAAGGAAAAACACAAAACAAAGGTGAAAGACAAAAACTATGCATGACATAGAGAAGAATAGAGGTACAAATAGAAGAATGTCACAAGAGAGGGGGAACATCAAACACCACATTACGGGGGAACACGATATGCACATAAAAGCTCAAAATAAAAAATAAAATAAAATAAAAATGTGAAAAGGCTAGCAAGGTGAATGGAAGTCAGCCATCTAACAAGTCATCTGCCTCCTAATCAGGTTTAGTGTATTGTGAGTGCGGTTGACTGTCCAAAGGGACAATTACAAGGGTTGAACTAGGGAAGTTCCAGGCTCTATGCTTGTTGTGGGAGATTTATCATTTAAGCTCATGGAAGAGGAAAATAATGTATTCAAATTATTATGCACCTATTCATCTATCTTAGAAATCTCCTCCTCCTCATCATCATCTAGATTAATTACGATGGTAGGGTGAATGGTAATTTCCAATGAAGGGTGTATCAGGAGTTGTGGTTGTTGTATTGAATCATTTTGTTGTGATTGGGGAGGAGGGTCATTATTTATTTCTTTTGTCAAGGGCAGAGGTTGATTTTCTTTGTTGTTCTCAATTTGTAATTGATGAGTAAGGAGACATCATCGACGTCTACGCTCCCTAGTGCCACTGTTTCATTTGATTCTATTTTGAATTTGTGTAGGTGTAAGAGCAGGTTGATCCACTATAGGATCCTTTTCTTCCTGAGGGGGAGGAACAGAAGGAATCATGTGAAGTGTATGAATCACTTTCTCTTTTACTTTATAAACTTTTTTATGCAAGGGGGCATGATAGGGTTGGTTTCATTATCTCTTGGATGTTTAGATGAGGAAGGTGAAGTGTTCATGTTTGGTTGATCTGGAGTTGGTGGCTCAGGTTCAGGTTGATGCATTGTCTCATTGAGGATTGGGATATCAGAAGAAGATGGCGATTGGTTGTGGAGGGAAAATTCAACAATTTTCTTTACTTTAAACTTTTGATGAGCAATGAAAAATAAATCTTTGTGATGTGTTATGGTCTCCATGGGATCAAGCCAAAAGTCTTCTAAGGAGAAGTTTCCTTTAGAAGACAAAGGGTTAAAGCCACTATGGTGAATAGTGAATATGTCATTGCCATGCAAAAAATTTAAACATTTATGTATGACTAAATGAACAAATTTCATCAAGCAAAGCCATATTGGATGGCCTAGCCACAAACTAAACTAATCTAATTGTGTAATGATAGAGAATGTAACATCCATTTTCTTAGGTATAAGTTGTACCAGAAGAAAATTTGATCCTATCATAGGGCACACAAAACTATTATGTGTTTTTATCCATGCTCTTGGTTAGTCATAGTTATCTTGATAAAGATTATGTAAGACTAAAACTTCCTTAGTGATCACATTCTGACCACAAGCGGGATCTATGAGTATCCCATTAGTGGGATTATTGTAAATACGTTTGGCTATGTAGAAAGGACCATCAAGAACATTAAGAAAAATATATTTAGAAGAGAAAGTAATATGATCAAGATATTTCTTAGGTTGGCCCTTATGAGGGATAACACCTATCGCTCCTCCATAATTTCATCCGTAGTATTAATAGAAGTGGTATGTGAAATAGGATCAGGTTGTTTAGTCTCTATGAAAAAACATCACATCATTGTTTTGAGTTTCACTGGATTTGATGAATGATGCATTATGTTTAGGAATGGGATCATTGGTAAAAATTTACAAATTTTGATTGGGTGGGGCAACATATGTATTGCCTTTAACATTAACATTTGAAACAGATAGATGACCTAAATCAATGAGGTCTTGCACTATGTGTTTAAGATGCTGACATTGTTTTGTTTCATGTCCATTTTGTTGATGATAATGGAAATAAGAGTTACGTTGAAAGGTTGGAGACAAAGGTTTAGTTGTACCTAATGGTTTAACAGTAGGTAAAGAAATCATTTTTTTTGTTTAAGCTAGGTCATTGTGCTATGAAGAGTGTCTCGTAATGGTGTAAACTATCATTTTGGATCTCCATAACTATAAGGTATTGTGGCTTTAATAGCTACTACTTGGTTGTTGATGGTTTGAGGTGATTTTTGAGGGGGATTGAATTGTAAGAACCCTTTTTTTGGCTTTTGAATTGGTTGTGAATTTTTTGAAGTGTTAGGTTCATATTTTTCATTTCGATTGGAAGTGGACTTTGCATCACAAATACTAACCGAATTGTGATAATCGCAAAAGGTTGTGCACAAGTGCATGAAAGAGGGAAATTTCATCATGGTAAATCTATCTTGGATTTGACTTTGCAAGTTTTCAATGAACATCTTTTGGAGATGTGAATCAAGAATATAAACATCAAGTTGGGCATAAAGTGACTGATAGCGTGAGATGAAATCGGTTACCTTTTCATCTGTATTTTGTTTGCATCACATTAGACTAGCTGGTGTCTTTTTTGGAGTCATAGGGACTTGAAAATGGCTTATGAATGCATCAACTAGTTCATTGAATGAGCTAATTGAATTATTAGGTAAGGATGAAAACCATTCTAAGGAAGTTCCTTTTAAAGTCCTAGGAAATAGTTTGGCCAACAGTTTATAATCAAGAAAAAAGTCACTACACAAGGCTGTGTAGGCATTAACATGATTAGTAGGATCGCTCTTTCCACCATACTTCTCAAATCTAGGAATTTCTATTTCTATGGCATCGATGTTCATAGGATTTATAAAGATAGTGGGCTGCTATGAGCATAATAGGTAGGTGGTCCATTCTAGTTTTGGTTCATGGTGGATATTTGTTTTTGCATAGAGGAAATGGTTTGGAAAAATTTTGTGATGAGAGGGTTAGTGTAAGTGGGATGAGATGAAAGGAAAATTGGCGATGGAGTGTATGTAGTGGTAGGGGAAGTGAATGTAATGCTAATGGATGGTATTGTGGAAGAGGAGAGAACATTCAATGTCACATAAGAATTAGGAATGATAGTAGGAATAGTTGAAGGAGGAAGCACATTGCTAACCTTTTGCATTATTGTGGTGACTTGTGGAATGGTGTAGGTAGGTATAGATGTGATAGTGGAAGGAGGAGTGTTAATTCCTCCTTCACTAACCACAGTGTTTGTTGGTTGGGATGTGCTAGAGGTAGAAGGAGCATATTTTTTGTATATCTCAACAATTCTTTTCATAAATTTTAAGCCTTTGTCACTTTCAATAAAGTGATGAAGGTTTTCTATAGCAAGAATCGCAGTGGTTGAAGTATTTTCAAGACATAAATCTTGTTGCAAATGTGTAAAATACTCATGAATTTTAATGACTTTATCTTGTGGAATGTGATTGTTTTGTGTGTCAATTAGCATATTATTAGAAGGCACAATATTGCTAAAGGTAGGTTCCATGCCTAATGCACTATTATCAATACTAGGAATAGTAGTTTGGGATAACCCAAGGTCCACAACGAGTGTGTTAGCACAGGATGCCATGAGTCGTGAACTTCTTCTCACTAAAGTATTAGCAATAGGACACCAAACACTCATGCAAAGGTTTCGAAATGCAGGTGAATTTAAATGCAATGAAACTAAAATAAATAAAATACTAATAACTACAATTCTAGAAAATATAATAGTAATACAATAAAAAAAATAGAAATGCAAAAAAATATACAAAAAATGCCAGAAAATATAATGCAAAATGTGCAAAAGGACTAAGTCACCTAGTGTGGCAAATTAGTCCCAGTGAGGATTCTTTTTTGGTTTTTTAGAAATTTTGAATGCAATTTTATGTTTTGTAGATGCACATATACAACAATAGTATGAAATTGTATAATTTTTGTTGCTTTCAATGTAAAAATGATGCAAAAATGCAAGCTATTTGAATTTTTCACTAATGCAATTTTTAAAACCTTGGGATGCAATTGAAACAATGTAGTACCTAATGCAATGTAAATGAAACCTAGGATGCACTTGAAATCAGAAATAAATATGTTCAAAAGTCAAGTTCACCAAAATGTGGACACTGATGTTGGATTGTCAAAGGTTGTCTCTAACACTTTTGGTTTTTTCACTTAAAAGAGGAGGAATTGGGCCCAAAATGCAAATGTCTACACTCAAGATTAATGTAAATGCAATGAAATGTATCTAAATATGATGTACTAATGCAATAAACTAAAAAATAAATGATTTAATAATGCTAAACCTAAGAAATGCAAAGTGATAGAAAACACAATGTGATATGCAAAAACACCTAAAAAATACAAGTAAATGATTGAAATAACTTAACAAAATCAAAGAGATGCACTTGGAATCTGAAATTTGATGTGGAAGGCTTTGGAATCCTATAGAGTTGACTAGAAATGTTGACTAGGACACTTATGCCAAGCTGGTCGACTTAGTCCAGTTTTGGGGAAAATCTATTGGAATAGAAATCTGCCAAATGGGTGTCCAAAAATGAAGAAACTACTTTTCAAGCATGGAAATGGGACTAATTCACCATAGATGGTGAGTTAGTCCACCTACAAATTTCAAGAATTTTGGGACAGGATCCTATAGATTTTGGTTTGCAGTTTCTTTCTTGACAAGTGTCGGATCTTGATTCTACAAAAAATAGGTTGAAAAGAGTCTCCAAGCCTCAACTAGGGTTATGTTGACTTTGATGGATTTTTGACCACTTTTTCACACCAAACTCTTTAAAAAATCTGCATACAAAGTTTGCAAGTTACACACATGCAAAGAGGGGAAAGAGGGTTAAGGGTTAGAGTATAGGGGTTTTCCTTGGTCAAACCCCACTTTGGTAATCAAAGCCTATGAAATGAAATGAAATAGAAAGAGAATGATAAATAGATAACATGCAATGTGATAAACTTACCAAACCTTTGATGTACAAATCTGGAGATATGCAATAAAGTGCTCCAATTGATGACTTGATTATGCTTAGAGTGCTTAAATGCTTGAAAATTATTAAGTGAAATGCTTGATTGAATGATTGAATGAATGGGGGTTAAAATGAGGGGGAAAACCCTTATTTATACTTGATTTTCCTAAATTTCCCAAAATTAACATATCATAGGCCGACCTCAAGAGTTGGAAAATACAATCCCATTACAAAATTGAAATAATTTTGATTTTTATGTCAAATAGGACTAAGTCACCCCTATTGATGACTTAGTCCCACTTAAGAAATTTAAGTGGGTGTCAGGAATTAAAGGGCATTAAATACTTGTCTAACAGGAATATCCGAAAAACACACTTAAGAATGGTTGAAAAGTGCATTACGGGGACATTTAAATATGAGAAAGGGTTGAATTAGTGATGACAAGTCTAGAAAAGCATGAGAGTTTTTTACAACTCTTTACAACACTTTGAAATAAGACTTGGTAAGTGATAAAATGGGTTATTTAAGTGAATTATAATGAAAGGGTCCTAGAAAAGTGTGAAAGTGGGTTATAACACTTCACAACACCTTTACAAGACATCCTAGAAGTCTTAATGATTCACATGGGTCCAAGACCTAATGTGAATGTGTTGACCACATTATAACATTAAATCTAGGAAAAATCAAGCCAAAGTCCAAAAGAGAGACTCAAGTGGGCATAAAAATGTCAACTATACATTTTTTGGAAACACAATTAGCAAGGTGGATCTTTTCAAAGATGGATATGGGACCCTAGGATCCTATATGTTTGGTGGAATTAGTTTGGAGTGTTTTTGTAATTACTTGAGGAAAAGAAATTTTGGGAAGGGTGGATAGTAATGTCCCCATTTTAGCCATATGCTCTTCTGTGTCTGATAGCCTATTTCGAGAAGCCCTAGGCTAGTCAAAAGTTGAAATTAGGGTTTCCAATTTTCTAGGAGGCTTTGAAGGCTTGCATGCAAGGGTTTCTAATGCATGTATGGTGGAGATTTCTGGGTTTTTGGAGAGCTTTAGGATGAGGTAACACGCATGATGAGATAATGACTTGCATTTTCGGTTGATTCTTTGGTAGTTTTGGAGGCTTGTGTATTGGTGTTTTACAGTTTGGATTATGGATTCCTTTTAATTTTTTAGAGAGCTTTGTGGTGATGTGACATGAAACTAAAATAAAGACCTTTTTTGGACTTCCTAGTTTTAGTAAGTTAGAGTTGCTACCTAGTTTGTGCTCAAAACGAATTTGGGAGAACTTACTATTTTTAGCAAGTACTATTTTTGGTAGTGCTATTTTTAGTAGTAGATCAACAGTTTAGTGCAATGGCATTTCTGGCAAGTCAGTTTATTCCCTTTGGTCTACATGATTTGAGGTGATTATTTTGGAAAGTTTGATATTTGATGAAAATAACATTTTAAGTGAAATAATTTTGCTAAGGATTGGGGATTACTTTAGAGAATAATTTAAGTCATATTAAATATATTTTCACCTTAGCCTTGGATACAGGTAAATGGAGAGATAAGTTGGGTTTATTAAAAAAAAAAAATTATAAGGTTTGTCACTTAAGTAATTTTGGATGCCATACTTGGAGAAATATTTTCATATTCTAAAGTATTTTACTTAAGTGACTTTGGATGCCCATCTTATATTATAATTTCTTTTGATAAAGTAATATTTCCTCATGTGCCTTGGACGACTTTGAAAAGGAAGCAAATGAAATTAAAATGAAATTTGGAAAAGGTGAAAATAGAATCTCACTTGGGTGCCCTAATTGGAGGGAAAAAGTGGATATGAAAATGGAGAAGAAAAGTTATAAATATTAGACTTGGCCTTCATTTGAGCATCTATTGTTGCTATTATACTATTATGTTGTTGAAATACTTTCAGAGCTTGCTTCGAGGAATGCATACCTCCTAGTTCCTTCAGCCATGGTTTCATGCCTAGCTGAGTTTCTGAGACTGCTTCTCATTCAGGGAGTGTAGATAGAGTTTCATGGTTGAAGTTTTGAAGATTTTTTTGTCTGCAAGTTGTTGGTTTTGGCTATGGCTAAAGCATATTTTCATTTTTTGTTCATTGCATGAATTTTATTTCATTTTGGGTACTTGCTATATCTATTCCTAGGCCCTAGGTGTCCCATCTTGCAAAGTTTGAGAATTTTTAATGAGGTTTTTGATTTTATGTTGTTGGTCGCCCCTCTTGAAGGTTGTATCATGCCTATCAATGTCTTGGAATGTGTGCATTAAAATATTGGGAGGTGTTTGCAGCTAGTTCTCTATCTAAACTTGGGTGACTTCTCCTTAGGTTTCATTTGCATTTATTTTTAGGTGTTTTGGTAGAATTTTGTGAGAGTAATGAATATTTTGGTGTGTCTTCTAGTTGTTGGTCTGTGATTTCACTTTTTTGGTCTATATATTAGATTGTAGTAGTTAGAGTTTTTGGGATTTTTTCCTTGGTTGGGATTCTTTTGGAGTTGGAGAGACAATGTATAACATTTGCAACACTTTGGAAATCTCTATTGCTTGACTCTTGCAGATTTTATTTCCCATTGTAATGTTGATTGAGTAGTACTGATAAGTTCTTTAATATTTCTACAAAATTCTATTGTATTCCCACTCTTAGTGGAAGAAGGCTGGCCTCACCACCTTATTTACTTTCTTGTATACATTTTCATTCCCACCATTGGTGGAAGAGACAAGCCTCACTGTCTTTAATTTTTGTACTACATATCTCATCTACTAATCAACTGAGCCATCAATGCACTCCTGCTAAGATATGTGGTTGAGTTGCATTATCTACACTTCCAGTCATGGACAAACATTTTGGCACCCAAGGTTCTCCTGCACTGCTAGGGTTTTTCAACTAAAAGGAGAGAGATGGGCCAAAATGGACAATTTACCCACTCAAAACTAATGCAAATATGGGTGAAATATGCCTAGACACAATGTCTAAATGCAATAAACTGAAAAGGAAATAAATTATTGATTTGTAAAACCTAAGAAATGCAAGTTGTTTGAAAAAACATTGTGTTACATAGAAAAATAGATTAAATGCAATAAAGAACAAGATAAAGATGATAAATAGAAATTGTGCACCTGGAAACTGATGAAGGAGAAAATGAAGATTGTAGATGTCTTTGAAATTCTAGAAAATTTGATTTTCTAGCCAACTGGGACACTCACACCAAGCTGGGTGACTTAGTCCTAGATTTGGGAAACTACTCTGAAGCCCTTTTCATTGAAATGGGTATCCAAATCTACAAAAATCTCTAACAAAAAAGTGTAGTGGGACTAAGTTGCCACTATTGGTGACTTAGTCCACTTTGGATTTTTTGCAAATTCAAAAGTAGAAATGGAAGCCCTCAATTTGCACTTTGATTTTTGATGGAGACTCTGATCCAAATCTACGGAAATACCTGCAAAACATAATATAATTTGGTTTCTAATGGGGGGATTGTATTGGTCAAACCCCTAGTTGATATTTAAACCTTGAAAGAGATAACAAAATCTGCATAAAACCCCATCCCTAAGTGTGTCTAATACTAAGAAACCTGAAAATAAGATGCAACCCTATTCTAACATGCAAGAATAAGATGCATAAATGAAACTAGAGAGATGTAAGAATCATTCCAAGAGATCCTAAATCACATTAGAAATGAATCTTAAGAACATGAAAACCTTCCTTAGGCTGAAAATAGAGAGAAAATGGAAGATGGAATCACTTTGAAAACAAGTCCTTAGGCTTGATTTGATGGCTAGTTGTATCTCCTCAATCAAGATTTCTCTATGATTCTCCATAGGCATCCATGATCAATCCTTTGCAATGTGAGATCTTGGAGAAAAAGTTTGCTTGAAGACTTGCAAAAACCCTAACTTACTGCCCTAAAGCTTCAACTTCGTTGTAGATAAACTAATAAATCTTCTTGTGAAAGATAATCAATACTTAACTCTTTGAATTTATTTGTTAAAAATTACTTAATGCTGTGAAAAATGACCTAAAATCATATATTCATAGGAATCAATACCTAATTATTCATTATTTTAACTTCATAGACCGACATCCATCCGAAATTTCAATTAAGTCGGTTGTTTTCTCGATCAAAAGTGAAAAATCCCTCAAAAGGGACTAAGTTGCCACCCTGGGCAACTTAGTCCCACTAGGGGTTTTTGAGTTGTTTTTTCTATAACTTAAATGATTTGAATATTTTTTGTCGGGGTTTGTATGATTTGTGAGTGGAATAGGCCTTAAAGTCCAAAATAATGAGTTTTAGGGGCCTATAAATGCAATTTTTGAGGGGTGATTAGGTGTCTAAAATAGGACCAAATTAGACCACAAATTGTACTATCTCCAAAGGAGTACAATTTCCATGTCCATAGTTAGCTCCCACTTTAGCACCCATATGACTCTATGCACATATGTAAGCTAAAGAAATCTAAACAATACACTTTATTTCATAAAAAGATACCCATTCAAAAGATGGGAGAATGAAGCCCCTAGTGTAGTTATCTGCAAAACCAGAACATTAGGAACCACATCTTGCAACATGAATTTTCTAGTTATCCAAAAATCCTTTTATCTAACTTCTAGAAATCAAATTCAAGGGTAGTTGTATGCCCCCCCTTGATTTTGCTTACTTTATAGAAGTGGAATCATGGTAGCAAACTAGCCACATCAAATAAGGAACATCATATCGTAGGACATATCCAAGTACCATGCCACATAAAAATAGACAATTGATGATGTCAGGTGCAGAATCATGATTCCAACACATCAAACCACATCAAAAATGGAGTTCCCTAGCACCTATTATGGTGTTTTGAATAAAAAGTATTGTATTAATTCTTAAGATAGGAAAAACCCTAATTTCATACATAAGAGTAAAAAGAATTAAAAGGGGTTAAAAGAGGTAAAAGTGAAGTAATTTGTCACTTAATATTTAATTTTACCTTCTTGTAGCATGAGAGTGATGAGGTAAGATGGAAAGATACTGAGCAGATGAGACTATAGACCTGCAAGATTGGATGTGCTACAGGACTAGGTGGCACGCGGTGAGCATCATCATGAGGTGAGTCTATTCTACTACCTGTGCCATGTGATTATGTAATTGTTTATTGATTTTTATGCATTTCTAGGTTAATTTAGGATCTTGGAAAAAATTTCGCAAAGTGTCCCCTTTTTTCACGAAGTGTCCCATTTGTTCGCAAAGTGTTCCTTTTGTTCACAAAGTGTCCCACTTTTTTGCAAAGTGTCACATTTCCTTGCAAAGTGTCCCAAAAGGCTTTTAAAGTGTCTAGAGCCTTTAGGAAATCACACTAGATGAACTTTAGTACACTTGCTTGATGAATAAAGTAAAAATTAAAGATATTAGATGATTTTTAGAGCATATGTTTGTGGTTTTGATAGGTACCCACCCATTCGAAATAGTGTCTAGGGGGTACAGGGAGTTGATTTTTCTAAGATATTTAGCCCCATCACTTATAGTAGAGGAGATATAACACCTATAGGCTATGGGTATCTACTAGGCATACCTCATTCCCCCCATGAGGTACCATGATGCTATGTTGATGGGGCTCTGTGAGCATTGGAATGCAGACACAGGCACATTCCACCTTTCAATAGGTGAGATGATGATTACCCTAGAAGACATATGCCACATTCTCCAAGTTCTTATTTAGGGAGAGTATTTAATCTTCCAAAGAGACTGCACCTTCTATGAGTAGAAGGCCCATATGCAGTATTGTCTAGGTGGTCTAGTGCATGATGATCGAGTGAGAGGGAAGACTGATTTGGTGATGTTACTGTATTCATGAGCGTCGATGGTGGGATGAATCATGATGCATATAGTGGCACTACTACTCATCCCTGATGGGCGAGCAACGCACCTTGAGGGATGACTAGTTCATTTGATATGCAGATGGTGGAGCATCAGATAGTATATGCTTGGGGGCGCTATATCCTAGAATATTTATATTATGATCTCTGACAATTTGTCTTCTGAGAGGTAGACAAGATGGTGCACTGCACGCTTTTATAGGTCTGGTTCCTAGAGCATATCACGTGTACTAGACCTATTGCCTTCCCATGTGCTACACTAGTAGGGTATCCTCAGGCCTTCAACTATCCTCTATGACGATTATGGTAGTATGGGGATTTTTACTTTTGGAGAGTGAGATTTGACCGTCTAGAGGAAGATGAGACCTTATCAGTTGACATTGTAGTGGCTAGATCACATGAGATAGTTGAGGAGACTATAGTTAGATAGATTTTTGGCTGGTCGACATGATCATGTAGTACGTCCCTTCTACTATGATCGAGTCATACAACAATTTAGAAAAATTTAGAGACCACCTCAGGCATGATCCTTATTTAAGAGGTCAGTGCAAAGTGTCCAAGGGCTAGGTGATACAGTGTGGATTGGTCTAGACCATGTTTCCAAGAGTGGAACTAACTTCTCAGATCACAAGCAACCTCCAGTCTCTGATGTAAATGATGTCGGTGTTGCATGGGATTATGAGGAGTGGTGGATGGTATCATGACCAACTCCTGTATATCTTATGGATGAGCCTGTAGGAGATGAGGTCCATTAATAGATGAGGGAGACGAAAAAGAGGATAGGGTTGAGGAGGCACAATATAGAGCTATAGACATATTTACTAATGTTATTTATGATGAGTACGATGAGGATGTAGATTTAGACTATGATGGCTACGAGGGAGAGGAGGATGAGGAGGAGCCACCCCTGAGTGAGAGTGATGAGTTAGTACCTAAGGATTGGAACACATGGGGAGATCCCTCTCCCATTCGTATGATGAGATCATGAGTAGTAGCTATAGCAGGCATTAGTACCCATAGTCATGGAGAGGCTAGCACATCTTCCATGCCCCCTGCATAGGACAATGTTGATATTGCTTAGCCTACCAAAGATATGGGTGATAATATTTGATTTTATGCATGTACTTTAGTGTTTATGCTCTTTATATATATATATCATGATGATGTTTTATGATTGTGTATTGTTTCTACCTTGTAGGAGCGATGAGAGATTGGCAGGAGCTCTACTATCAAGAAAATATAGAGATAGTTCCATCATCCATTGGCGAGGAGGATATGGACTCAGATTATGTGCCCCCATCTATTATGAGCAAGATCCAGAGTCACTTAGGCCATTCATGAGATTATGGGAATAATATGAGAGTATGAGGAGATAACTTCATTGAGCTAAGACTACATGACAATCATCTTAGACTCTAGTAGAGGTTGAGAGACTGAGGCAGAGGTAGCATGACTATAGGTGGATAGGGAGTAGATAGTAGGGGAGAATCAAGTGGCCCTTGGATGGATATAGGGCTTAGAGTTTGCACTCAGATTTAATGGATTGCAATCATGATCACATATGACTGTCTCCTGACATCTTGCTACTGGATCATGAGTACCAAATCTTGAGGGGTCGGGTACCTACAGACCTTAGTGATATTGTATATTTAGATGACATGTATATAATTTTTTTGATATATATATAAGCATTTGATGTTCTATTACTTGTCTTAATGTGTGTGAATGTTAAAAAGCAATGTGATTAATTAAATAACCTTTGTAAAATTATTCAATTAATGTCTTCATGATTTAACAAAGTGTATGTGATCTAATTAAAAATTATTGAAGTTTATTTTAGATATGTTATGCTAAATTAAATGTATTAATGATCTAACTTAAATCATAAGACAAAAGATGAATTTAAATAGTATGAAAGCTAAATTAATTATAAAAAATACATTAAATAATCACTTTAGTGCTCAAGACATACACATAATTTGTTTGTTAAGAACAAATCAATGCGAAAGCATATAGGATATGACCCAATAGGTTTAACAACACTGCTTTATCATTCATAATATTCAAAGGGATTAGAAATAATATCGATGTAGTTGCATGACATTGATAGGTTCCTTAAGGGTTGTGACATCTATTTATGTTAACATGTATGCACCAGTCCCAAAAAAAATTTCAATGATGTATGATCCTAAAACCAATTAGAACTAAATTTACCTCTTTCATTGGGGTCAACATTGATATTGCATTGATTTGCAGATAGAACTAAGTCACCCTTGTGGAATTATTGAGGGATAACATTGAGATTTTAATGGTGATGTTTCCTTTTGCAATAAGCTTGAAGATGTTCAAGAGAGTTAATGAGATGTTCATCAAGTATCTCAAGCTAGTGTAATCTTTACTTTCTATAGTGTGTATCATCAACAAGTCGAAGAACAATTATTAATGTGGGAATCTCTAACTCCAAGGGAATTATTGCTTCACTACCATAGACTAGATTATAAGGTGTGGTCCCTGAGGAAGATCGAACACTTGTGCAATAAGTTCAAAGTGCATAGTTTTATTGTGTGTGCCAATCTCTATGATGTTTATTAATATTTTTCTTCAAAAAATATTCAAGGACTTTATTAGTGGATTCGGCTTGACCATTAGATTGTGGGTAATAAGGTGTTGAAAAATGATGTTGGATATTATCATAGACTAATGTAGAAGGGAGTCCAAAGCAAGTAATAATGTGTTCTAGGATGAAACAACATATTACCTCAATTGTTGTAGATCAAAGGGGAATGGCCTCTACCCATTTTGTGGAATAATTAGTTGCAGTGATGATAAAGGTATGTCCAATGGAAGAAGGGGGTGAATTTTTTCTTATAATGTCTAATCCCCAAATCACAAAGGGCCATATCAGAATTTGAGTTTGAATTCCACTAGCAGGAGCATGATTCAAATTGTTATGTTCCTGAAATTTATGACATTTCTGAACATAATCAAAGCAATCACGTTCCATGTTGCACCAATAATACCCGATATAGATAAGTTTTTGAATGAATGTTTTCCCTTCAGAATGTCCACCACAAGAACCTTCATTGGCTTGCTGAAGTGCTAGAGGTATCTCATATTTGTTTAAGCATCTAAGTAAGAGACCAATGAACAATCTTCAATACAAAACACCAACGAGAATTATATATTTAGATGCAAGCTTTCATAAACGAGCATGAAGGTTTTTAGTTGTTGGCTCAAGAAAGGTACCACTTTTCAAATAGTTGAATATGGTATCATACCATTCACTCAATTTTTCCGCATTTTTCATCAAAGCTTCTTTCATTCTTTCATTGATTGAAGGTTTTGTGATAGGGTGAATAGTGAATGCAAATTTTTTTGAAGGATTTTGAGGGGATATAAGAGAGGAAACACTTTCCATTGCATCCACAAGCTGATTATCTTTTCATGGGATGTTATCGATGGTAAATTTCTGAAACTTCTCTAACAAGTGCATGATAAGATCCTTGTATTTGGATAATTTTTCATGCTTGTCTTAATATGTTCCATTTATTTGTTTAATTACTAATTGCAAGTCACCAAAGATCTTAATATATTTGATTCCAATGATCAAAGCAACACACAACACAATAATTAATGCCTCATACTTAGCTGTGTTATTCGTACATAGGAAATTCAATTGACATGACAAGGGAAGAGGATTTTCTACAAGTGGAATTAGTATAACCCCAGCACCAGAGCCTGTTCTACACTTGGATCCATCAAAATATAATTCCCATGTAGGAACATCTATTGAAAACACACTATCATCAGGAAAAGAGTCATTGCTAGGTAATGCTAGAGGAGAAGGAGCATCAACTAAGTGGTTGGTCAAGGCTTAGCCTTTGATTGCTTTTTGTGAAACAACTTAAGGTCAAACTTGGTCAACAACATTACCCATTTAACTAAACATCCCGATAAGTCTGTTTTATTAAAAAGATGTTTGAGAGGATCAAATTTTTTCATGACTTGTATTTCCACATTTAGTTAATAGTGTCACAACTTACTAGTAGCAAATACAAAAGCCAAATATTGTTTTTCAATTGGGGTGTATCACATTTCATAATTGATTAAAGTTTGACTAATGTAATAAACATGATGTTCTTTTCCATTATCATCTTCCTGAGCCAACAATGTTGCAAGAGCATGGGAAAATGCAACTATGAAAAGGATGAATAGTTTGTTTGACATAGCAGGTTGTATAATGGGCAGATTGCAAGGTATGGCTATGTGTAGGATCATGATGGGCCAAAAAGTGGTGATATGATGGGTATGTGTAGGGTATGTGGCTGATGACTTTTTTTTACCCAAAATTGATGAAACAAAAAGGGTTTTTAAAGGATATTCTTAGCTTTCCATCAATATAAATTATGCTTATATACTTTGAATTTAATAAATTATTATTATTCATTTTCTATTTGAATTATGACTAAAGTCTTGATTGATAGGCTGATTGAAAAACATCCATAGCTTTCAAATGGTATCACATTTTTGTATCCAAAACATGTGTCACGTTCCATGTTTCACATACTATAAATTTTTAAAAAAATGAATTTCATGAAGTTTTAACCAAGTTAAGGTGGTTAGACATACGATTTTTTTATATTTTTAAAAGTTATAATAAAAATATTCATAATTAATTATTTATTTGGAAAAAAATTACAAAATAATATGCATCACATTAGGACATGAGTCCTTTACTTATATCTAAAATCTTATAAAAAAATATTATCATTTTATTATGGTTAGGTGATCAGATAAGCACCTACTTATTTTTTCCTTGAAATTTCAAATTTTCACCAAATATTTTTTTTTTAATTAAACCTAGTAGTTTAGAAACTACACATTCAATTTCTTACATATTTTCTTACATATTTTTTCTAATATAGATAACTTCTTCAATTTTTAATGTCAAGTTGCCTAACTCTTATTTTTCTAAATTTTTCGCCCTGGGCCTATTTTTTCCATTGATCCTGCACATACCCATATTCCTTTATCAAAGGCCTACAATCCTCGTCCAATCAAAATGACATGTTTTGAGGAGATGTGTGAAGTAGTTTGATTATGGGAGGCAAAAATTGGCTTGAATTCTTCCTTGCAACATGCACAATTGCGGCATGTTCGGCATGTTTATATAGCATGTGTCAACCTCAAAGCCTCTTTGAGATATGATAAACTATTTGCACTATCTACTCCAAAGACACACCTTTTCAGATTTAGTTGCATGTTGTATTTACGCATCCTTTCAAATATTTTTGAAGGACATTCACATTTTCTTGCCATGTTAAGGATTTGGTGAGGATGTCATCAACATAGTATTCCATGCTCGTTCATAAGTTGTGCCTACATTCTTTCATCCAAAAGGCATCATAACCCAACAAAACATTCCCCAAGTAGTTGTGATGTCTTATATTGATCATGTTGGTTAATAAAGATTTGATTATAACCAGAAAATCCATCCATGAATGAAAATATAGCATGCCCAATAGTTGAATCCATAATCATGTCAATATTAGGAAGGGGAAAATCGCTCTTTAAGAAGGCTTTATTCAAATCACAAAAAAATGTGTACACATCTGAATACAATTATTAGGTTTAGCAACTATGAAAATGTTTGAGATCCAAGGAGAATAATCAATAGGCCGAATGAAACCTGCATCAAGGAGTTTTTCAAGTTCTCCTTTAAAAAGAAAGGCTATCTTAGGGTTCATTTTCATATATTTTGATGAATGGGCTTAACATTTTCAGTAAGGACAATGTTGTGTGTTACTATCTTCAGATCAATTCCTAACATGTTTGAATATTTCCAAGAAATTTTTTTTTGAAAATCATGAAGCAAGGTTGTAGTATCCTCTTGTTCTTCATCATCAAGGCACTTCCCAATCTTAATGACCTTTTCTTTATCATCTATTTCCATTGGTATATCAATTGTCTCTCCTAAGGGTAGTGCATTTTGTTAGAAACCAAGATCTGATTGCAAACCAGAAAAATCACCTTCCACAAAAGAGAAAAATGAAAAAGCAGAGATTTGCAAAAGATGTGCAAATTGATATATTTGAAGTACCAACTATTACAAGAGATAATTTTCTTTATAAAAGAAAAGATGCATAAACCTAATCTTATCTTGAGCAACAAGATAGCTTGATAAGATAAGGATAAACCTATAACTTAGGAATTAAATAAAGCCTAAGTAAACTTATGCTAAAGTGTAATTAATAATTAATTACACCAACACCCCCCATAAGTGCAACTTAGGGAGAAGCAAATTATTATGCAAATATGAGTCCCAACAACAAGGCCTGATCAGGAACTCATGTACAAAAGCAAAGAGAGAGAAAACCCAGTGGGAAAACCCCCCCTTCAGTGAGATGAACTGCTGCGAAGAAGCACTGGAAGAACTCTAATGAAGCAACACTGGAACCCCAAATCTAGCAAGCAAGGAAATATACTTCTATTTACAAAATACCATATCGGAATCACAAATGCAACAACAGACTCGATGCCAAGGAACACTGGAAACTCACATACTGGATCAACCCTGGAATATGTAAGCAACAGTAGATGAAAGGATGAAAGGACCCATAATGATGACAAATCTAGAAGAGTGTCTCTCGAAGCCAATGCCAAACTGTACTAAAACTACCCATAGGATGAGTACCATCAAGATTCTAGAATATTAACCATAAAAACATGGCCTTCAAATGAGAAAGATCTAAACCAATGCGGATCAAGAACTATAAAATCCCAATGTGAAGTGTGAACTGAAGCAAACCAACAGGAAACCAGACAAACTCATGCGAGTTGTCACCAATATGAAAGATGGATGCAAGAACCCCCCTTAATGGAACTTTATATAAGTTCATTATTAAAATACCCAATGATTGCAAAAGGAGAGACTGCAAAACTACATAAACATACGTGAAAAAGAAAACCTAGTGCATGAAACAAAAATGAATGCATGCATAATATAAGTTAAACATTTTCTATAAATGACCTCAGATCTGCATAGAGGCTGAAACCAGGTTTCCAATGCTGTGAAAATCACAAAAAATAGATAAGCAAGTCAAAAGATATATGTCCCAGAGTGAAAATGGAAACATCTGACTTCTAAGGCCGAAAAATACATCAAAAAGGAAAAACAAAAAAATTAGACCTGCACCATTGTGTAGAGCACATAAACATCTTTCTGACAATATCTTGTTTGAAAAAAAATGATGTCGTATGTGAAAGTTATGCCTATTTCCGTGAAACTGCTCCAAAAAGGTCTAATTTGGCCATGTGAAGCCCTTAGGGGCTAAAAAAATAAGGGCCTTGGTCGCATGGGTGGACCAGGGGGCTGGTGGCTAGGGGGCTTCGGCTTGGCCCCTGGTTACCCATGTGACTAGGGCTTGGGCTAAAAGCCCGACGAGTGTTGGCGCTTGGGCATTGGTCGCCCATAGAACCGCCGCCTGGTTATTTAAGGCCTTGGGGGTTGGCTAAGCGATCGGGCGGCCACCGGGTGGCCACCAGGTGGCCGCCAATGCACCACCGCCGCCGGTGGCTCCCCCATGCAGTGGATGTTAGAAACCAAGATCTGATTGCAAACCAAAAAAATCACCTTCCACATAAGAGAAAAATGAAAAAGTAGAGACTTGCAAAAGATGTGCAAATTGATATATTCGAAGTACCAAATATTACAAGAGATAATTTGCTTTATAAAAGCAAAGATGCATAAACCTAATCTTATCTTTAGCAACAAGATAGCTTGATAAGATAAGGATAAAACCTATAACTTAGGAATTAAATAAAGCCTAAGTAAACTTATGCTAAAGTGTAATTAATAATTAATTACACCAACACATTTGAATTAGAAAATTTGGGATCATATGGTTCCATGCTTATGTTTGTTTCATCGGTATCAACATCTTTTTCTTTGGTACTTATCACAATGCAGGTAACCTTTCTCTTGGAAGAGGATGTCTTATCAAAAGAACCTAACATTTTTTCAAAGCTTCATCTTTGTCAAAGTATTCTCATGATGGTGGTAAATCCATATCAAGGAATTCAAGATGCTTTAGTGTGAGATTGATTCTTGGTAGACATGTGATGGTGTTGATATTTAGTGATATCCCAAACCAGTATTTGTGTCTTGTGTATTAGGTTCCATAGAAATTTTAATGCCTTGTTCAAGTTTTCCACATCCTTTACCATTGTATCCCAATTTTTTCACAAGCTCATAGCCTTTCCCATCAAGTATTTCCATTTCCTCTGGGTTAGGGGGATGTTGATAATCTGTCTCATCAAAATTTGTTGTGTACATTGTATTTTCTTCCAATGTAGATGAGATAGAGACTTGGGAAGGTTCTTATGAATTCTGAGTTGACATAATCATTGGTTGTTCTTGTTTTTCATCCTCTTTTCATTTGAAATTATGTATTCTCCCATAAATGAAGGTGTGAATTATAATGTACTCCAATCATCACCTAACAATTTAGACACAGGTTATTCTTCCTATTTTTTAGTCTCAAGGGGTTCTATGTGCAATGTTGGAATCAATTTGTTTAGAGAACTTGTTTTTCCTTTTTCAAGTTGTAAGCAACATGGGTATGTGCAATATCATCATGGAAAAAATAGGCCCTTAAGTGGCAAAAAAATCAAAAAAAATAGAATTATGCAACTTGACGTAAAATTTAATTTATCTATATTATTTTAAAAATATGTAAGAATAGAATCTATAGAAAATTGAATTTATTTCTAAACTACTAGGTTTCTTTTTAAAAAATATATATGTTTGGTGAAAATTTGAAATTTCAATGTAGTAGTACTTAAATTTCAGGGAAAAAAAAGAAGTAGGTGTCTATCTGACACCCCTAACCATAATAAAATGATAATATTTTTTATAAAATTTAGATATAAGTAGAGGACTCATGTTCTGATGTGATGCATATTTTTTTGTAATTTTTTTCCATGTAAATAATTAATTATGAATTTTTCATTAAAACTTTTAAAATATAAAAACTCGTATGTCTGACCACCTTAACTTGGTCAAAACTTCATGAAATTCAATTTTTATTTTTAATCCTATAGTATGTGAAGCATAGAATGTGACACATGTTTTGGATTCAAAAAATAGGATACTGTTTGAAAGCTATAGATGTTTTTGAATAAATCTATCAATCATCACATTAGTCGTAATTTGAATAGAAAATGAATAATAGTTACTTATTAAATTCAAAGTAAAGCATAATTTATATTGGTGGAAGGTTGAGAATCTCCTTTAAAAACCCTTTTCGTTTCATCAATTTTGGGTAAAAAAAAGTTGTCAGCCACATACCCATCATATTGCCACTTTTTGGCCCATCATTATCCTGCACATACCCACTTTTAGGCTTAGGGTCTATTTCAACTTGATAAATTTTTTTTTTATAGACATATTTCATTATTCAATGAATGGTTGAAGGCACCGCATGCATCTCATGAACCCATGGTCTTCCCAAAAGAAGATTGTAGAAAAGATTGAATAGGGTATGAAATGAATAGGAGTTTGAAAAGTATCCATTTTGACTATGATAGGTAAAGTAATTACACCGAGCAGTTGATTTGTGATATTTTCAAATCCCCTAATAGATAAGGAATCAGGTTGGATTTGTGATTTATCCACATGTAATCAATCTAGGAGCTTTACACTGCACACATTAAGGGAAGATCCATTGTCAACAAGGGTCCGTTTGATGCCTATTCTATTGAATTGAACAATTATCATAAAGTACTGATTTTTCTTCCTTAAATCTAAAGGAGGGAGCTCATGTTGATGGAAGGTAATGCCTACATTAATCACATTTATTCCTTGTATTGGAGCTACCACATCATTTGTGTTTGTACTAGGTGAAACCACTTTTTGTTGCAATGCTATTTGGAGCATAGAGTGATAGTTTTGTGAATTTTGAAGAAGGTCCCAAACGGATATCTTTGCGGCAGTGCTCTTAATTTCTAAACAAGATCATACTCCCTAAATCAAGGAGCACTAGAAAGTGTAGGATTAGGAAAAGGTAAGGAAGTTGGGGTTGGTTGTTATGGTTGTGGATTATTTCTAGTGTAATGTGTGTGAGCAAAAACATCATGCTTAGTTGGGTAAAGGGTAAACTCAAGTTGAGGTTTATGTGAAGGTGGGTAAAGGAAAAGTTGAGGTTGAATTACATTAACATATTTTGTTTTAGGTTTCTCACAATAAACCTTAGTGGATGGATTTTGTGAGATGAAGTCCTTAAAGGCTTCATCTAACATGTCAAAGTCATCACTACTAAAAGGTTTGGGAGATAGTATATTGTTGGTTGGTCTGGGTTTTTCATCACAAGCTTTAGTGGATGAAGTTAGAGAGAGGAAGCCATGTAGAGCTTCATCTAACTTATCCAAGTAATCACTACTAAAATGTTTGGATGATATAGTTTTTCTAAGATGAAGCATAGTTTTTATTTTTTCATTTGATGTTTGGAGGTTTTTGTTTGCGTTTTTTGATGAATCTAATCTAAATGAACTGGGAACTAATGTTGAAAATGAACATTATAAAAATATAATGCTATCCATAATTTTGATTAAAGTGAATGATGCTAATGCTAATGATTTGAATGTAAAATAAGATAATTGAACATAAATATAAAAGTAACGGAAACAAACAGCAACTTAAGAAACTTGAAACTAAATTCTGAAAAATATTGATGCAAAATGTGTATTGGGACTAAGTCACCCAAGGTGGTTAATTAGTCCTAGTAAGGGTATTTTTTAAGTTTTTAGAATTTTCTACTAGATGTTGATGTGTTTTGTACTATACAATGCAATTCTAAAGTGCAAATGGAGAATTTCACTATTGTGCAAGGAAATGAAATTCAATAATGCAAGCTTAAATGAGCTTTTCACTAATGCAAATTTGAAAACCCTAGAATGAAAAAGAATGAGAAAATTAATGCAATGTTGATGCAGGCTATTCCTTGGATGTAATGGCAATGGAAATCAGAAGAAAAATGCTCTAAAGTCGGGTTCACCAAAATGTGGACAAAGATTTTAGCACCCAAGGTTCTCTTGCACTTCTAGGGTTTTTCACCTAAAAGGAGAGAGATGGGCCAAAATGGGAAATGTCCCCACTCAAAAATAATGCAAATATGGATGAAATATGCCTAGATGCAATGTCTAAATGCAATAAACTAAAAAAGGAAATAAATTATTGGTGAAAAACCTAAGAAATGCAAGTTTTTTTAAAACATATTATGTTATGTAGAAAGATAGATTAAATGCCATAAGGAACAAGATAAAGATGATAAATAGAAACTGTACACTTGGAAACTAATGAAGGACAAAAATAAGATTGTAGATGTATCTGAAATTTTGGAAAATCTATTTTTTTGCCAACTGGGACACTTATGCCAAGCTGGGTGACTTAGTCCTAGATCAGGGGAACTGCTTCGAAGCCCATTTTAACTAAATGGGTATCTAGATCTATAGAAATATTTAACAAAAAGGTGTAGTGGGACTAAGTCATCACTATTGGTGACTTAGTCCACTTTGGATTTTCTACAAATCTGAAAGTGGAAACGAAATCCCTCAGTCTGAACTTTTTTTATAGAAATCCAGATCCAAATCTATATATATACGTGCAAAATAGAATATAATTTAGTTTCTAATGGAGGTTTTCCTTGGTAAATCCCCTAGTTGGTATTTAAACCTTGAAAGAGAGAATAAAATATGTAGAAAACCCTAGCCTTAAGTGTGTCTAATATTAGGATGTCTGAAAATAAGATGCAACCCTATTCTAACATGCAAGAATAAGATGCATAAATGAAACTAGAGAGATGCAAGACTCATTCCAAGAGACCCTTAATCACATTAGAAATGAATCTTAAGAGCATGCAAACCTTCCTTAGGCTGAAAACAGAGAGAAAATGGAAGATGGAATCACTTTGAAAACAAGTCCATAGGATTGATTTGATGGCTAGTTGTATCTCCTCAACCTATATTTCTCCATGATTCTCCATTGGAATCCATGATCAATCCTTTACAAATGTGAGATATTGGAGAAAAAGTGAGCTTGAAGACCTACAAAAACCATAACTTTCTACCCTAAAGGTTCAACTTTTTCGTAGATAGACTAATAAATCTTCTTATGAAAGATACTCAATACTTAACTCTTTTAATTTATTTTGATAAAAATGACTTAATGTTGGAAAAATTACCTAAAAAATATATTTATAGGCATCAATACCTAATTATTAATTATTTTAACTATGCAAGCTAACATCCATCAGAAATTTGAATTAAGTTGGTTGTTTTCTAGCTCAAAAGTGAAAAATCCCTCAAAAGGGACTAAATCACCACACTGGGCGACTTAGTCCCACTAGGGGTTTTTTAGGTGGATTTTCTAGAATTTGAATGATTTGAATATTTTTTGTTAGGATTTGTATGATTTATGAGTGGAATAGGCCTTAAAGTCCAAAATAATGAGTCTTAGGGGCCTATAAATGCATTTTTTAAGGGGTGATTAATGCAAGGGTGTCTAAAATAGGACCAAATTAAACCATAGATTGTACTATCTCCAAAGGAGTACAATTTCCATGTCCACACTAGCATTGTACTTTCATTTAGTTTCTTAGTAATGATCCCTAATGCCATACAATATCACCTTACCCATCTTGGGTCTTGAGTGAACATTCTTGGTTTAGGGTTACTTTCAACATTTGAGTTGATTATGCTAACACTAATGGGAAAATATTATTGTGTGAAAATTTTGAAAAATATAAGGGGGTCATTTCCACAACATTTTTTCTCTCTTCATGTGTGATTGTAGATCTGGGTGTTTTGATTCTTGAAGATCCTTTGAAGACAAAGTTGCAAGATTGAAGAATGTTGTCAAAGTTGTCAAGAAGTTGTCATCTTCATGGAAACTCACCTACAAATCAGAAATCAAACTTTTCAGACCTAAAGATTGGACAAGATGAAAGCTACAAAAGATCACTCGAGGCTATAGAATTTTTAATCAAACCCTAATACTAGAACTAAATCTCCACCTTGGGTGTATGAGTCTTAGTATACCTATTTTCAACAATTTTCTATATATCTTGTTTTGTCAACAACAGATTCCAGATTCAGTAAAAAAACCCTAATTGGGACTAAATCATCTAGTCTACCATATAAGTCCCAGTGCACATCAAGATCAACAATTTTTTAGATTTCTTATGTCTTGCAAGTAGTCATCTTCATCTTCCAGGTACTTCTTTGTTCATCCTCAATTTATTAATTTAATTTTGCATTCATATTATAGGTTATATAGCTAGATTTGCATATTGCTTTCATTTCCTTCATTCTAAGCATTTTCTTAGTGGTGAAACTCCCTTTTAATTTAACCTAACGAATCTCCCTTGTGTCCTTCCCTCAATTGAGTCACTTGGTTGAGGGATCTTGGTTTTCTAATGAAGGGCGAAATAGGTCCCCTAATTGTTCCATCTCCCAAAAGGTGGAACCCCATTTGTTGGAAAGAGACACTGCGAAATCCATCTGGTGGTGCCATTAATGGAAACCCTAGCCAGTGATTCAATCCACACATTATCATCTGACCATACCAGAGGTCAGATCAAATTTTTGTGATTAACTATCAAGCAAAAACAAAACATCTGATAGAATTGTGTTCATCGATTCACATACAATTTTATGTTATCATTTTGAGTTGTGGATATCAAGGAAGGTTTTTTGGTATATGACCTCTATTATCCTTGAATATTAGAGCCTCATATTGATCCATGTGCAAGTTAGAAGATCCAATTGATTAATTTTTTGTTTAATTGTGCATGAAGGGAGACTAAGTGAATATAGCCATTGCAAATATTCAAGGAGCAATTATTCAAGTATTTTTGTGTTCGAGTATGTTGATTTGGGTCCTCACTATGTTGTGGCTAACTTTAGTTGGTGCACATTGAAAATTAATTATGGATTGAGCCAATAGTTTGAAAATAATTTTTTTTTCTTGAAGCTAATATGTAGTGATTAAATCCTTAGTAGTGGATATATATAAGTGATCGATCATATCATTTTGATATATGTATGAAGTGTGTTGATATATGTTGCAAGAGTTAGAAGGGTTGTAGAGAGATTATGTACATTTTCACTTGTGCATAAAAGGATATTGTGATGTGAGTTGAAGTAGAACAGAGCAGAAGTAGACAAAAGGTCAAGAATTCAATTGATGAGCTTGACTAGAACTATTCTCAGGAATTTGTAGATGCTATTTCATATTTCACCACTCTAGTTTTCTTTTGACATTGACTGTAAGGCATTAAGCCTTTCTGTTTTTGAGTAGTGAGCTCTAGGCAGTGTGCCTGAATGCAAGTGCATTCCCATTTTTGTAAACATCTTTTTGAGTGTACTCAGATCATATTGTGGATTGACCTCCACTATGATTTTTCCCCTAATAGAGTTTCCACTTAAAAATCCTTGTGTTATGGCTTTTTGGTTGTTTGGTTTATGTTCTTGCATACTTCTTTTGGTTAAATGTTATAAGTATTTTAGAGAACAAATTAATAAAGCTAAAAATTGTAGAATACTGATTCACCCCCTCTCAGTGTTCCTTGATTCCAATACTATTTCCTTGTGTTCATTTTGGTGAAACTGACCTTTAAACACTTTCATATCTAATTTGGAGAACATTGTAGTCCTAGATCTAGGATAACTTTTCATTAGATCTTGCATTAGTTAAATTGCATTTAGGGCTCCTAAATCTTGCATTAGTGGAAAGGTGCATATAGGTTGCATTTTTGCATCTTGCATCATTAAATTTTATTTGAAAGTTGTGATTACAAATATTCAAGATAATATACAAGCTACAAACCTATAATCAACTTAGAATTTGCTAAATTTAGTGTCAAAACCTTAATACAGGACTCATTCACCCACCTGGGTGATTTAGTCCCAATACAGGTTGTTTTAATACCTAATTTCTAGGAATTATGTGTTGAGTGTTTTTCATTGTTTGAACCTTCTAAAAACCCTAATTAGGACTCATTCACACCTTTGGGTGATTTAGTCTCGTATCGGACCTAAAATTGCATTTTACAACATTAAAAACTTGATCTTTGTGCTTATGTTTGTTGTTGTTAGATCTTTGTTTCAATATCTTGATTTTTTGTTTCATTCATTTTATTAGACCTAGATTAGTTTGGTTCATTTAGTGCATTCCTTGTTTCAAAATTGCATTTACAACATTTCATTTTCATATTGTTGCATAGTGTAATTGGAAAATTAAGTTGTTCAAAATACAAGAATTGCATTTACACATTTCATTCTAGGTCATTACATATCATTTCATCATGGATATATGCTTTGGTAAGCTTTGGATGTCCTTGAATTCATTAGTGGATGTATCAAGCTATGCTTTTGGAAATTATCCTAATGAAATTGAACTCACTCATGCTCAATCAACTCCTAATGCATGTCCTCATGAAGTTGGCATCATTGGAGAAGATGATGACAACATGAACAACTTCATAAATAATTTCCATAACAACCTTGAGACTAATACATCCAATTATCCATCAATGAAACAACCAACACCCCCTACCATCCCACCACTTGAGATGTTGGGTCTTTTACATCCTAAAATTGAGACACAAATTTAGCCTAAACTTCCTACAATAAGTGATCCTAGTTCCTCTACTCAAGTGCATCAATCCTATGTTAACAAAGTGATCAAAAATCCCATGAACCTAGAAGAGACATATGGAAAAGGATTCACGATATTAAGAAAAGAAGGATGTGAAACAACAAGTGAACATGTAATTCATCAACTCTTAGAGAAACTACCAAATGAAGATACCAAAGGGATAGGATACCAATATATTCCTCCTGGCATAAGTATCCTTCCTAATGACCAATGCTTCGTAATGATGAAAAGGATGATAGGATCATCTTAGGTCCTCCTTCTCTACATCCACCTCTAGAAGTTGGTGAATCTAGAAAGCATCAAAGAGCTTACAAACTAAAGAATCTAAAATTCCCTTCTTTGCCATCTGAAATTGAAAGAACCTTACACATACTTATAAGTCAAGGACTTATCACATTACCACCCATGAGAGAGAATTGAAAACCAAATCCTAAGAACACAAAAATGTCTCATTGTCAATATCATAGAGTTTTTGGACATAGTATTGATGAGTGTTGTGCTTTAAAACAAATATTTAAAAAGTTTGATATCGTAGAAATAATCCCTTAAGGTAGGCATACCACTCCTTGCCATGTAATAGTTTTAGGATCTTAACATCCTCACTATCACATGTTTTAACATTCATTGTAAATCATTTCAAAATACAAGGAGATCATTCTCACCACCTATCTCAGCTCATCCTTGTCTTATAGTTATTGGGGGCAAGGGATTATATAGCCTTGTCCTAGTTTTGGATTTTGATGTTGTCCCTTTGGCTAGTTGTCTTCCTTCCATATACGATGAACAAGATTGGGATGCAGACAACCTGATATAGGTTGAATCACATGTGCCTTACTAGCCATGTATTTGTTTCTTTTTCATGTTATGTGTGTGATTGCATGTTCTTAATGTGATCTTGTGTACCATTTTTTGTTATGTGTGTCTCTCTTTTTGTGACATTCCTCTATTTGTATCTAAATTCTTCTATATATCATACAAACCTTTTCCTTTCCTTTTTCTTGTGTTTTCCTTTTGGGATGATGCAAGGTGACAAGACATTTAGGTCTCTTCCATGTTGACCCAAAAGATTTTCCTTTATCTTTTATTTATCTTGTGTTTTCTTTTTTGGGATGATGCAAGGTGTCGAGAAATTTAGGTCCCTACCATGTTGACCCAAAAAAATTTCCTTTTTTTCTCTCTTTGTATCATTCTTCCTGTTCCATGAGTATTTGAGGAATGATGATAGTTTTGAGATATTTAACATTGTAACAAAGACATACTGACCCCGAATCTATGGATCCCTTATGTTATTTTGGGATTTCATTTTGGGGGAAACCCATTTTCATGATTTAGCTTCATTTGGAAACATATGACTTGTACTAGGGCTTTCCAAATAAGCTCTCATGTCCTTTTAGCAATTATTATTTGCTACTTAAAGTAATTGCTCACAGCATGGTGTTTAGCAATTTCTTCATTTGAAGTGGGGCATACATTGACATTATTCTCTTGCATTTAAATTTCAACTCATGTTTCCTTGTGTAGTCTTCCTACTTCATGCAATGCTTCTTTCCCTTTGTGGTGACATTGGGTGTGATTTCCTTCAAGACTGTGATCTCTCTTAGCATATTATATTCCTCTTAGTGGCTTGATGTGACACACTATATCTCCTAAGTTTTGAATCTTCTATTCTTTGATCGGTCCTCTCTTGGATACATTAGGCTTCATGTTCCCTATGTTAAGAACTTACATGAACTAAGAAAAATTCATTTCAATGTACCTTGCAATATTTCACATTTACAATAACCATTATATGGCCACCTTGCATAACACACTTTTCTTGCCTATGGAGCCATCTTGTTTGTTCATGGGTGTTAGCATACAAATTTTTTATTTCCTCATAAATCTTATCTTTCATGTTGTGTGGAACCTTATCAATGTTTTCAAGAGGTATAGCTTTGGTATGGTTAGCATATGGGAGCCAAACTTAGGTGTGACTTTCCCATAGCCACTTGCTTGTCTATGTGAGCGCATATCGTTTGCATGTGTATGTGTCTCTAGGGGATCACACAGTGGATGGCCTAAGGTTTAACTAGCCCTTTTGAGCATGCATTTGGTTTGCATAGTGGACTTCACATTCAGCTTGTAAACATTTTTGGACAAACAACTTAGATTTGATCCACATCGCGTTGGACAAATGGTCAAGGCTTGATCCACCCTCTTGTTCTTTCTTATGTCTTTTGCAGTGTATGCTTGTGTCTTGTTGTTTCTTTTTATATCATTCACATGTGTGTTATCTTGTGCCTATGTTGGTTTTCCATAGGATCTTGATCCTATGGGCTTGATCATTATTGTCCTATCTCACTAGCATTGGTACACTTGGACCCCTCTTGATGTGATTTTGTCTACTTTAGTGTGAGTTTGAAGCAAGTTCCTCCTCTCACTAAAGTTGGGGATAAATTTAGTGTTGAAAAATGTATCCCTTTACATTTGCACACTTATTTAGGCCCTCCTTATTAAAATTGGGCTTCTTTATGCCTTATTTGGTCTTATTTTGCATCCACAAGCCTTATTTAATGCATCTTTATGAGGATAATCCTAAAATTTATTAAATGACCAATCATTATTTATGTTCTTTGATTGTGTGTTCTAGATCTAGTGATCTGGGACTTATACGCCACCTTGGGCATATGGGACCTAGGTTTTGAGGCCTGATCCTACATATTGCATAGAACTTAAAACATTTCTTGAAATTTGTCTCCCAAGTTTAGGCTACTGGGAATCATATGACCCAACTCACATATGAGTCCTACTTTAGCTTGGACCTAATTTGAATTCAATTCTTGGCAATATTTTATTCTCCTAGATTTGATGTCAGCTTTTAGTGTTGTAATTTCGGGAAATTTGGCATAAACAAGTATAAAGACATGGTTATTTCACATAATTTCACCTAAGCAATCTTATGAATCACTCTTATAGAAAATTTTATGATCAAGATCATTCAAGAGAAATTTATCAAGCATCATGTCAAAGTCTTCATGCATCATGTGTGTTTTTGAGCTAACATTTGTGATGTAGGTTTTCATGATTCAAGCACGCATTCAAGATCAAGTTTCAAGCATTCAATCAAGATTCAAGATCCACATCCATTGGAGCCATTTCACATAATATTGCAACTTTATCTCAAGGGTTTGGTGAGTTGCAACATTGCATATTGTTCATTCATCATTCCTTCATTCTATTTCATTTCATTTCAAGGTTTGATTACCAAAACAGGGTTTGACCAAGGCAAACCCCTATCCACTAACACAACACTTTTTCTCTCTTTATGTGTGATTGAAGATCTAGGTGTTTTGAGGCTTGAAGATCCTTCAAAGATAAAGTTGCAAGATTCAAGAAAGTTGTCACCTTCACAAAAACTCACCTACAAATCACAAATCAGACTTTTTGGACTTGAAGATTGGACAAGACAAAAGCTATAGAAGATCACTCAAGGCTATAGAAGTTTTAGTCAAACCATAATAATGGGACTAAATTTCCAACTTGGGAATATGAGTCCTAATATACCTATTTTCTACATTTTTACGTAGATCCTGGTTTGTTACTAGCAGATTCCAAATTCAACATAGAAACCCTAATTGGGACTAAATCACCCAATTTGGTGTATGAGTTCCAATGCACATAAAGATAAATATTTTTTTATAGTTCTCAGGTATTTCTTAGTCATATTCATCTTTCAAGTGCTTCTCTGTTCATCCCCAGTTTATTATTTTGATTTTGAGTTCATATTATAGGTTATATAGCTAGATTTGTAGATTACTTTCATTTTCTTCTTTCTAAGCATTTTCTTAGTGGTGAACCACCCTTTTAATCACACCTAAGGAAACCCCCTCACGCACTTCCCTCAATTGAGTCACTTGGTTGAGGGATCTTTGTTTCCTAATGAACTAAGAATGAAATAGGTCACCCAATTGTTCCATCTCCCAAAAGGTGGAACCCTATTTTCTTATGTTTATAATTCCATTAGAATCACACTTGCTATAGCTGCATCACATGGATGGGATATACAATAGATGGATGTGAAGAGTGCATTTCTTCATAGAGACCTTGAGGATTATATCTACATGGAACAACTCGAACTGGAAAAGGTACAAAAGTCCACATCACCATGAGTAGTCACCATGAACATGAACATCAGCAAGGGAACCCAATGGAGAGATAGCCACATTCCACCCAACCATGTGGAACCCAAAGGTCTACCCCTTGTGCTAGGAGATAGCAAAAAGGTCCCACAACAACAATCAAGGTGACCATAAACTGACATAACAAGGCCAAATAGAGGACAACTAACAATGAAACAACTTAACAACACATAAGAACATACATTTCTTCTAGAGGACATCACATGTCAAAGGGAGAGAAAAAATAAGGGAATACTAGCCTAAAGCGGGAAGAGTGTCATCGCATGGTGCTAACATTGGTTACCTTGGCAGTCTCTCACTAGTTGTCAGCCCCATAGGGTGACACATGCATAACCAATCTTCCTTTCGTGAGGACAAGGAAGTTGGTCTTTCCAACAAGTCCTTATCAACCCATCCTTAGCCTAAACAAGCACTAAAGGCATGGGAAAGGCATTCACTTATCTTCATTAAAGTGTAAACTACCCAACCTCCTAATTCATTTTAAGTTATCACTGAGTTAAGAAACTCTCACATGGGTTACTTTGGTGCCACTTTGTGTGTCAACCACCATTGAGAGCCACTCTACCTATTAGCAGCTAGGAGACCCAATAAAATCAACAAGGTAAAGCGATCATGCACATCAAATGAAAACCACAAAATACATATCCAGAGCAAGGTATGGACCATCTCACTCCCAATACACAACTGTAACAACCAACATGAGTGAATGGCTAAAGACTCATGACAACACATAGCAAGTATAATGCTAACCAACTCGAGGATTAACACAACAATTCAACCCATATTATATTTTCCCAAGCCACTAGAAGACTTTCAATATCTTTCCCACACAATGACTTAAACATTTGGCAAAAGCTCACAAGTTTCTCCATCTCCAATACTCATTTACATTCCTTCATACAATGGAATCAAGGGATACATAATGAATTTACAATGCAACTATTCCAAGTTCCAAAATAATCATCTTAAACAAAATATAATCTATTTCCATATAAACTAGCTTTCATTTATTTTAAATACAAATACATTAGTCCTTCTATACCTAATATTTTCCCTTGTTTCATTTATTTAAATACAAATGTATAAAGGCAGCAATATTATTTTTATTGTTCTCATAACATATATACATACATGCATATAAATACCTTCATATAACACATATATACAAATATATATATATATATATATATATGAATTCTATTTATATAGATTTTTTGTCATAGGAGTAAACATCACATGTTATACAGAGTAGCGATACAACATTCTACAGTTATTAACAAATATACATGCCTATATACAAATATATATATAGACACACACACACACATATATATACATATATATATATGTTAATCAAGCTAAATAAAAATCGAATACTAAACCAAAATGCAATGAAATGCCATCAAAAGAATCACTTACTTGGCATTAATTAACTATTGCGATGAGCATAGAAATCATTTGCCAAAGAACATACATGCCAAAAACTAACAATGCATAAACATATATATGTGTGTGTGTGTGTGTATGCTACGAATTACAGCACAGCTAGGGTATCATATGCTAAAATTAACATAGTAAACATGTGTTTTAATGGCTAAGGAAAAAATAGAAGTAGTCATCCAATATCATTTGAAAATCATGAATATAATAAACCATCAAAATATACCTAAGACCATAATCATCAACACCAAGACCTATACTAAAGGCATTTAAAAGGAAAGGCTTCGATTATCATCCCAGAGATTAATCAAATTCAAGATGTGGACACAATGTAACCATAGAGATTTACTGCTATATACAAGAATAATTAATAGGTCTATAGACACTTCCAATTAAATGCAATTAACAGGTGTAACTGGAATGCCAATCTTGAAACTCCATTATAGTCAAATTTAATCAACATACTATACAAGAAGCTCTCATAATATTTGTATTATTGATGCACTTAGGACCATCCTACAAGGGGAGATTGCTTGAACTATAGCACCAAGAATCAAAGGCATAAAAGAAGATTTGGTAGTGCAAATAAGAGTAGCAGGGTTATTCTAGATTCAAGACTTTTATTTAATACTTCAAACAAGAAGACAATAAAATCATTTATCTACCGCCATAGGGAGGGGAAACCAAATACATTTGGTTTGCTTAACATAGCACTCATACAACTAATAACCAAGAAAATAAGCTTGAGGGCTCACAAAAGGATGCAATGATTGATAGATATACACACAATGGGTTTATTTAAGCCTTTAGGAAAGCAATTAAACAATGATTAACACAGTATGCACAAAGCAATTTGTAGGGAGAATCCAAAACCTTCTAGAAATTTTAGTTACTAATTATTTCAATTTCAAGAATAAGCAGAAGTAAGAAATAGTGAGCAATGGAACCTGGTTTGAGTGAGTAGCACGACTGAGAATTCATGCCAAGATCAAGCTCCACAATTGTCAGCTTTAGCTTCTTCAAATATTCAACAAACACTGTAGAAACCTAGTTTCAAAACCTCCCCAAAAATAGAGAAGAGCCTCCAAGAACAAGAACATTCATGGGAAAAGTGAAAACAAGATTAGTTTCCAAAAAAATGTGCAAAATTCCCCTTCCTTTCAGAAAAATAACCAATTTATTTACTACTCCATAATGTATGTTACTGCATGCCCTCTCTTTATTTAATTATTTTATTTTATTTATCCATTATTGACAACTACCTCTTTATTATTATTTTTATAATTTTAACCATACCTTATTATTTGCACATAATAAATCAACTTTAAAATTTTTGTATTTATTAATTTAATATTTCATTTAAATTTTGTTTGCACAAATATATTTATTTTAATATTTCAATATTAAGACACAAACTTTATTTATTTAAACTTAGTAAAGTCATTATCAATATTTTCATTTATCAACACCATAAATATATTAAAGAATTTATTTTAATCATCAAAGATTCCCTTTAACTTCAATAATCTTTATTTTAATATAATAATCACTCAAAGCACCAATCAACCAAATTAATCAAATGAAAAAAATACCAAGCAATACCTAACTTCAAAGCGAGTCTGAAAACAACACAACAGCAACAATGATAGACCAACCTAAACTGACCACACTAACAGGGTAGTACAATCGGATCCTCATCCTCATCAAGGATGATAGCTTGATAGGGACCAAATTCTATCTCAATCAATGATTTCAATTGGGTTTAAGGTACATTCAAACCTAACAATTTAGGTGGATTCAATGCCTGGTACCTACAACTTGCACCAAACCACATAGTCAAGCATGTACATAGTCATACAGTCAAACACATCATGAGAGGAAATTTGCATCATAGGGAACTCACAAGAGAGTGATGTAACACTATTCCCCCTCACCAAAGTACACCAACACACACTAATCAGATTCTAATCGACATGATATGAACAATCATCAGATAATCACATGATGCACATAACAAGATTAATCTGCATAATCCATTAAATCCGTATACTAGGAACAATATGAGCATAAAATATTTGTGATAAAGTATCATCATAACTTTGAATCCAACACCAAGAAAAGTATCATAATGTCCAATTACAAACAAGTAACTATTAGTAATAGAAAAAAAACTAAGGGGCACTACATCCTCCCCCCTAGAACCAGGCTTAATCCTATAAGCTTGCAAACAGATATGGGTACAACTCTCACATTCTAGATGCATTCTCCCAAGTAGCAAAAAACATATCATTGGGATCCCACTAGACCCTCACCTGCTCAATGTCTCTACACCTAAGGGCCAGTCTCCTATGTTATAGTATGCCCACATGATCCAAAGCCAACTACCCATCCTTTATCTATAACACATTCCAAACAAGAACATGAGAAATATGAGGATGATATGGCCTGAGAATAGAAACGTGAAACACACCATGAATGTATGATAGACTGGGCAGTAAAGAAAGATGGTATGCAGCAAGACTAATCCTCTCCAACACCTAAAAGGGCCCAACAAAGCATGGTGTGAACTTAGAGCATTTTACATAATGAATCGAACAATTTCAAAGATGCACCCACAAGAATACGTGGTCTCCAACTGAGAACTTATGGTCAACCCTATAAGCATCTGCATATTTCATTTTCCTATCCTAGGCTACCACCAAATGCTCCCTAATGCAAATCACCTACTGCTCCATCTCCTGAAGCATCTTTGAACCAAGACGTACTCTTTCCTCAAGATGATCCCAACTCAATGGGGTCCAACAAGGATGACCATATAATGACTGAAAAGGATGTGGTAACTATTATTGTATGCAAACTCCACCAAATATAGGTAATCCTCCCAACGAGGCTGTTGATCCATAATGTACATCTAAAGCATATCCTCAAGGATCTGATTAACGTTCTTGATCTACCCATAACTCTCTAGATGATAAGATAAACTGACGTTCAACTAAGTCCCCAACACATGTTGCAAGGATGTCCAAAGAGCTGAAGTGAACACTAGATCTCTATCTAAAATAATCTTGCAAGGAATCCCATGTAACCTGAAAATATCCTCCATGAAGATTCTGGCCACTAATGATGCATTTTATAAGGATTAGAAAGGAGAGAAGTGTGCCACCTTCATCAACCTATCCATAGAGGCCATAATGGTGTGATGTTGACAGGAAGACACTAGAAAACCCACACTAAAATCTAATGAAATGATGTCCCATTTCAACTTTGGAACCAGATGTGGCTACAAAAGACCTATAGGATGTTGATGTTCTTCCTTCACTCTCTAACACTCCAAATACATCAACACAAAATCTATAATATTCCTCTTCATTTTTCCCGAAATTATAGCTAACGAAGGTCTGCATACATCTTCTTGACACCTGAATGAGCTAAATAGGGTGCCTGATGTACCTTTGACATGATCAAGGTATGAATATATCCTGAGGAAGGAACATAAATGCGACCCAAATTCCACAAAAGACCCTCTGACTCAAGGGAATAACCCACAAATCTACCATCCAAATCTCTTCCTAACTCTACATCAGAACTCACCTCTTGATACCAACTATCTAAAGGAAGTGTTGTAAGGATCTGACTCCTCAAATCCACTCCAAGAGTCACTACTGAAAGCTCGTGTCTCCATTGACTAAGAGCATCCACCACCATATTCTCCTTTCCCTAAATATAATTCACCTCAAAATCATACTCACACATGAACTCCATCCACCGCCTTTGTCTAGCATTTAGATTACCCTGTGTGAAAATATACTGCAAACTATGGTGATCACTATGTAGCTCAAATCAATGCCCCAACAAGAAATTCATCCATCTCGTCAAAGCAAGAACCATAGCGGCCAACTCCAAATCATGTGTAGTATAGTTCAACTAATGATCCTTGAGTTTTCAAGACTCAAACAATCACATGAACATCCTGCATCAACACTTCTCCTAAGCCCTCCAAAGACACATCTGTACATACCAAAAAATCTCCAGTAGGATCAAGAACTACGAAGATAGGTGCACTAGTCAACCTCTCCTTAAGAATCTGAAAGGCTTCCTAACACTACTCTTACCAAATAAACTTCTTCCCTTTCCTATGAAGAGAATTGATGGGGTGGGCTATCCTAAAAAATCCCTATACAAACCATCAGTAATAACCTACCAATCTCATAAAACTATGGACCTCTGCAACATTAGTGGGTGCAGGCCAATCAATGATAGCTTGGATATTTGAAGGATCCATGACAATTCCCTCACCAAAAATAACATGACCCAAACACTTCACCTTCGTCTGGAAGAACTCACATTTTTCCAAATTTGCATACAACTCATTCTCCCTCAAAAATTGTAGTACCTATTGCAAATGCTCCTCCATAGTCCTCAAATATATCAAAATGGAATCCAAAAACACTAGGAAAAACTTGTCAAGATAAGTACGAAACACACCATTCATCCAACTCATGAATATAGACGGCACATTTGTCAACCTGAATGGTACAATGGTGAACTTATAGAGTCTTTAATGAGTGTTAAATGTGGTTTTAAGTATGTCTGCCTCAAAGATGCACAACTGATGATACCTTGACTTAAGATCAATTTTACAAAACACCCTAGCACTCTTGATCTAATTAAAGAGATCATTAATCCTCAGAAAGGGATATCAGCTCCTCACCATCACCTTATTCAATTTTCGGTAATCAATGCACAATCGAAGGGATCTATCATTCTTCTTCACAAAAATAACCAATGCTCCCCAAAGAGAGACACTAGGACAAATGAACCCCTTCACCAACAACTCCTCAAGCTATAACAAAAGCTCCTTAAGCTCCTAAGTGGTCATCCAATATGAAGCTTTGGAAATAGGCTATGCTCTAGGTACAAGGTCTATCTTGAAATCGATGTCATGCCTCTCACTCGGAAAGACCTTTGCATACTGTCAAAGGATGGGATGACTATTGAGGGACACCTCTCAGCTCTCCCCTAACTCTAAATTATTAACTGTCACTACAAACAACTAGCAACCCTACTGCATACACCTCTTAAACTACATGGCATAGATCATGCGCAAGGAAATAGGCCTCTAAACACCAACTACCTCAACCTCACTGCCTGAATCATTTACACACTACACTGACTTATGCTGATAATCTATCACTACTTGGTGACCACCCAACCAATCCATGCCCAACACAATATCATATGACCCAAGAGGTATAATACAAAGGTCCACTGTGGTACACAAAGAACCAATCTTCAAACCACAACCATGAACAAGAGACTCGACTACTACTTTAGAACCAAAGGCTAATTCGACCTACCACCTATCATCCTACTTCACTACCACTAGTCCACATTGTGCCACTACGGAAGGAGAAATAAAATAATTTGACGCACCAGAGTCAAATAGGATAGAAACACTATGACCCTAAAATACACCTATAGTCTCAACCATTATACCCTAATTCTCAGCCTAGCGGTTATCAACTACTGCAAAAAACTTTGTGTGACCTTCCTGCATCCCCTACTATTAGCTCTGAAGTTTCTAGCCTCTAACTAAATCTAGATGTGCCCTACTGAGGACACTTTCTAGCTATATGGCCCTATTGGTTGCAAGAGAAGCATCATATCCCTCTATTGAATCCTCTACCACCTAGGAGTGTTCTAGACTAATAGAAACTTCCCCTAGTAACTAAAAACTGAGAACTCTAAGCTGGTTGATTAGAATGAGAATGCTTACTTCCTTGCTAACTCCAATCTCTCTTGGAATGAAACCACCTACTACCATATTGAGACTAATAATTCTTATGTTTTGACTGAGAGTGTTGTTGATGTTGCTATTGTTTTCCACCCTTAATGGACACACGGTGGCTCCTAGAGGAACCCACTACTTGAGTCTGGCCACCAATAAGACTAAAACCTACTGGAGGTGCACTACCAATCTGTACACTTGTATGAACACCTAGTCCCATGGAAAAATTCTCCTCTACAATATGAGCCTTCTCTATGACCACCTCCATGGTTTTTAGTTCAAACACACAAACACCTCCACTAATACAAACATTCAAGCCACTGATAAAATGTTGCAGCAATGTATTCTCATCATTACCTATGCTAGCATACTACGTAAGCTCATAAAATCTATTCTCATACTGCTCAACTGACATGGCCATCTTCCTCATCTCATGAAACTCATCTGCTCGACAATACCTCCAATGATCAGACAAGAAATGAGCTCTGAGTCTCTCAAGAAGCATCTCCCTTGAGACTGATCCTATATCCAAATGTAGCTTCTACTCCTCCAAGTGCCACCATGTGGAAGCAAAGACTCTAAGGTGCATGATAGTGCACCTAGCCTTGTTGCTTTTACCATATGGATGCATGGAAAATAACCTATTCAAATCAATTAACAATGTCTCTACCTCCAAACCACTACTAGTCCCATCAAAATTAGGAGGATGTGCTCTCAAAAGATCCCTCATATGACTAGCTTAGACAACCTCCTATTCCACTGTAACCTCTCTCCTCCTGTGAGAACTCTCTCTCTCCCTAACCACCAAAAGATCACCCTTCTATCTAGGAGCAAGATAGGTCAAAACCTCCTCAAGTAAATGACACAATTATGTGCCCTCCAACCTTGTTTGATTTGGATTCTATTCTTTGCCTCCTTGATTATTATAGGAGCCATGTTGTTCCTCATGATTGCTCTCATTGTAACTCTGAGGAGGGGTGTTATGATGATTACCCCCAATTCCACCACGATCTCTACCACATCCCTAACCTAGACCCTAACCTCTAGGCATTTTCCTACAAAAACACCACCAAGGGACAAGTTTCAGGGTGTTAGGCAAGGATAACAAGGGAAAGCTTAAACTTCAAAATCTATGCAACTAAGACAACATAGTGGGCTCCAATATATACCCAGAGTACCCAGTGTTATAACCTAGACTCTAATACTATGTGTAACGCCCACAACGAAACCCTAAAGGACAACACGCTACAACACATAAAAATGAAACATTTTTTTTGAAATGCAACATAATAAATATTGCAGATGATTCAATAAATTGTATTCTAACCTAATTCCTCTAAGGTTCCATGACTACGCTACTAGAATCCCATTAACCAATATAGAAAGAATTAGGGTGTTAGGTGAGGATAACAAAGGGAAAGCTTAAACTTCAAAATCTATGCAACTAAGACAACATAATGGGCTCCAATATATACCTAGAGTACCCAATGTTAGAACCTGGTCTCTAATACCATGTGTAACACCCACCACGAAACACTAGAGGACAACATGCTACAAGACAAAAATGGAACATTTTTTTTTGAAATGCAACATAATAAATATTGCAGATGATTCAATAAATTGTATTCTAACCTAAGTCCTCTAAGGTTCCATGAATACACTACTAGAATCTCATTAAACTAAATTTCATCTAACAAAATAAAGTTTAGTAAATCCATGAACCAAAGATTTTAAGAGGTGTGAAATGCTATGTCTCTTTTGCTCAATTAGGGTCTTTCACCTAATGGAAAGAGATAGATCCCACACCCAAAATCTAGGTGTTTCACTCAATCTAATACAATTATGATGGAATTATGAATGAATGCAATGATCTAAGTGCAACTAATTGATAAAATTGATTGATTAGAAATGTAAGACAATTGAAATGCAACTTGTTTGAAAACACATTATGTAATACAAAAACACAAATATTTTGTGAACAAAACTGAATAGAAAAGGATGAAACTGAAAGTTTGCACCTAGGATTTTGTAGGAGGCAGGAAATAACATTTGAAATGCTACTGATGCTTGAAATTTTTCCTACTAGGACTCATTTGACATTTTGGGTGAATTAGTCCTAGTTCTATAAAACTAACCTGGAACTTGTCTTAGACAAACGGGTACTCATAAATGCAGAAAACCTTGTTTAGGCCTAGAAATGGGACTCATTCACCACTAATGGATAATGAGTCCACTTTTGAAGTTTTGAGGATCTAGAGGAAACATGAGCTCTTATTTTGCACTTTGGCTTTCTACAGGTGTCTACTTCCAAAACTCTAATTTTTGAACCTAAAAGTGAGTTTTTGTTGATATCTTGACTTTTTCAATGAAGAGAAAACTTTAAAAACTTTTCAATGCAATATTCAATGATTTCTAAGCCCCCAAGATGTCTAAATCTAAAAACACACAAGACAAGAGAGAGATATGGTGAATGTTAGGGAATGGGGGTTGGCCTTGGTCAAACCCCTTTTAGGTAATTAAAAAAAAATAGAGAAATAATGTAATGAAACATGCAATAATGGATTCAATACCTTTCCATGATGTTTGATCTTGAATTTTTGCAACAAAACATGAAGAATTTTCCCTTGAATATATAAAAATTGCTATCTTAATGACTTGAAATGATGAAACCCTAACTTGCTTGACTTGAGATGGAAGAATGATGTATGAAGAATAAAGAATGGTTTTTGAATGAGTTAAGAGATGTAAATTAGGATTTCTAGGCTTTATTTTATAGGCAATTCACCTTATTTCCCTATTAATTGGATCCCTAAGGACAACATGTAAAAATAGTAAACTTAAATTAAGTTTATTCCCACTCAATGGTCAAAATTGGCCCAAATGGGACTCATTCGCCACCTTGGGAGAATTAGTCCCACCTGGTAGGGACTCATTTTCCATAGGTGGCAAATTAGTCCCAATGGGGCCATATTTCCAGCTAAGATGCCAAGAAGTTAAGAAATAAGGTTTATATGATGACTTTGTCAGGTATTTCATCAAATATTGCCTTGGGATACATAATATGGGGTAATAGGGGCCTATTAGTGCTGATGTAAAGGTCAATTAGGGCTTGGGACACAGAATCCAATGTGAAAGTGTGATTAAATACACTTTACAACATTAAAATGAGGTCCACTTAGCCTAGAAAGGAACAATATCCAATGTGAATGTGCAAGACACATTACAACACTAGATTAACATTAATTTTAATTCAAAAACCTTCTAGATTGATGTGAAGATGTGTTTAAATACATTTTATAAAGTTGAATTAAGGGAAAATGGGTTTATTAAGTCTAGAAAATTATGAAATTCCTCTAAAACACTTTACAACACCTTTACAAGACATCGCTAAATTCATTTGCAAGGGTCCAATACCTAGTGTGGATGTGAAAAACACTCACAACACCAAATAAAGGCCTTATTAAGTGCAATTTATCATCAAATCAATCAAGTTTTCTTTTTTCTATGGTACATTTAGCCCCCACTTTAGTGAGAGGATGAGCTTGCTTCAAACTCACAATAAAGTAGACATTCAAGAGAGATTCAATCTTACCAATGCAGATGTCAAAGGATAACAAAGATCAAAGGAGGTTACACAAGGCCCCAAGATCCAAGATACTAAGTCAAACCATCATAAGTGCAAAAGGACATATACAAGGTGAAAGACATGCAGTGAAACAAGATACACGATCATGCAATGGAAAGAATTAGAAGAGAAAAAATAAAAAGGTGGATCAAGCTTCAACCATTTTTCCAACTAGTTGTGGATCATATCTAGGTTGTTTGTCCAAAAATAAAATGGATACTCACTCTGGTCTGACAGAACTCTTGGTTGTCCATCAAGTGAGAAAGCCCAAAAGATAAAACATACACTAGTTGGTATGCACATAGGTGGCTATGAGGAAATTCGTACATTGGAATGGGCTTCCTGCTCAACCATACCAAATTTATACCTCCTAATAACTTTAATGAGGTGTCACAAAGGAAGATGATTTTCCAGCTCTATGATGTAAGCAAAACTTTATATGCTTGACACTCATAGACATTGTTAATGCAAAATAGTGTAAGGAAGGGATTTTTCTTATTTCATGCAAGGTCTCATCTTAAAGAACATCATGCCTAATGTCTCCAAGAGACAAAAAGTAAAAATGATCTCATCTTGTTTCCAAGAGAGGATAATTGCAAGGCCTCATCCTAGGGAACATTGTACCTAATTATTTCAAGAGAGGAATTCACAAGAAAAAAAAAAATCACACAATGAAATGTGAGTGGTGATGTATGCCCCCACTTTAAAGTAGTTGTGAGCACCAGTACTATGAGCAATTTCTTTAAAGAAGAAGGAAAATATGAGAGCTTACTCAGAAATCCCTACGCCAAGTCATATGTTTCCAAGAAGCTATGTCACAAAAAGGGGAGTATTTCACATGTGATCCAACTTAACGCATGTCGTCCACATTACAAGCTTTTTGTTATATATTCATGAAAGGTTAATGACTAGCCAAAGGAGGCAACCACAAGTGACATACGAGGATAGGGCTACTAAACCCATTGCCCCCATTGAGTTCAGGACAAAGGTGAGTCGAAACGATTGATGAAATCTAGGCGAGAGTGAAAATTGGTATCAATTGGATGAATTAGGTGCCCCCATAGAAGGAAACATACCAAACTCCTAAAAAAATGTTGGATTTTATGACTCAAAGCCTTACATTCATTAGTGAAGTGACCATGAATTCTATGATACGTGTAAAATGAAGTGTTTAAAGATCATTTCTTTTGAGTTTTCGGAGGTAGGGTGATCAAGTGATCTTGGAGGAGTCTCAACAAGATACCCTCTTGATTAATGGTAGAAGGTGGTCTTCTGACTTGCATCAAAGATACATCTTGCTTGGTAGTAAATGTAATACTTACACAAGTTTCTCTACATTGCAAGATTATTTTCTCACTCTTATAGGAGGAGGGAAAATCTATCGAATGCAAATCATTAATTTCTTGTGAGATGACATTGACATTAAGAGAAAAGTTTTTTGTTTGTTTGATTGTTGGAAAAGAAGAATGATGAAGACTACTAGTGTTGATTAGTTTAGGATTCTTTACAGTTAAATTTGGTTTAGAGGATTGTTGTGTGAAAGTTTTGATGTTGAGTGAAGGCTTGATGATTTCTATCAAAGGACAATAACCAAGACCATGAGTGGTTTGTTGTGTGATAGGGTCTATAGGGTTGCAAATACCTTGTTCGTGAGCATCACATCCTTTTCAACTATATCCAAGTTGTTTTAGTAGTTCATAAGCACATCCATAAAGCTTCTTCATTACTTTTGAAGTTGGTGGTTGTTCATGGTTATGTTCATCAAAGGTTGTTGTGTAAGTTGCTTCGTTGGCTAAAGTGGTTGAGGTGAATGTTTTCGAAAGGTCATCTCAGTCATGTTTGAAATCCAAGGAACCCCAATAATTTTCTAATAACATAATGACATGTTCAATATGTTGTTGTTTCTCTTTTTGTTGAAATTGTTCCACTTGTTTGGTTGGTGTTAATGTATTCAAGGGGTTCTCTTTGGTTTTATTGAGTTGCAAGTCATTATAAGTCTCATGATCAGCGTCGAGTGTACACACTTTATTTTTGTAGATGTATTTCATTTTTCAATGAAGAGTAGAAGGCACACCATTCATTGTACGAATCCATCACCTACCTAGAATAAGGTTATATGAAAGATCATGAGCCATAACCTAGATTTTTGTGTTCAATGTGACTTCTCCAACTGTAATAGGTAAAGCGATCACACCAAGCGGTGTCTTTTTGACATTGTCAAATCCCTTAATAGATAAAGATTCAGGTTGAATTTTTTATTTATCCACACAAAGCCTATCCAAAAGGTTTACACTATACACATTAAGGGTTGATCCATTGTCAATAAGGGTTTTCTTTATCCATATCTAATTGTATTGAGTAATGATCATGAAAGATTTGTTTTGTTTTTTCATTTCCAAAGGGGGGAGCTCACTTTGGTGGAAAATAATGTCATCATTTATTCCTTGGATCATGGCTTCTATGTTAGTTGGGTGCACATTAGAAGGGACAAGAACTTGTTGCAAGGCTACTTGGATCATGTTGTGATAGCGATGGGATGCTTGAATAAGATCCCATAATGAGATTTTAGCAAGAGTATTCTTTAGCAAGAGTACTCCTGAATATGTGAATTCAAGCAAGGATCTCTAGGAAAAATTGGATTTTGGAAAGGTAAGGGTGTTGGTGTGGGTTGTTGTGGTTGTGGATTATTTCTAGTGTTATATGTATGAGCAACGGTATTATGACTCAGTTGCTGCAACACATTAGTTTGAGGTGGGTAAAGACTAAAATTAGGTTTAGGTGGAGGTGAAGGTTTATGTGATGGTGGGTAAAGAATGAGTTGAGGTTGAAGAATGTTAATGTCCCTTGGTGAATGAGATTTTAATAGAGGCTCTTCATTTCCTTTCAAGGTTATTATATTATAATCAATGTTATCTATTCCTTTTATGATGATGTTCTCCCTAGAAGGAGAGTGTTAGGAGAACAAAAAACCCCATGTTTTTGACAATTAAGGCTTGGTTCAGTCAAATTAACTTCATTGCAACTAAGGGAGTTATTAATGGTTGAATTTGTTTGATTATTGATAGTGGGGGGAATAAAAGAAGACTCTATTTGATTGTTGGTTGTTTCTAAGGTCTCATTCTCTTATAGCATATTATCTACCCAACTAGGAGAGCTTGTAATATGTTCATCCAAGTTTGTGGTTTGTGAAGTAGCTTCATCACAAGTGGGGGAGGCATCAAGAGAAGGACCACTATAGTTGTCAAATAGATTGTCCAAAATGGTAAGAGCATTAAGGAATGGAGGGTCAAGACTGTCATGACACTTAATAGGTATATCCTCTAACACCAACATATCCTCTTTACATCGAGGAGGGATATTAGGAGATGAACAAGTTTGATTGTCATGGTTATGGAGACTAGGTAAGGTGATATTTAGAAATATGTCTATGATTTCATGTTCTTGTTTTCTAACATCTTCGAAAGGGGAATGAGGAGATGGACAATCAAAACCCTCAATGCTTGTATCTTCCTTCACCAAGATACCTTCATCACTAATAGGAGATGTATCAGGAGGAGAACAAGTATGATGGTTATAATTGTCTACATTACCATTCTCACCAATGGGAAATGCAAGATTAAGGATTGTGTCAATGGTTTGATCATGTTTCCTAAAGATTGCATTGTTGTAATCAAAATTGAGCTCATCAGAGGGAATGTTGTACTTATACAATCCATTATTAACAAAATCAAAGCCACATCTTTTGAAATAAAACATGCTATGATGAAAAAGGACAATGCAGTGACTTAAAAGGAAATGAAATTTTTAGTTTTTAAGCAAGCTAATTTTCTGTTTGCACAATGCAACAATCTGAAAATGAAATGTTGTGAATGCAAAAATGCAATTAAGCAATGTATCAAATGGGATAATTTAAGTTAGATCTAGTGAAATTCATGTTACAAAAACTCAGCTAACTAATATAGGTAGATAATGGCACCAAAAAAAAGCTTAAAAATAGATTTTTCAATTTTGTAAAGGGCAGTTTTAGGGGTGAAAAGGGACTAATTCGCCCAAGGTGGAAAATGAATCCCTGTATGGACTTTTTTTAGAATTTTCAAAAAAAATTGATTGTTTTTTATGATTTATGAGTGCTATTATGTAGACCTAAATTAAAAATGAAGAATTTCAAAAAATTGAAATGAATTTAGGTGCTAAAAATGAAACCTGAATGCACTTTTCTATGAATGCAAAATTTGAAACCTAGCATGCAAGTCCTAATGCAAGATCAATGCAAGCTATATGTATGATGAAGGACTCCAAATTAGACAAGAAAGTATTCAAAAAATTAGGTTCACCAAAATGAACCATAGATTTTAAGAGGTGTGAAATGTTATGTCTCTTTTGCTCCATTAAGGTCTTTCACCTAATGGAAAGAGATAGATCCCACACCCAAAATATAAGTGGTTCACTCAATCTAATACAAGTATGATGAAATTATGAATGAATGAAATGATCTAGGTGCAATTAATTGATGAAAATGATTGATTAGAAATGTAAGACTATTGAAATGCAACTTGTTCGAAAACACATTGTGTAATACAAAAGCACAAAAAATGTGAACAAAACTGAACAAAAAAGGATGAAACTAAAAGTGTGCACCTAGGATCCTAAAGGAGGCTGGAAATGACACTTGAAATTCTATTGATGCTAGAAATTTGGCCTAATGGGACTCATTCACCATTCTAGGCAAATTAGTGCTAGTTTAGTAAAACTGACCTGGAACCTGTTTCAGACAAAAGGGTATCCAGAAATGCAAAAAAACCTTGTTCAAGCTTGGAAATGGGACTCGTTCACCATTGATGGAGAATGAGTCCGCTTTTGAATTTTTGAAGATCCAAAAGAGGAAACAAGATCTCTCAGTCTACACTTTGGCTTTCTACAGGTGTCTACTTCCGAAACTTTGAATTCTGAACTTGAAAGTGAGTTTTTATTGGTATATTAAATTGTTCAATGAAGAGAAAACTTAAACAACTTTGCAATGCAATATTCAATTATTTCTAATCCTCCAATATGTCTAAATCTAAAAACACACAAGACAAGAGAGAGAAATGGTGAATGTTAGGGCATGGAGGTTTGCCTTGGTCACACCCCTTTTAGGTAATTAAATCAAAATAGAGAAAGAATGTAATGAAACATGAAATAATGGATTCAATACCTTGCCATGATTTTCGATGTTTAATTTCTTCAAAAAAACATAAAGAGTCTACCCTTGAATGTCTAATTTTTTTTTATCTTAATGACTTGAAATGATGAAACCCTAGCTTGCTTGACTTGGGATGGAAGAATGATGGATGAAGAATGAATAATGGTTTGGTTTGTGAATGAGTTAAGAGATATAAATTAGGTTTTATAGGCTTGATTTTATAGACAATTCACCTTACTTTCCTGTTAATTGGATCTCTAAGGCTGACATGTAAAAATAATAAACTTAAATTTTAGTTTTTTCCCACTCAAAGGTCAAAATTGGCCCCAATGGGACTCATTTTCCACCTTGGGTGAATTTTTCCCACTTGGAAAGGACTCATTCACCATAGGTGGTGAATTAGTCCTAACGGGGCCATTTTTCCAGCTAAGATGCCAAGAAGTTAAGAAATAAGATTTATATGATGACTTTGTTAGGTATATCATCAAATATTGCCCTGGGATGGACAATATGGGGTAATAGGGGCCTATTAGTGATGATGTAAAGGTAAATTAGGCTTTGGGACACAAAATTCAATGTGAAAGTGTGATTAAATACACTTTACAACATTAAAATGAGGTCCACTTAGCCTAGAAAGGCACAATATCCAATGTGAATGTGAAAGACACATTACAACACTAGATTAACATTAATTTTAATTAAAAAACATTCTAGATTGATTTGAATATGTGTTTAAATACATTTTATAATGTTGAAATAAGGGAAAATGGATTTATTAAGTCTATAAAAGTGTGAAATTTCTTTACAACACCTTTACAAGGCATCATTAAATGCATTTGCAAGGGTCCAAGAACTAGTGTGGATGTGAAAAACACCTGCCAAATCGAGGCCTTATTAGGTCCAATTTATCATCAAACCAAGCAAGTTTCCTTTTTTCTATGGTACACTCCATCATATTAAATGATCAACCAATATGATTATCTATATCACAACATCCAAGATCTTACAATTAATTCACATAACCAAGATACATTGTTTACATTATCCATTATAAGGGAGAGTTCACAATTAATTACAACATTACATCATTACAATAGTGCTTCCTAACATCAATAGGGAAGAATATACATCTAAGTACAATGCATGATACAACTAAATTCAATTCCATCCAATTACATGTAAGACATTCTACTCAAACTGGAACAAGTGCAGAAGTCCACATCACCATTGGCAGTCACCAAGAACATGAACATCATCAAAGGAACCCAATGGAGAGATAGGCACATTCCACCTAACCATGTGGAACCCAAAGGTCCACCCCTTTTGCTAGGAGATAGTAATAAGGTCCCACAACAACAATCAAGGAAACCATAAAGTGGCATAACAATGCCAAATAGAGGACAATTTAACAACACATAAGAACATACAATGCTTCTAGAGGACATCACATGTCAAAGGGAGAGAAAAAATAAGGAAATAATATCCTATAGAGGGAAGAGTTTCATCGCATGGTCCTAACATGGGTTACCCTAGAAATTGCTCACTAGCCGCCAAACCTCATCTATGGTTACCCTAGCAGTCTCTCACTAGCAGTCAGCCCCATAGGGTGACACATGCAGGACCAATCTTCCTTTTCTGAGGACAAGGAATTTGGTCTTGCCAACCAGGCCTTCTCAACCCATCCTTAGCCTAAATGAGCACTGTAGGCATGAGCAAGGCATTCACTTATCTTGATTAAAGTGTAAACTACACAATCACCTAATTCATTTTAAGTTATCACTGAGTTAAGAAATTCTTACATGGGTTACCCTGGCGCCCCTTTGTGTGTCAACCCCCATTGAGAGCCACTCCCCCTACTAGAAACTAGGAAACCTAATAAAATCGATAGGGTAAATCCATCATGTACATGAAATGTAAAACACAAAATACATATCTCAAACAAGGTTTGGACCATCTCGTTCAAAATACACAACCCTAACAACCAATAGGAGTGCATGGCTAAAGACCCACAACAACACATAACAAGTATAATTCTAACCAACTCAAGGATTAACACAACAATTCAACCCATATTATTTTTTCCCAAGCCTCTGGAAGACTTTCAATATCCACCCCACACAATGACTTAAACATTTGACAAAAGCTCACAATCGTCTCCATTTCCAATACTCATTTACATTACTTCATACAATAGAATCAAGGGATACATAATGAATTTACAATGTAACCATTCCAAGTTCCAAAATATTCATCTTAAACAAAAGATAATATATTTCCATATAAACTAACATTCATTTATTTTAAATATAAATACATTAATCCTTCTATACCTAATATTTTCCCTTGTTTCATTTATTTTAAAAAAAATACATAAAGGTAGCAATATTCTTTTTATTGATATCATAACATATATACATGAATGCATATAAATACCTTCGTATAACACATATACAGATATACATACATATATATATGGGTATGTGTAGGATCATGATGGGCCAAAAAGAGGCAATATGTAACTGATATGATTGCCCATGTGGCTGACGACTTTTTTTTTACCCAAAATTGATGAAACAAAATGGGTTTTTAAAGGAGATTCTCAGCTTTCCACCAATAAATTATGCTTTACTTTGAATTTAATAAATAATTATTATTCATTTTCTATTTGAATGATGACTAAAGTCCTGATTGATAGGCTGATTGAAAAACATCTATAGCTTTCAAACGATATCACATTTTTTCAATCTAAAACATGTGTCACATTCTATGCTTCACATACTATAGGTTAAAAAAAAATTTTTATGAATTTGACCAAGTTAAGGTGGTTAGTCATACGATTTTTTATATTTTTTAAAATTTATAATAAAAAATCATAATTAATTATTTACTAGGAATAAAATTACAAAAAAATATGCATCACATCGGGACATGAGTCCTCTACTTATATCTAAAATTTTATAAAAATATATTATCATTTTATTGTGGTTAAGGTAGTCAAACAAACAACTACTTATTTTTTCCCTAAAATTTAAGTACTACTACATTGAAATTTTAAATTTTACCAAATAGATTTATTTATTTTTTAAAATAAACCTAGTAGTTTAGAAACTACATTCAATTTTCTATAGATTCTATTCTTACATATTTTTTAAATAATATAGATAACTTATTCAAATTTTTATGTCAAGTTGCCTAACTCTGATTTTTCTAAATTTTTTGCCACTTAAGGGCCTATTTTTTCCATGATGATCCTACACATACCCACTATATATATATATATATCATTAATATTTCTTTTTTGTCATAGGAATATAACATCACAGGTTATATAGAGCAACGATACAACATTCTATAGTTATTAACAAATATACATGCCTATATACAAATACATGCATAAATACATATATATATATATATATACATATATATATATGTATGTATGTATGTATGTATGTATGTATATAAACCATCAATTTTTGGGGACTATGTGCTCTCTTGCTCTCTTAATGTTTTTCACCTAAAAGGAGAGATATAGGCCAAAAACTAAGGTGGTTCACTTAAAATAAAGCATGTATGTTGAAATTATGCCAAAATTCAATGATCTAGATGCAACAAACTAATGAAATTGATTCATTATTAATGCAAAACCTAAGAAAAATGAAGTGTTTGAAAACACGGTGTGATATGCAGAAATGAACTAGAAATATTGACAACTAAAAACAAAATTGAATGAGACTAAACTAAATGCACTTGAAAATAGAATTTTGATTCTAGAAGGTTCTGGAATCTAACAAAAATCACTATTGAGGACCAATGGGACTCATTTTCCACTAATGGCGAATTTGTCCTGCTTCTAGTTAACCTTGTTGAAACTGATTTCCAACTATCAAGAACTTAATTCTAATGAAATCACCTTTTCCGGTTAGGTAGTGGGACTCATTCACCATTGATGGAAAATCAGCCCTCCTCCAAAACTCTACAAATTTGGACATCAATTTTGTGGGTCTAGATTTGCACTTGTCTTCTTGTCGAGTTGACGGAACCAAATCTACAGAAAATAGATTCGATGTTTTATCCAAACTTGAACTAGGGTTTAGTTCATTTGAATAGCTTTAATGACTTGTTTACCACTTTTAAACACCTATTTCTTTGCCAAATCTACCTACAAGACCTGCAAACACACATACAAAGAGGGGGGAAATGATTAAGGGTTAGAGTATAGGGATTTTCCTTGGTCAAATCCCACTTTGGTAATCAAACCCTTAATAAAGAAATGAAATGAAATAAGAAAGGAATGATGATAAAAAACATGCAAATTTCCTAAACTCACCAAACCCTTGTTGTTGAAGTGTGAAGACATGTCAACGACTGCTCCACGATGCTTGATAATTGCTTGATTGAATGATGCAAAATGCTTGAATGCTTGAATAAATGGGTGAATTAGTGAACTTGATGAATAGGGGTTAAAATGGATGGAAAAACACTTATTTATACACACTTATGCCCTAATTACTTGAAAATACATCACAGGCCAACATAAGGTCTTAATGAATTAAAAACTGAAGGAAATTTGAATTTATTTTGAATTTTGTACTAAGAGGAACTCATTCACCACCCATGGTGAATGGGTCCCTCTTAAGGATTGCAAGTGGGTGTCGGGAATTAATTTTTTTTAATGTTGTTTTCCAGGTTTGTATTAAAAAACACACTTAATTAAGGCCTATAAGTACATAAAGGGGCCAAATAAAGCATAAGAAAGGTGTAATTGGTGATGGCAAGCCTAGAAAAGCATGAAATATTATTACAAGACTTTACAACAATTTGAAATAGGACTTGATAAGGGATAAAAATTGAATATTTAGATGAATTATAATAAGAGGAGTCTAGAAAAGAGTAGAAATGTGTTACAAGACTTGACAAAACCTTCACAAGACATCATAATTTGAATATTCTAGACCTAATGTGAATGTTTAAGTTACATCACAACATTAAATAGAAGCAAAATAAGTCAAGCATCATAGAAAAAAGACTTAAATGACCATGAAAATTTCAAAGATCTATTTTTCTATGTTATATTTAGCCCCCACTTTAGTGAGAGGATGAACTTGCTTCAAAATCACACTAAAGTAGTCATGCATATCGAGAGGGATCCAAATGCACTTATGCTAGCAAGATGGAATGAAAATGATCAAGAGGGATGATTAATCCCCTAGGATGAAGATCCCATGTAAAACTAAACATAAGAAAAAAGAAACATGCATGTGAAAGAGAAAGAAAAAGAAGAGAAAAAGGAAAAGTCAAATCAAGCCTCGATCATTTGTCCAACTAGTTGTGGATCAGATCTAAGTTGTTTGTTTGAGAAAGAAAAATGCACACTCACTCTGGGGCAACAAAATTCATGGATGTCCACTAGGTGAGAAGGGCCAAAAGGTGAGAAACATACGCTTAGCTAGTATGTACTCACAAACACATAGGTGGCTATGGGGAAAGTCATGCTACGGAATGGGCTTCCTACTCAACCATACCAAATTTATACCTCCTAATAAATTTAATAAGGCACCACAAAGGAAAATGTCAGTTTGTGCTTCATGAGACAAGAAATGCTTCATATGCTTAGGACTTATGAACGAGTAGGATGGTAACACAGGCATGCAATTTGTGTTATGCGCGGTGGCCATATGAATGCAAAAATGTAAAATGTAAAAGAAATGTTCCAAGGATTCTTGTTAACTTCATGTGAGCTCTATCACTTAGCGAACATTGTGTCTAATGTTTCCAAGAGAGGACTAATCAAAGAATAGAATATTCACAACTTAGGGGATGTAGTGTGTCGCATCAAGCCACCAAGAGGAATACAATATGCTAAGAGAGGTCACACTTATGAAGGAAATCACACCCAATGTCATCCACAAAGTGACAAATGCATCACATGAAGTAACATGACTACACTAAGAACTAATAAAAAGGAAAAAGGAAAAATAATAATGTCAATGTATGCACCCACTTTAAAGGAATTTCTACACACCGTTCTATGAGCAATTACTTTGAAGTAGTGAATGAAAAATGCAAAAAGAAATAAGAGATGAGAGCCAACTTGGAAAGTCCCTATGCCAAGTCATACGTTTCTGAGTAAGGTTGTGCCATGCAAATGAAAAAGGAACAAAAGAAAGAGGGGTTTCCCCCAAAAAGGAATGCACCAAACACATAAGGGATCTATGGATTTGGGGTTAGTATGTTTATTATTGCAATGTTTTTATTAAAAAGCTCAAAATTTTCATCATTCCATGAATACATAGAACTAGAAGAATGACACAAAGAGGGTGAAAACAAAGAAAAAGAAAATTTGCTTTGGGTCAACATGGAAGAGGCATTGCGGTCTCAACACTTTGCATCATCCCCAAAAGGAAAATGCAAGTGAAAAGAAAATGAAAAGGAAAATCTTTTGGGTCAACATGAAGAGACATTTCGGTCTCAATACCTTGCATCATCCCCAAAAGGAAAACACAAGAAAAAGACAAAGTAAAAATGAAAAGGGATTGTTTGGGTCAACATGGAAGAGACATAGGTAGTCTCAATGCTTTGCATCATCCCCAAAAGGAGAAACACAAAACAAAAGAGAAAAAAGAAAAGGATAAAGTACAACATATAGAAGAATAGAGGTACAAATAGAGGAAATGCACAAAGAGGAGGAGAATATCAAATGCACATTATAGGGGAACACAATACCCACATACAAACAAATGAAAAGGAAAATGTAAAAGGCTAGTAATTCAAATGCAATTCAACCATTAACTGATTTATTGGCTTCTCAATCTCAAGTAGTATAAGCGGAAGGTAAATAACGCAGTTAAGAGACAAGGACAAATGTATTACTAGGACAAGGCTAACAACTTCTTGCCCCCACTAAGTGTAATGAAAGAATGAGCCAAGGTGGGTGATGGGAAGGATCATGCAATAGTGAGAATGGAAAATTCTACAACTATTGCATGATGAGGGGATTTGGTTTAAGGAATTATGGGATGATAGGATAACATTTGGTATCTATAAAGTGATACTTGTTCAGTATGTCCTTCAATGTCTAACATTCATCACTGTGATGTCCAAGAACATGATGGTATTTACAATATGGAATGTTGGAATCTGTAGGATGGATGACCAACCTATTTGAAGGTGTTAAGAGTATAAGACCTCTTTTTAAAAGCATTTGCAATGTCCTTTCACATTCAAGTGGTAGATGGAGAGGAAACTTTAGTTTTTTCAATTTGTAAGGTTGTTTGTGTTAACTAGATTCACCTTTTTCATAGATAGAAGGAGGAAGAGGACCCATGGGGATCCTAGAATCCTTTCATTGGAATCATGTAAGATTTTTTCACATGGAAGAAGGACATTCAAGTCAAGAGGGGAATCATAGATCATCATGCCATCATCATGAGGGGGATCTTGATATCCTAAACCTGTTGTGTTTTCATCTGTTGGTTTTGTTCTAGAAGTTGATTAATGTCATGTTTGGTTGTTGTGTCACATCCTTGTTTTCTTAAGATATTAAATCCTTTTCCATAAGTTTCTTCAAGGTTGATTGGTGTGTTTGTAACTTTTTTATCATAAAATGGTTGAGGAGGTAGTTGTGTAGAAGAACTAGGTCCACCTATTGGAGGGAACTTAGGTCCTTCATTCATTTTAGGATGTAGGTATCCAAACATGTCAAGAGGGGATACAGTAGTGTTGATGGTCAAAAATAGCACAACAATTTGTTAAAAATATAATATTGCTACTCTACTTCTCCTAAAAAAGACAAATAATATAAACTACCCATCTTCCAAGGTCTTTGTAGTTGGTTCTCAACTGTGTTGATGTCATTCAATGGCCTATGCAACCATAATTTTCAAAGATCCTATTCATAAAGAGTACAAACTACATAATATGAATTAATCTAACATTTGGGGTGGTAAAAATAAATAGCAAAAGATAGAACAGAGCTTAGGACAATAAAGCATGAACGTAGATTTCTCTTAATTCAGACATATAAACTTCATAATGAGTATTTATCTTAACTAACTAGAAAAATAAAATGATACAATCCACAAAGTAACCTATACCATTGCATTCATTTATAGTAAAAATTCAAGATGAACAACCATTCATCATCACTTTTTTTTTAAACTTCATTTTTCAAACAAGAGCACATCACCAACTCATTACTAGAATTCATAGATTAATAAATATAAAGAGATCTCATTCATGGATAACTTAATGAATTACTTTCAAAGTTAGAATATTCTATTGGTTTTCATCAAATAAGAGATATTTGTGCACAACAAAACTTACTCGCATACGAATAACTATTGTTCATCAACATTACCATTAAACTAACAAACTTTTGAAAATAACATAAATTGCATTAAAACTGTAAAAAATGTTTCTGAGTATCTTTGCATGAAAGTTGTAGAAAATTTTAAAAGCTATAAAAATACTATCCAAAACCTCTCTTAGGAATCCAATCTTGATTTCAATCAGACGAACTTTACAAAATGGAAAGAAATTCTACACATACAAATTCAGCACTAATTCCTCCCATTAAAAAAATTAAGATCCATAATTTGGGGCTCCAAATCCACAATTGTAGGGACTTCAGTATTTGTCTCTACTATAATTGTTGAAGTTGAACAAGTGCACCAAATGACCCTTTAATGAAAATTTAAAATCCAATTCTTCACTTAGATCGATAGCCACTACCAGGAATTATTCTTGACTTGCCAGCTCTACTGCCAAATCAATCCTTTCTTCAAAATTTGACCAAAAAGATAATGATGTTGTCAAAAACAGATAATGAAAATAACCTTTACTAGTCACCTTCATGTTGGAATCCACAGTATTCATCATAATTATACATAATCTATTTCACCATATCATCATCTGGTTCATCTACCCAATCGACCTTGAATTCTAACTCTTCAAATTTCTTCTCTACTACATTGATAGTTACTTTCATTTGGCCAATGTCCTTGGTTTCCTAGCACAGGTCACATATAAGTTCCAACAACCTATCCATGAGTGGTGACTTAGAAATATCTCCTTCTTTTAGTATTCCATTCAGTTGTTCTTCCCATGCATCCTTTATATCTCCCAAGGATTCAAGTCTCTAGTCTAGAGGCAAGGCTTTATCAATAAATCTTGAAATGAGTTCCTCAAATACAACTGTGTGCTCAAATATCTCATGAACATTCTTTAGCATGATTATCCTATGTTCAATTAGAGTCTCTAACATAAAAGAAGATATATGAATTTCCTTTGCAATATATCTAGAATCCTCCTCACCTAGAATTTGAGACTGTACCAACTTTTCATCAAAAAATTTATCAATTTCCCTTAGCTTTCCTAAATATTCTCTGAGCTTTTCCTCTTCTTCCCACCATTTCTTCATGGTTGCCTCTATGGCCTTGACTAATTTTAGTCCCCTGTAATAATACTTAAAAGCTTCATCAAAGAATTTATCCATATCAACTTTAAAGGTATTAAGCCAATTATCTACCCATGTGGCTTTTTTTTATTTCATACAAGCCATCTACCTCTTTTCTACTCATTAGAATGGGAATCTCAAATGGTGCAGGCTGCTCAGAAGTAGATGACATCAACTCCTTCAAGAAATCTTTCATTTTAACAACTTGAGCCTTCAGCTCATCTTTGGCTTGATTGTCTTTAATTAGCCTAGACTTGGTGGTAGTAGCAACAATGTCAATTAAATTTATCTTCTAATTTCTAGTATGCTTTATTAGATTAATAGTACTTATTTGATCATCTTCGGGCTGTAATTCTCTATTGTCCTTGTCAACAATAGGAGTGGAAATTTCAGCTACCAAATCTCCTTCATCTATGAGTTTGGTTGAATGCATTGCAAGGGCCTTCTTATTTTCCTTTACCTTGTCAATTTCTGCCCTCATATCATCCCAAGTCACTAGTTGGGCTTGTACTTGTTTCCTTTTCTCTAGATTTAGTTTCAGCCAAGTGGGTGTAGCTAGGTGAGTGGCTACTATTTTAACATTCGGAGGTGTTTTAGATGGAGGTGTAGAGGAAGTTGTTTTAATAGTTTGCTTGGAAGCAACCTTTTGAAGCTCTTCTCATTCTTTTTGCAATCTTTCTTGCTTCTTCCTCTCATTTTCAACTTTTATCTGCTCTATATTTCTCACTTCCTCCTCTCATTTGGCAGCCTCTTCTTCATCTTTTAGCCATTTCTACTATAGTTCCTTAGCTCAAAGCTCCTCCTTTGCAACCTTTTCTAGTGTAGCTTTCCTTTCAAATTCCAAGGCCTCATCCTCTACCTTCTTCTGTGCTTCAACTTCTTCCACTTCCTGAGCTAACTTAGCTTTTCTTTTGTATTCTTCCTCTTCTTGGGTAGCTCGTTTATCAGCCATTTTCTAAGCACCTTCCATAAAATCTCATTGTTCTTTCTCTATTAGTACATCATTCAATTCCATTTCATCACTATGTAGGCTGCCAATTTCAAATTTAGCTCCTTCTTCTCTTGGTTCTTCTCCAACCTTTTTCAAATACTCCTCCCATTCAAGTGCTTCTCCTTCTTGGGATGGAGTTCTTTCAGAATCCGAGGAGAGGTCTTGAATATTTACCTCAACCTAGATCCTTCTTCTTTGATGATTGGTACTCCCAAAGTTGATGGTATAGTAGGAGAACTTCACTCAACTTGTGGGGGAACAATAGCCTGTCTCTTTGTAGCACTTTCCTCACTAGGGTGAACAATGGCCAAAGGTATGGCAACAAACCTGAAGTTACACCTGCAACAACTGCCTCATATGTAGCCTTTGCTTTATGCAAAGACTCATCAAGCTTATGTAAAGAAATATCCTCTTCAATTTGTGGAGGCTCTTCAGTGACTATTTCCATCGTTGCAACACCTTTCTTTAATCTTTTATACTGCTTGGTCTCTGCAGAGGAAGTGGGTTCACTACTAGGACCTGTTTTCCTAGTCACCCTACCCCTTGATTGCTTCAACTGGAATTCTATCCATTTCAAGCTCTAATTTATCACTTCCTGTGATATTTTTCCAATCTTAGTCTCTTCTATCTCCACCCAATTGATGGGTGACAAGGTCTTTGTAGCTACTTCATCAATATCATATCGAGGATCAAGAGTGATCCCATCATCCATAGTGTCATTAGGTATATCAATTTTAATATCAAAATCCCTCATCTGGGGAATTGTTAACCTCTTGTAACCTTTTTTTCTTACCTCAAATTGATCCTGGAGGTTTTCCCAAAAATCCTCGAGAAGAGGAACATGATGAGTAAAGTGAGTAGGGTAAAGCGCATGCATCTTCCTCGTAGGATCAAAATTCTTCCTAAAAGTATGTTGGAAATTTATAGAATTAAATTCCTCAGTTGTTTTTTTAGCCATGACTGATGAAGAACAAGAATAAAATCCCAATTCCAAGGGAAAAGCATGTGCAGCAGCCCTATGTTGTCAAGAGAAAATTGAATTCACCTATACAGCCTGCCTGGAAAATTCCATTAAAACCCACCTATTGCCACAACATCTTGGAAATTTAAATGGATGACCATCAAAACCAAATAATCTGAAATATGTGGACTTGGGGTATTGAATGAACCAACATCCCCATTCCTGAATGAATTTCATGGCTTCCTGGGGCAATTTAAAACCTATGTCCCTTGTGAGCTAATTTATAACCACATATAGGAAAGCATCATTTACTCTTTTGAAATGCTCCTCTGATTCCTTCAACTCCAACTGGTCATAGTTTTCCCAAACTTTCATTTGATTTGGGCCATCATCCATTGACCCTACAGTATTCAACCCAAGAAACCTTCCAATTCTTGTTGCACAATAAATAATATAAGAAGACATATAAAATGTCTTAGTCTGTGTTGATCTATTTTAAGTATCTATGATAGTTGCTTCAAATGATTATGTTAATAACTACAAAAAAAAAGTGCTTAATTAACACTTAACACTCAACAAAATTAAATTAATGAAATTATAAAGAGGTTAAAGAAGGAATAGAATAGAAGAGAGGGAGAAATTATTGATAACGGAGTTCGTTGTTTTTACTTCTGACTCTGGGCCCCTCTAAGGTGGACCGATCTAATTATTCCTCCAAAAATTCAATTACATTCATTGGCAGAAGCCTCCCCTTGGTTTACAAAGAAATCTACAAATGCACTTCCAAAATGCGTGGAAACAAGCTTCTGCAAAAGGCACAGAAATACAATAATTTCTCCAAGGAAAACAATCTCTCACACTTGTAAAATTCTTCCAAAATTACTTGACCTCACACCCCCCATTCTACCCCTTTTTATATTACATTTTTTTCCAAAATTGGTATAAAACCAATTAACTACCCAATCTCCCTTACGTAGAGAAAATTCCAATAGTATCCCCTTCTTATGATTCCTCGAAGGATAATATCACCTCAAGATAATTTCTTTTTCCATTTGAATGGTTACGAAAGGACTTATTCCATATTAATTTCAGGATATTTATTTATGTAAGGTTTTATTAGGCCCCTTAAATTGGGAATAATATTCCTAATATTTTCGAATAGAGGGTTATAAAATTTCCATGGTTTAAAATATATGAAATAGCCTTTTTTAAAGGCTTGAAAATAGCAAAAATAAATTCATGTTTATAGAGTGGGGGTTGGTGGTCCCACCACACTCCCTCCTCTTTATCCCTTCCCTAAGGTAAGGGTTGCATTCAACTTTATGTGGGTCGCCTCCCATACCATGGGTGGTGCTCCACTTAATGTGGGCCGCCCCCATGGATGGGTGGGGCCCATCATAGATATTTTTATTAAATATAAATTTTATTATATATATATTTTTTTATTTTTTTTATTTTTTCCAATAATTTTTTTCCACTTGGAGGGAGGAGGTGATGTCATGTGTCAAGGGTTGGTTGGACGTTGAGCTAACTGGGTGCTGTCATCATCAGGGCAATTTTGACCCAATCTTTGACCTTTCATAACTTCAGCATATAGACTCCATTTTCTATAAAACAAACTCTACCAGAATCATGATGATGGGCACTTCACAATGGTGCTAACTTTGACCAATTTTGATGACTTTTTTTTCCCTTTTCCTAGCTGGGTTCTAAGAGTTGACCAAAGGTTTGACCATATATATCTTGAGCTCTAGGACTCCGATTGACTCCATTCAGGTCGCATTGGAGTCAGGATCCTGAGCACTTTTTAATGATACCAAAAATAGAGAAAAATGGAGAATTTCAAAATTGACAAAAAATCCTCTGGATCAGTCATCCCCACTGGAGAGCTTTTGGACCTCTAGAAGTTGGTCACTAAAAAAGTGAGGGTAAAGTTCCCTCACTTTACCAATCTCCATCCACTTTTCCTTGCTTGGATGCATCCCTTTTAGCCCCACTCAGAGGTATTCAGCTACTCCTCTTCATGAAGACCAAGTGTTCCTATCGAGGATAACATCTTCAGGCAACTCTTGATGCATCCCTTTCTGCATCAAGGCATCCATCTTCAACATCATTTGTTCCAAAAGAAAATTCCATTGGTGTCTTTGGCAAGTAACCAAAGCAAGTCTCAAAAGGAGACCTCTTTATAGAAGAATGGCTTGCATGGTTGTAGGCATGCTGCACATAATGAAGACTTTCATCCCATAACTTAGGATGTTTGCTGCAATATTCTCTAAGCAGATGCACAACTATCCTATTGACTACCTCTGTATGTCCATCAGTCTATGAATGGAAGGCTATACTCTTCTTTAGTTTAGTATCCATAAGTCCCCATAAGACTAACTAAAACTCCCCAAGGAATCGAGAATCTTGATCCGATACAATGGAAGTGGGTAACCCAAAGTGAAGCCATACAAACTGAAAATACATATGAGTTGTTAATTCAACAGTGACTTTCTTTTTACATGGCATAAGGTTACACATCTTGCTGAACTGATCAACTACTACACCCAAATAGTCATGCCCTTTCCTAGACATAGGTAACCCCCTAAAAAAATTGATAGATTCACTTTCCCATGGATGGTATGGTACAGGTAAAGGTGTGTACAACCCCAATTTCCTATTACTTGGTTTTCTAGTTTCACACATCACACATCCCTTAATAAATTTTGTTACAATTTCTTGCATTCGAGGCCAGTAGCAATATTTATGTAACTATACCAAAGTTTTACTAACCCAAAAATGTCCTACAATTAGCAATGTGTGTGCCTCTCTGATTACATGTGCTTGTTCAATCTTCAAAATGCATAACTTTCATAAGTGATACAAGAGTTTATCATGCACATAGTAATCCTTTTCTTCTACTTGTTTTTTGTGGATTAGAGCTGCATAGATATCCTTCAAATTTTCAACAGTAGCATATTGTTCTTCAAAACTTGCATGCATCATAGAAATATTTTTAAGGATTATCAAAGCATTAGAAACTAGAGGTCTAGAAAGCATATCTTCTACCTTGTTATGGGCTCCTTTCTTATACTTAACCACTAAGTGAAACTGCTGTAAAAATCCCATCCACCAAAAATGCCTACATTGCTGCATCTCAGTGTTTGTGAATGTAGATATTGTAATGGCTGATGATCAATATGGATTATTGTTTCCTTGCCCATTATATAATGTTTCCATTTCTTAACACTCTATACTAAAACATAAAGTTCTTTATCATAAGTTGGATAATTACTTATTACACCAAAAAAAGTTTCAGAGTGGTAACAGATCGGCTTACATCCTTGTGTCAATACTACTCCCATGGCGAATCCACTCGCATCTATTTCAATCTCGAATGGTTGGTGCAAATCTGGTAGAGCCAAGACTAGTGCGGTGCTTAACTTTTCCTTCAGTGTGTCAAAGGCCTTTTTTTGTTGTCCTCCCCACTGAAAATTTGTCTTTGTACTTGTTAATGCATACAATGGTGATGCAATGAAGGAGAAGTTTACAATAAACTTCTTCCTCCAGTACTGGACAACACCCAAAAAACTCCTGATTTTAGCTACAGTACTTAGCTTAGGCCAGTTTACAATTGCCTCAACCTTCGCAGGGTCAACTTTCAATTGACCATTCCTTATGATATAACCTAAGTACACAAGAGATGTCTTTGCAAACTCGCATTTAGACATCTTTACATAGAGTTTTTATTTTCTTAGTATATCAAAAACTTTTTTAACATGACTTACATGGTCTTCCCAAGACTTGCTAAAAACTAGGATATTATCAAGATACACAATAACAAAATAATCAATGTAAGGATGGAAGATGTCATTCATGACTCACATGAATGTGGCGGGTGCATTGGTAAGCCCGAAGGGCATAACTAGCCATTCATAAAGTCCCTATTTTTTTTCTTGAAAGTAGTTTTCAAATATCATCCTTTGCGATTCTAATCTAATGATAACCACTTCGTAAATCTAATTTAGAGAAATAAATTGCATTCTTAAGCTAATCAAGCAAGTTATCAATTCTAGGAAGCGGATACCTATTTTTGATGGTGATTTTGTTCAGTTCCCTGAAGTCGATGCACATCCTCCATGTTCCATATTTCTTTGGAACCAAAACTATCGAAGAACCACAAGGTGATGTGCTTGGACGAATCACTCCTTTTTCAATGAGCTCTTCAACTTTCCTTTTGATTTCTTCATTTTGCATGACAAAAAAATAGTACATGCCAATATTAGTTAGTGGTGCATCCTCTTGCAATTAAATTTCTTGTTGAATATCTCTTTTAGGATTCAATCCTTTTGGTTCCTAAAACAAGTCCTCATAAGCATAAACAACTTTGATGAATTCAGCCTTATGTTTAGGATCACTTCCTTTAAACGCCTCAAATGTTTCATCTTCTTTGGCCTTAACAAGCATTAACACAAAGTTGTTACTGGAGTTCACTAATCTTTTCATTTGACCAGCATTAACTAATGCAAGATTAACTTTGAATTTGTGTGCACGTACAATATATTCAATCCCATCCTTGAATAGATGATACTTGTTTTCCTCCCTAAAGAAGATAGCTTTACAGTCATACAAATATGGACTTCCTAGCACAAGTCCACAAATATCTAAAGGTACAACATCCGCTACAACCCCATCTTTAAAGTTTACAGTAATTGCAAAGCTAAGCTTACATTTTTTAGTGACTTGTAACTGTGCATCATTACAAACCCATCCCAAAGGGTATGGCTTCGAATGAGGAGTTATAGTCAGATTTAACTTTTTAACAACTTCTTCAAATATGAGATTAACTTGTGAACCCATGTCAAATAAAGTATCAACCTTAGTGTGTTTAGTTATCACACATATATGAAAAAGTTCATTCCTTTGTTTATCTACTTTAGGTGGCTCACTTGTACTTGCAAAAATACTTGATTCAGATGTAAGAGATATATCTTCATTTTTACCTTGAACCCCAGTGGCAGTTATCTTCGTCTCATCCTTGGAATCAGATTCAAGATCCTGTTGTGTTACAATAGTTGTCTTTTGCTTCCCTTTGTTTCCACCACACCTCTTTTCCCTAAGTTTTGGATGAAGTTTCCAACACTTAGAGTTATCATGTCCTTTCTTACAATGAGAACAAGTGGGTTTTTCACCCTCTTTCTTTACTATGGCTACTTTTTTCCTTTTCCTTTACCTTGGTCTTTACCCTTAGGTTTCCCCTTAGATGTAGATGGTTTTTAATCAAATTTATCAATGAATGATCCCTTACCTCTAGACTCTAAGTGGGTAGCTTGGACTAACACTTCATCCAAATTATTAGGACTCAACATTAGAATAGTATGACTTAGGTAAGAATGCAAACCACCTATGTAGTTGACTAATGTTTCCTGAGTATACAATGGAACATTTAAAGCAATAGCCCATTTTCTAAACTCATGAGTGTAATCTTGGATAGACTGACCCTTACCCTACCTAAAGGTTTTCCAATTCATTGTTAATTGTTGCATATAACCTAAAGGATAAAAGTTTTTTTTAAGGGCAGCAATAAATTACATCCAATTCATATTGACCTTACCATTGGAAGCAATTTCCTCTAGAGTTCTACTCTCCCACCAGGTGAGAGTTGTACCTTCCAACCGAAGAGTGTCTAACTAGATCATAGAAGCATCTTCTGTGAGGCCTTGAATCCTATAATACACTTCTACCTGATAGATCCAATCATCTAACTTTTCAGCATTTAACTCACTACAATACTTAGCCAATTCAAATTTTACATCAATTTTAATAACAGGCTTAGACTTGCTTTTGAAAGGATTAACAATAGTAGAAGAGGAAGAAGAAGAAGGGGAAGATGGAGAAGAAGGGGAAGATGGAGGAGATGGAGCTTCTGGATCCTTTCCTCCTTTTTCCTTTTGATCTTCCTTCTTTTCTTGCTTGAATTAATCTCGCTTTACGCGCTTCTTCTTTTCCACATACAACTCTTCCACCGTAGCCTTCATTTCAAGGAAGACTTGCTAGAAAGGCTTATCATCAAGCTCTTGCTCGGTGCTTTTCCCAATTTAGTTTCATCCATTTTTGGTGAAGTCATTCATTTGTTGATCTCAGGATTGTATTCTTCATGTTTTCCTTTGCCTTATTGAAGCTTCGAGCGTGTAAGCATTCAAATCTGCAATACTAGTCAAAACATAGCTCTGATACCAATTTGATCTTTTTTAAGGATCTATGATAGTTTCTTTGAATGCTTATGTTAATAACTACAAACCAAAAGTGCTTGATTAAAACTTAAAACTCAATGAAATTAAATTAACGAAATTACAAAGAGGTTAAAGAAGGAATAGAATGAGAGTGAAAGAGAGTGCAAATGAAATTGATAATGGAGTTCATCGTTTAGAACGACTACGTCTCTGGGCCCCTCTCCAGTTGAGTGGACTAATCCAATTATTTCTCTAGAAATTTGGTTACATTCGTCGGCAAAACCTCCCCTTGGTTTATAAAGAAATCTACAAATGCACTTCCAAAGTGCTTGGAAACAAGCTTCTCCAAAAGCATGGAAATACAATAATTCCTCCAAGGAAAGCAATCTCTCACACTTGCAAAATTCTTCCAAAATTACTTGGCCTCACAACCCCCCATTCTACCACTTTTTATATTACATTTTTTTCCAAAATTGGTGTAAAACCAATTAGCTACCCAATCTCCCTTACATAGAGAAAATTTCAATAATATCCTCTTCTTATGATTCCCAGAAGGATAATATCCCCTCAAGATGATTTCTTTTTCCATTTGAATGGTTACGAAAGGACTTATTCCCTATTATTTTGGGGATATTTATTTATGTAAGATTTTAATAGGCCCCTTAAATTAGGAATAATATTCCTAATATTTCTGAATAGAGGGGTATAAAATTTCCATGGTTTAAAATATATGAAATAGCCTTTTTTAAAGGCTTGAAAATAGCAAATATAAATTCATGTTTATAGAGTGGGAGGTGGTGGTCCCACCACACTCCCTCCTCTTTATCCCTTCCCTAAGGTAAGGGTTGTGTTCCACTTTATGTGGGCCACCCCCCATAGCATGGGTGGTACTCCACTTAATGTGGGCTGCCCCCATGGATGGGTGAGGCCCATCTTAGATATTTTTATTAAAAATAAATTTTATTATATATATATCTATATTTTTTATTTATTTATTTATTTTCCACTTGGAGGCAGGAGGTGATGTCATGTGTCAAGGGTTGATTGGCTATTGAGCTGACTGGGCACTGACATCATCTGGACAATTTTGACCCAGTCTTTGACCTTTCATAACTTCACCATACAGGACTATGTTTTCTATAAAACAAACTCCACTAGAATTGTGATGATTAGCACTTCGTAATGGTGTTGACTTTGACCAGTTTTGATGACTTTTTTTTTTTTCCCTTTTCCTAGTCGGGTTCTAAGAGTTGACTAAAGGTTTGACCATATACATCTTGAGCTTCAGGACTCTGATTAACTCTGTTCGGGTTGCATTGGAGTCAAGATCCCGAGCACTTTTTAATGATACTGAAACTAGAGAAAAATGGAGAATTTCAAAATTGACGAAAAATCCTCTAGATCATGTGTTACCTAAAGAAGTTGGGTATGAATATTATCTGAGATGATTTAACCCCAGTTCAAGTGTTTCTTTCCATCAAGTATCAACTAGATGAATGGAAACATCCATAGTTCAAAGACATGATAATTTTCCTTTCCAAATTCCTTGGCCAACAATTTAATAATGTCTCCAATGTTCTCATAAAAATCTAACCTCTTCAGGTTATGGTGTAGGAGCACCTTGTGCTTCAAATAGGAAAAAATATAAAATTTTCATTTTTGTCATGAAGGAATTGCAAAAAGGTCATGAGAAGACCTATTATAATGTATTTGAGTTCTTAAATAGGTCTCTAGGATTTAATTAAGTAAATTGGCAAAAATGTTGCTAAAAATGTAAAAGTTGTCAATAAAGCAAAAAAATGCAAAAAGTGCACAAAAATAGGAAGTTGAGTCTTTTATGAAAAGTGAAGGGATTTATTGATGTAATTTCATGGGATAGTTATTTTAACTATTTTTTACATCTATTTAAGCCCTGTGAGGGTGGGAAAAGGCAAAACTTTGTATTTTTGAATCAAATTTTGGTAATAAAGTTCCTTGTTTTCCAATTTTCTATGTTTTCTCTCTTTTACCTATCCTGTAGAAACTGTACAACAGAATTTGGGTTGTAATATTGCTTTGATTTCATAAAGGGATGTGGGCATGTGCAGGATCATGGTATGCCAAACAGGCCCTTAAGTGGCAAAAAATTCAGAAAAATCAGTGTTAGGCAACTTGACGTAAATATTTGAATAAGTTATCTATATTATTTCAAAAATATGTAAGAATAGAATTTGTAGAAAATTGAATGTAGTTTCTAAAATACTAGGTTTATTTAAAAATAAATAAAATCTATTTGGTGAAAATTTGAAATTTCAATACAGTAGTACTTAAATTTCGGGAAAAAATAAGAAGTAATCTATAACCATAATAAAATGATAATTATTTTTTGTAAGATTTTATGTATAAGTAGAGGACTCATGGGATGTGATGCATATTTTTTAATTTTTTTAAGTAAATAATTAATTATGAATTTTTTACAACTTTTGAAAATATAAAACTACATCACCTAACTTGGTAAAAATTCATGAAATTTAATTTTTTTTTTAATCCTATATTAAAATCATAGAAATGACGCATGTTTTGGATTCAAAAAATATGATACCGTTGAAAGTTATAGATGTTTTTCAATCAGCCTATCGATCAGGACTTTAGTCATAATTCTAATAGAAAATGAATAATAATTATTTATTAAATTCAAATTAAATCATAATTTATATTTTTGGAAAGCTGATAATCTCCTCTAAAAACCCTTTTTGTTTCATTAATTTTGGGTGAAAAAAAGTCGTCAGCCACATACCCTACAAATATTGCCACTTTTTGGCATACCATGATCCTGCACATACCCATGTATGAACCTTCAAAATAAGTTGATTTGAGAGGTTTTATTTGAGTTTAGGGTTTGTTTTAATCTATTTTACAAACCTAGTCTAAAAACCCAATCAAGGGTTTTGAGGGTCTTGTAAGGGTTGAATTCACCATCCCACCAATGTAGGTTTAGGAGATTGGTGGGATAGATTTTTTAGGGTGTTTTAAGGTTGCTTTAAGTGGATTTTGTGTTCGTAGGGATAGTAAATTTAAGAAGACAGAGGTGATGTTGTTACAAGGGAAAATACAGTGATTTTCATGCATGAGAAGTTGCTACAGTCTAGGGTTTGGTGAGATAACAATTGTAGAGGCTAAAATATTATTCCTAAAGCATGGGAAAACATTTATAAACATGTTTCAAGTAGTGGCAGAGCACATGGTGGTTTGGAATATATATTTCCTTCAAACCCTCACTATTTGGAGATTGTTAAGGCTTTACACAAGGGTTTATTGTTTGTTTGTATTGGTGGACATTTCCTTCATTAAAGGTTGATGATTTGTGAGTTTTGAAATCTTTTTAAATACTTTTTTCAGTTATTTGATAGTTTTGAGTTGATTCTATGGTGGTTTCTTTGATTTTTTGGTCTATTTGGTTGCCTAAAATGTGGAATAGTCAATTGTTTTATTAGTTTTTCAAAAGCAATGATATTGGATGTTGAGAAATATTATTATATTCCAAAATGGGTCCCTAATATAGTGTTTTTTTCATGGATATTCCTTGTGGATTGAATGGAACACCCATCCTAGACATATTGCTACACTACTAGGAATGTTGGTCTTGAATGCAAAGAACTAAAATTCTAATAGAATAGTGATATGAGTGATTAAAGTTGTCTTGAAATAGTCAAGGTAATGATGTTAAAGAGTTTTAAATGCATAGATAGTATTTAGAAAGCATAATATGTTGTTTTGGTTCTTGGACAATGAGGAACCTTGGTGCAAAGTAGTGTTTTCAGTGCATAAAATTAAAGTTCTGATAAGACAGAGTTATGAAGTAGTATAAATGGTTTATTTCTATCAAATAATGATGTTGAATGGTGTACAAAAGTCTGAAAGTCAGTTGTGATGATTCATTGTCCATTTTCCTATTGAGACAAGAAGAGTAGTTTGGTGAATGTTGAAAAGAATTAATTGGTTCAATATCTCTAATCCGGTTGTTGTTTTGATTCTGACTAACTGATGATGGTTGAGACATGTATTTAGGTTTCATAAAGGATTGGAGCCAATTTTTGATGTAATTGATGAATTTTGTTGAAATGATTAGTGAATCAATGATGGTTGTTTAATTTGATCTTCTCCATTTGAGTTTGGGTTAGAATTACCCCTGATGTTGGTTGTTTTTAGTAGATGCTTTATATCAAGTTATTAGGAACTTTCTTTACTGACTTCTTTTCCTTCTTTAGCCATCGTTTGTTGATGACCTATTTATTTCCCTCCACATCTTTGTTCCATAGCTCAAGTTCCTTAGCCTCATTCATCATCTTCACATCAGGGTAAGGAGGGTGGTCAAATACAAGTATGATCATGGCTAGAATTAAGACTATAATAACATTTCCTTGAGCATCAATAGACTGCCTTTGAGTAGGGTTATATGCCTGTGCAACCGTTAGGATGAAGTCAGGGCATTGTACTGCAATAGAAAAGCAAGCTACATGAGCTGGTCCTAACTCTGCAATTCTTTTTTCTCTTAGAACAACATCCTTTGAAAATGTATCTTTGATGAACTGATCCAAATCCATATGTCCCACCAATGTGTCAGTTATTTTTGAGAATTCAAAGTCAAATTTGGATGGGGCTAGATTCCCTTGATACATATATTTCATTGTGTAGGGAAGTTGTTATGGTTTCACTCTCTTGGCTTTGGCCCTCTTTGATGCTCCCTCAGATGTTCCCTCAGTAAGCAATCCCTCAGTAGGTATCTCATCCTCAGAATCAGACATTGGTTAAATATCTTGCACTACTGACCATCATTAGATACAAAAGGAAACATACAAATAACATCATAACATAGGCCTTCAACATAAATTAGCATTAATTTAGAAAGAATTTAGTTCAATAAGTTAATTTGATCATTTTTGAGCTTCTAGTTAAAAATAGTACCAAGAACTTAGCCAATTTTATGCATAAACTAAGTTCTGTCGGGAGCTAGGACTAGATCATGGCCAAGCACTAGACTCGTGTTTAAACAAGTTCAATGCAATTCCTTATTCTGACCCTATAATGTTTGAGGAATTAGGACCGGGTTCGGGACATTGATCGACACTAGTCATCGTCAAGTTAGTCCCAAAGTGCATAGTGGCAATGTGGCAACTTTAAGTCTCAATCCTGATTATACTTCAGGAATTGGGATCGGGGTATTGTTAGGTCCATGCACCAATTGGCAAGCTAATAGGTTTAGTCTCGAAACAACTCCTGACCCCAATGGTAAATGTGGGGGTTGGACACAGGACTTTGGAGAACACTTAATCAATGAATTTAAACCAAAACCATGGTACAAGTCTATCCCCCAATCCCAATGTGGGGATTAGGCAAGTAAAAAACTGATACCAAAGAGTTTATAAACCTAAGTGTTTGCTTGATTCCTGACCCTGACAATGATGTGAGATTGGGACACATGGGGGTGATGGATAGTGAAGGAAATATCAAATATGACAATTTCCAAGAATATGCCTTCAGGACTGGGTTGTGTTGTGGATAAAAAATTGTTTCCAAATGGTTGGTAATTCAAAAATTTACAATTTAAAGTAGTTCTACCGAATATAGAGCGAAACCCTAGAAACTAGCGCATAGTGAGATGGACAATCCTACAACCAACAAACACAACAATGACACCAAAACACAAAATAATACACAATGAACCCAACATGGGTTCAAATGCGAGGGAAAAATAAACCAAATGGTGTAGACGAAAATGTAGAAAAGCATAAAGAAACCGAACAAGGAAAACAAATGAAAAAAAGGGAAAGAGGACAAGAACATGGGAAAGAACAAACAACCATAATGGAAAATGAAAAAAATAACACCTACCTTTGAATGCACCTAAGAATTCTGGTTGCACATTGAGAAATTGTGGTGAACTCCTGAAATCTTAGCTCTTTGTCGCTCTTGTTCTCATCTCCAAACTGTTGAAAGTAGAATGGATGGAAATCAAGGAAAAATGAAGTTTAAAAACCCATTTGTGCATGTGAGTGGTTATGGCATTAATGGCAGGTTGGTCGGGTCTCAAGATTCATGCAAATTCATAAATACCAGGCATGAGAAAGAAGTTAGGTGGAAGTCAAGGTCGAAACATGGACCAAGACCGAACCCTCACTAGGTGCAAGGTTCAATAAAAAATCTTGTGATCTAGTCTCAACAAAAAATGAAACAACACAGGGACTGGGATTGGGACTTTAGAAGGAATGAGAACTTTGAAGAGTTCAAAGTTCAATCCCAACTGGAAGTTCAATCCTGAAAGCACAAAACAAAAACCGAGATCAGAGCAAGGGAAAGAACTAGAACTTTCACAAGGTGCACAGTTCAAGTCGCATTCTGAAACCCAATCCCACAAAGAAAAAAGACACAAAAAGAGGTCAGACCCCGGGATCGGGTCATAAACAGGAACAAGAACTTGAAAATTTCTTAGTTCTATTTCTAGCCTGAAACCCAACTCTGACAAGAACAAAACACACAAGGTAAAAAGGAAATCGGGATCGAGAAACAAACATAAACTAGCACCGTGCAAAAGGAAACAAGTGTTAGATCCGACACATGACCTGAACCTAAAAATATGAAGAAAAGGAACAAGGCAAAAGATGGGGCTGGGATCGGGACATGAACAAAAACTTGAACCCTTTTGAAAAGGAACAAGTGCATGTTATGGCCTGTAGACCGAGCTTGTGAAATAAAGAGACAAGGACTTAGGAAGAAAAATAACAACTCCTAAGACCCAAGCAAGAACACCAAGGACAAAAAAACACAAGGGGAACCCATTTTGATCAAAAACAAAATGGGGTATTTATGCAAGGCATAACAAGTAGGAAGGTCTTGTGACTTCATGGATGGGTAAAAGGTTGCATTGGCTTTAAGGTTGTCAAGGCATTCATGTAAGAACTTATTCATACTATCATTATCTTCTCCAATGATGTCAATAGCACAAGGAGGACATTCATGAGGAGTTTAAGGAGCATGATGAAGCTCAAATTCATTAGGATCACAACCAAAGGCACAATTTGACATGTCCACTAAGGATTTTAATGAATTCAAAAACTTATTAAAGAAAAAGGTCATTATGAAAATGAGTGAAAGTAAACTAATGGGAAAGAAAGAGAATAAAATAGAAAATATGGAAAGTATGCTAGAAACTAATTGCAGAAAACTGTAATACAGAAAATGCCCAAAAAATTCCTGAAAATGTAGTTCACAATGTGCAACTGGACTAATTCACCCAAGGTGGTGAATGAGTCCAGGGATGAGTTTTTTTGTTTTTTCTCAAAAAATATAAATTTATTTTGATGCTTTTTAGATGCAGATGTAGAATTTTTATTTTTGTAATGTTTTGATGTGCAAAAATGAAATCTATATGAGATATTCACTAATGCAAGTTTGTAAATCCTAAGATGCAAAAACAATGCAAAGGCTAATGCAAAAGCTAATGATATGAGTCTTAGGATGTAAATTCAATGCAAATCAGAAAGATGGTGTTCAATATGTAGGTTCACCAAAGTGAACCGTCAATTTTTAGGGGCTATGTGCTCTCTTTCTCTCTTAGGGTTTTTCACCTAAAAGAAGAGAGATAGGCTAAAAACTAAGGTGGTTCACTCAAACTAAAGTATGTATTATGAAACTATTCCTAAATGAAATGATCTAGATGTAGAAAACTAATGAAATTGATTGATTATTTATGCAAAGCCTAAGAAAAATGAACTGTTTGAAAACACAATGTGATATGAAGAAATGAACTAGAAACATGCACAAATGAAAATAGAATTGAATGAGACTTAACATAATGCACTTGGAGATGGAATATTGATACTAGAAGATTTTGGAATCTGACAGAAATCACTGTTGATGATCAGTGGGACTCATTCGCCACTAATGATGAATCAGTCCTACTTTTGGTAAACTTTGTTGAAACTAGTTTCCAATTGTTAGGAACTAAATTCTAATGAAATCACCTTTTCCAACCTAGCAGTGGGACTCATTTGCAATTAATGGAAAATCATTCCTCCTCCAAAATTCTACAAATTCAGAAGTCAATTTTGTGAGTCTAGATCTGCACTTGTCTTCTTGTCGGGTTGACGAAACCAAATCTACAAAAAGCGGACTAAATGTTGACTCCAAACTTGAATTATGGTTTAGTTTACTTGAATAGATTTGATGACTTGTTGACCACTTTTCAACACCTATTTATTTGACAAATCTTCCTACAAGGCCTACAAACACACATGCAAAGAGAGAAAAATTGGTTAAGGGTTAGAGTATAGGGATTTGCCTTGGTCAAATCCCACTTTGGTAATCAAACCCTTAATAAAGAAATGAAATGAAATAAGAAAGGAATGATGAATAAACAATATGAAAATTTCCTAAACTCGCCAAACCCTTGTTGTTGAAGTGTGAAGATATGTCAATGGCTACTCCAAGATGCTTGATAATTGCTTGATTGAATGATGCAAAATGCTTGAATGTTTGGATGAATGGGTGAATTAGTGAACTTGATGAATGGGGGTTAAAATAGATGGAAAACACTTATTTATACAAAATTATGCCCTAATTACCTAAAAATACATCACAGGCTGACATAAGGTCTTAATGAATAAAAACCCAAAGGATATTTGAATTTTGTGTCAAGAGGGACTCATTCGCCACCCATGGAAAATGCGTCCCACTCAAGGCTTGAAAGTGGGTGTCAAGAATTAATTTTCTTTTAATGTTGTTTATTAGGTTTGTATTCAAAATACACTTAATTAAGGCCTATAAGTGCATAAGGGAGCCAAATAAAGCATAAGAAAGGTGTAATTGGTGATGACAAGCCTAGAAAAGCGTGAAATCTTGTTACAATACTTTGCAACACTTTGAAATAGGACTTGATAAGGGATAAAAAGGGAATATTTAGATGAATTATAATAAGAAGAGTCTAGAAAAGTGTAAAAATCTATTACAAGACTTCGCAACACATTCACAAGACATCATAATTTGAATATTCAGGACCTAATGTGAATGTTTAAGTTACATTACAACATTAAATCAAAGCAAAATAAGTCAAGCATCATAGGAAAAAGACTTAAATGACCATGAAAATGTCAAAGAATTTTTTTTTTATGGTACAATATATATATACATATATATATATATATGTATATATATACATATATATGTATATATATACATATATATGTATATATATATACATATATATGTATATATATACATACATATATATATATTTGTTAATAGAGCTAAATAAAAATTGAATACTAAACCAAAACGCAATGAAATGCCATCAAAATAATCACTTACTTGGAATCCATTAGCAATTGCAATGAGCATAGAAATCATTTTCCAAAGAAAATACATGCTCACAACCGACAATGCATACACACACACACACTCACATATATATATATATATATAGTAGTACATAAAACATATCATATGCTAAAATTAATGTAGTAAACATGTGTTCCAATAGCTTAGGAAAAAATAGAACTAGTCATCCAATATCATTTGCAAAGCATGAATATAATAATCCATTGAAATCTACCTAAGACCACAATCATCAACACTAGGATGTATAATAAAGGTATTTGAAAGGAAAGGCTTCGATTATCATCCTAGAGATTGATCAAATTCAAGATGTGGACATGATGTAACCACATAGATTTATGGTTGTATGCAAGAACAATTGATAGAGCTATAAACACCTTCAAATAAATGCAATTAGTAGGCATAATCAGAACACCAATCTTGAAACTCCATTACAATCAAATTTAATCAATGGACTATACAAGAAGCTCTCATAATCTTTGTATTACTGACACATTCTAGAACGTCCTACAAGGTGAGCTTTCTTGAACTATGATGCCAACAATCAAATGAATAAAAGAAGATTTGGTAGGGCGAATAAAATCAGCAGGCTTATTCTAGATTCAAGACTTTTATTTAATACTTCAAACAAGAAGACAATAAAATCATTTATCTGCCACCATACGGAGGGGATAGAAAATACATTTAGTTTGCTTAACATAGCACTTGTATAGTTAATAATCAAGGAAAGAAACTTGAGGGATCACAAAAGGATGCAATGATTCATGGATATACACACAATGGGTTTATTTAAGCCTTTAAGAAATCAATTAAACAATGATTTACACAATACACACAAAGAAATTTGTAGAGAGAATCCAAAACCTTCCAAAAAAATCAGCTACTAATTATTTCAATTTCAAGAATAAGTAGAAGTAAGAAACAGTGAGCAATGGAACCTAGTTTGAGTTAGTAGCACAGCTGAGAATTGATGTCGAGATGAAGCTCCATAATTTGCAGCTTTGGCTTCTTCAAAGATTCAACAAACACTATAGAAGCCTAGTTTCAAAACCTCCCCAAAAATAGAGAAGAGCCTCCAAGAACAAGAACATTCACGAGAAGAGGAAAAAAATATTAGTTTCTAGAAAAATATGCAAAAGCCCCCTTTCTTTCATCAAAATAACCAATTTATTTACTACTCTATAATGTCCATTACTACATGCCCTCTCTTTATTTAATTATTTTATTTAATTTATCCACTACCGACAACTACCTCTTTATTATTATTTTTATAATTTTAACCACACCTTATTATTTGCACATAATAAATCAACTTTAAGATATTTTATTTATTTATTAATTTAATCTTTCACTTTAATTTTGTTTGCACAAATATATTTATTTTAATATTTCAATATTAAGACACAAACTTTATTTATTTAAACATAATAAAGGGATTATCAATATTTTCAGTTATCAACACCACAAACATATTAAAGCATTTATTTTAATTATCATAGATGCCCTTTAACTTCAATAATCTTTATTTTAATATAATAATCAATCAAAGCACCAATCAACCAAATTAATCAATTGAATAGAATACCAAGCAATACCTAACTTCAAAGTGAGTTGGAAAACAACACTAATAGACCAACTCGAACTGACCTTGAAAAGAACTGAAGGTATCCTTCACAAATATAATGGCATGATCTCGATCTTCAATCAAGTATATGTACTCGGACTTCAAGGTCTCCAAGGAATCTTTGATAAGTTGGAAATTGGAAAGAGCAACTCCATCCTTAACTCCTCTTTATCTCTCTTCAAGCTGAGCCTTCTAGTAAAGCTCCTCAATCAAACTGTGTGTGTGATCAAATTGGGATAGAGCTTGCACTTCCTTGTCAATGGACATATTGAATTGACCTCACCATTCATAAGAATGCAAAGATGGTGAATTAATGATAGGTTGCAAGAAAAAATTAGAACTTTGTTTCTTGTCTTTGCTGCCCTCATAGCTACTCCAATATTCTTTTCTTTCGCCACCAACTAGCTAAGAGTGCTCAATACTATGAAGAGGATCATACTTTACAATTTCTTCGATCCTTTTCTTGCAATCAACTTCTTGAATAGGTAAATAAGATTTGAGTTTGAGAACCTCTATAAACTTCCCATCTTCATGTAAGGAAAGTAGAGGTGTGGAAAACACCTTCCTAATGCAAAATCCTTAGGAGAGAAGTGTAAAAAAAATCATTTAACAATTTACATACATTTGAGATGCACATTCATAAAATAAAAGTTGAGACAAAATAAATCACACACATAGAGATAACAATAGATATAGGTGGGAAAACCCTTACGGGAGAAAAACCCACACACCAAGCAAAGTCACTTTGTATTACAGTAAATCAATTACATATAGAGTTACAAACATCACTCTGTGATGTTAACTCAGCAGCATCCCCTTAGTTGACCTCACTCATAGACAACCATTCACCATACAATCATTGTTTCAATGCTCATAAGGCATACAATGAATTCTAACTACCAACCAACAACCATTAGGGTTTCATTTAATTTTTTGTTCCTTCATTGACAAGCTTCCTCCATCTCAGGCCGCACATATCACCAACATCACACATTGAGCTGCCTAGCATTAAATTTCACTTATAGAGAATATTACTATATTCACACTCTGTCAAACCCTGAGTCAAATCATGCAGTAAATACAAACATATCGCTAACAGGAAATAAATATTTTGACCAATGATTGTTGATTTACAACAGCGATGTAAAATCAACAAATGAAATCATGCCACGTGTCGACACATTGCTCATCCACTGCTATTGACTATCACACCAAACTGTCAGTTGTTCCTTGTGGTCCCCACCATCCATGCAACATCCATGTCACTATCACACAGCTAATGTCACCATACATGCAAACCAATCCCACCATCCATCGGCTTGTTACCTAGTCGGAGAAACCATAAACTTTACAACCTCCACTGTTGGTTAGGAAACTCCAAGATGTTGCGACAATAAAGAATATTGCCTTGTCGGGAAAAACTTTAACTTCACAACCTCCAGCCAGTGGTTAGGATTTTTCCAAACTCCACAACAAGTTGATAACATTGTTTCCCAGTCAGGAAAAACCCAAACTTCAAAAATTTCGCCCATGGTTAGAGAATTCCAGATCGTCGTGACATCGAAGAATATTAGCTAGTCGAGAAGTTAAGAAACTTCCAAACTCTATGACAAGGTTACATGGTTAGAGAAAACAATGATCTCGTGACCCACATGATATTGCCCAGTTACAAACTTTCAAAACCCCATTACTTAAGTTTCAAGGTTCAAGTTTTGGGCTATAGGCCAACAATGAAGGCCAAATGAGGGGAAAATGCCAAATCTTTAATAGAGGTTCAAGCCAACAAGTTGAGGAAAATTTTCCAACAAGCTCCCACTTGATGAAGACTTAGTGGCTTCCTCCAAACTTGAATTTAATGATGGTCATAGGCCCCAAGGCCCATTGAACTAACATACCACCTATACTTGTCTGTGCTCATGGGATTTTTCAATGCATTAGCAACATTCTCTAGAGTATCCACCTTCTCCAGTTTAACCTTTCCATCCTCCACCATATCACGAATGAAATGATACTGTACATCAATGTGCTTCATCCTAGCATGGAAAGTGGGATTTTTTGCCAAATAAATAGCACTTTGACTATCACAACAAATTGTAAGCTGCCCTACATTAAACTTGATATCTGAATATAAATGCCTAAGCCAAATGGATTCTTTGCAGGAGTGTGTTGCTACCATGTATTCTACCTCAGTAGTAGATAAAGCGACTATAGCCTACCGCTTGCTCATCCAACTCACTGCTCCACCGAATAACATGAAGATGTATCCACTAGTGGATCTTCTATTGTTAATGTCCCCTTCCCAATCAAAATCCACATAACCATGAATGCTAAGAGATCTTTGTGATCCAACCGAGCTGCCATGAAAGCACAAAGCAAACTCTCAAGGACCCTTCAAATATCTAAAAACCCTCTTCACAACATCCCAATGTGGCCTTCCAAGATTAGCCATAAACCAACTAAGAACTCCCACTACTTGGGAAATGTTTGGCCTCTTACAGACCATTACATACATTAAACTACCAATAGCACTTGCATACAATACCCTGGTCATGTCCTCCATCTCGGTAGGAGACTTTGGATTGTCTTCAAGATAACTTTGTTCCCTACAATACTGGAACAACTAGTTTCTTGCAATTAGTCATCCCAAATCTCTCCAGGATAGTGTTGATATACTTACTTTGGCTGAGCCAAAGATTTCTACTTCCTCTATCCCTTTTTATTTCCATCCCCAAAATATACATTGTTGCATCAAGATCTTTCATTTTGAACTTTGCAGATAATTGAGATTTAAGATCAAAAATCATAGTCTTACTATTTCCTATAAACAACATATCATCCACATACATGGTAATAATAAGCACACAATCATTTTCAACTTTGTAATAAACACAATGATCATACCTTGATCTTGCAAATCCCAATGACAACACAAACATGTCAAACTTTTGGTACCACATTCTAGGCATTTGCTTCAAACCATATAGGGATTTCTTTAACTTGTAAACTAGGCTTTCTTTACCTTTTTCAATGAATTGCTTAGGCTGGGACATATAAATTTCTTCTTCTAGCTCTCCATGGAGAATTTTTTTCTTCACATCCATCTGCTCAATCTTTAAGTCATACGCTATTGCAAGTGAAAAAATAAATTTGATAGATGTCAGATTAGCTATAGGAGAAAATATTTCTCCATAATCAATTCCCTCCACTTGGGAATAACCTTTAGTGACCAATTGAGATTTATACTTTTCAACACTACCATCTAGACCAGTCTTCTTAAATACCCATTTATAGTCAATAGGCTTTCACCCTTTAAGCAAAGGTATTGTTACCCAATTTTCACCTACGGGCTCAATCAGGCAGGATAAATTATGTTACGAATGTTCAAGAAGGAAAAAATGGGACATTTGCATTGAGAGTTAGGTCATGCATCTGATGAATTTTCACAAGGAGCTCATTTGGAAAGCATCACACAATCAAATTTGGCATAAACTCATCAGAGAAGAAGGTTAGCAAGACCTTCCAGTTATCTTGCCGACCGGCAGGGGTTATATTCATTTTGAAATGTCTCGGTCGGCCAGACATTTTCATTGCTAAGGGCTCTTGCCGAAATGAAGTTAGCTCTCAGTAAAAGAAAGGAAGTCATTGTGACATCTCAGTGACCAAACAAGGGTCTCACCGAAGTGGAGTGGCTTCAGTATAATGTTGTGACTTCGAAAGAAGTCTTCCCGACTGATGGGAGTCATGCCGAAATGAATGAGCTCAGGGAGATCAGTTTGTGTTCAACATGAGGTCCCAACGACCAAGTGAAGTCTCACCGAAGGGGATGACAAACTCAGTACAAGGTTATGCCTTCGGCAAAGGGTCCGAGCTCGCAAGGAGATGTCCTATCGACATGAGATAGTCTTCGCGACAAGTGATGATCTTGGTGTGAGGTCTCACCAACAGGGAAAAGTCTCCCCGAATTGAGACAAGTTCGCAGAAAGGAAAGTATTTTTGGTTTGAGGTCTTACCAATAAACCGCACTTCGGCCAAAAAATTTTTGGGGTTTGCCAAGACGTCTCGCCAACCGTCAAGAGTCTTGCCGAAGGAGATCATTATCAGGGAAGTGAGCCCTTGTTCACCAAGAGGTCCTGCCAACAGACGAAGGTCACGTCGAGGGTTGTTCAAAAGAAATGAGTTCGTTGTGATGTCTTGGTGACCAAGCAGAGGTCTCGGCAAAAGAGGTCGCCGAAGAATGAAGGGTCTCGATTTAGCATTTTGCTTTTGGTAAGAGATCTTCCCAACTTGCCAGTGTCTCACCGAAAGAAGGATTTTTGAGCTCGAGGGAGTTTTTTGTGTTCACTATGATATCTTGCCAATAGCGATGGTCTCAGTGACATCTTGTGTAGTGGTATAACTCACGAAGATCGATATGACCTCCTTCTAACTAAAGGAACTCTTGCCAAATGTGGATGACTAGGCAATGAGATGGCAATATCGGTATGACTCCTGAGGGCTCGCCATGTTGTCTAGTTGAAAATGATTGTCTTGTCAATGCCATTCTATGATATTGATATGACTTTTGTAACTCGCTATGGGGTCTTGCCAATCGTCATGAGCTATGTCGATAGCCGCCGAAGAGTCTAATCGCATCGAGGAGACACTTCTTGTGTCTCACCGACATGTGATTCTAATGAAAATATTTTGACCGCCCAAAGTAGCTTGTGTGGTATCTGTTCGACCAATCAGAGGGAGCATTGGGTAGTTTGATTGTCGTGACTATCCTCCTGTGGAAGATCAACATAATGAAAAGCGACGTGGATCTTCTCTGAGCTCAGAAGCATTCAAAGCAGCTTGGCAAGGAGGTTTGAAGGTGGACACGAAGACCAGAAGTTAATGTTGTAGTTGAAAAAGATCAAGGAGGCCATTCCTAGAGCAACTCTTCACCGACATGGACAGCAGGGACACACGAATGATGCAGTATTAACTTCCTTCAAAATATCTAAGAGTAGGTCTTTTTGGAGGTGGATATTTTTTGTAAGCCTAGAGGGGCTGATATCTTTTGTATATAAGGCATTTTTGCCTCTTTGTAAAGGAGTTCTCCTGATGCTTTTCAAAATTCTGTGACTTTTGCAATCCTTTATGAGATTAGCAAACTTTTGTAACTCATTTTGGAGCATGATATATAAAGTTTACCTTTGTAACTGTTGATGTTCAGATTTCCATCTTGTTCTTGCAAAGTGTTGTGCATTTCAGGTTCATAATCAAGTTATTTTGTGAATTTCTTTCATTCCTTAATGGATTTATCCTTCATTTTCATGCCTTCCTTTGCAAAAGTATCATTAGTCAAATCACAAACTATGTTTACATAATCACATACGGATTCTAGTCTGTGAAAATTATTTTCCTCTATGGAAAAAGTGTGTGAATCAAGCTTGTTTGTGACATATAAATGCATAGCTTATACAGATTTGATGTGTAATCTTATGATCATTTTCAATTTTCAAGTGTAGCCTAGATATCCCATTGCTCTTATCAATTTGGTAGATCACCATAGTGTTTAGTTTTATTTGTATGTACTCCTTCTCCCTTTCCCTTTACAGAATCAGTAGTTTAGGTGATACCCAAGGAAGCCAGCCTTCTCCGGAGGTTGACCTCTGTCTACAAGTGACCCATAGCTTTAGAGGTCTTCCTATGTTACCCTGAGGTGTTGAACACTAGGTTCAACAAGGGTGCAATTTCAGGTGATAACAGGTACCAAATCCCAAGTTTCATTCTTCTTCAATGATGTCATTTCTTCATTCATGGCTTCTAACCAAGAATTTGAGTCAGACATATTAATTGCCTCTTTCACAGTCCTAGGCTCATCAATGCTAGTAATCAAAGCATAGGCACAATTCCAATACAACATAGAAAATCCATACCTATCAAGTTGATGCTTTTGACATGTGGACCTCCTCACAGCTGAGGCTAAGGTTGTGGTTCTTCTTCTTCAAAACTCTCAGAACTGCTAGAACTCTCCTCAGTTTTAGGTACACTTTGTAGTTCCTCTTTTTCTGGAGTTTGAGGAATTTCAACTACATCATTCTTATTTTCCTTTTTGTGTGTCTTTAATTGTGGATCAGCTATTGAAGGCTTCAACTCATGAAAGATTACACTTTGGTTGTACAAAACCTTATCAGTAATAGGATTCCAAAGCTTGTATCCTTTCACACCAACACCATATCCAATGAAGATACATTTACAGCCTTGTTCTCCAACTTTGATATTTTCTCATTTGGAAAATATGCATATGCCTCACAGCCAAAGACACAAATATGTCTTAGAGAGGGCTTCTTACTAGACCATGCTTCCAAAGGTGTTTTGTCAACAAGAGCCAAACAAGGTGAATGATTTACCAAGTAACATGTTGTAGCCATAGCCTTAGCCCAAAACTTCTTCTCTAGACCATCACTACTCAACATACTTCTTGCTCTTTCCATTAGTGTCTCGTTTAACCTTTCAACAACTCCATTTTTTTTGTGGAGTATAAGACATAGTATTATGTCTTTTAATTCCATGGTCTTTGTAGTACCTTTTCAAATCTGTCGAACAAAACTCACCACCATTATCCATTCTCAAGCACTTGATCTTCCTTCCAACCTGATTTTCTACCAATTTTTTAAAATCTTTAAACCGACTAAACACTTCTAATTTACTCGTCAGAAAATACACAAATTACCTTCTCGAATAATCATCAATGAAAGAAACATAATATCTAGACTTCGAGAATGAAGAAATGTTCACTAGACCAAATACATCAAAATGAACATAATCTAGAACACTAGAAGATTTATGAGGACTAGAATAAAATGAAACACGATGTTTCTTTCCATAAACACAGTGTTCATAGATATCAAACTCAAGGTTACAATCAATAAGCCCTTCAACAAGATTTTTATTTTTCAAGGTTATTAAACCTTTCTCACCTATGTGATCGAGTCTATGATGCAACAACATGGTCTTCTCTGATGTGAGTTTCACCTACAAGTAATTTTCACCCAGAGGAGCTTCATTCTCCTCTACACGAGCAGGTTTGCTTGACTTTATAGAGACATTGTCACAGAGAACAGGATGTGCATCTAGCTTGTACAAAGTGCCTATGCATACACCCTTATCTAGCACCATTACACCTCTAGTCATCTTGTAGCCTCCACTCAAGAAAGAAAATTGCATGCCAGCATCATTTAGCTTACTGACCGAAAGGAGGTTATGAGCCAAACCTAGAATGTGTAGTACATCACCAATCCCTTTGATTCTTCCATTCAGGAATTGGATTTTAACTCTTCCATGGCCAACAATTTCCAGAGTTGAATCACTTGCTAGGTACACCTTTCCTCTAGCATACTTTTCATACTTGGTGAACAACTCTTTGTGAGATGTCATGTGAAAATATGTACCTAATTCAATCAGCCAGACATAATCTGATGCCTGGGGCCCCAAGGCTACAATGAAGGAATTTGCATCACTTTGAGAAGAGTCATTGTCTGAAGAGTTATTCTTCTTCTTCTTTTTCTCCTCCTTACAATCCTTTCAGATATGACCAGATTGCCCATAGTTCTAGCATTTCACCTTGGACTTCTTACCAAGAGACTCTGATCTCCCTTCATATTTGGATTTAGAATTCTTGTCCTTCTTCTTTCCTCTCCCCTTTGATCTACCCCAAATAGCAAGAGCCTCCTTGGCCATCTCAAAAGACTTCCTCCACATTTCTTCTAACAATAGCAAGGCAACCACGTCTTTCATCTTGAAATTAGTTGTTGTCCTTCCAATATCCATTACTAGATGGTCTCAAGTGTTGGATTTAAGGAGCATAACAGAAGCATGCAGTGATCTTCATCCTATATCTTCATACCCACAAATGACAACTGAGCAACAATCATATTAAATGAATTCAGATGGTCTGCTATAGATGCACCTTCTTCTATCTTCAAGGAGTACAACTTCTTCCTTAGGAATACCTTATTCACCAGAGACTTTCCCTGATAAATGTCACCAAGTTTCTTCCATCATGAAGATGCAGTCTTCTCCTCATGGACTTTTAGGAGTACCAAATCGGATAGAAAAAGACTTATCAACCCTCTATCTTTTCTATCTATGAGGTCCCAATCTTCTTGCTTCATACTTTGTGGCATAGTTCTAGACATAGCAATCCAATGGTTTCTATCCACTAACAAGTCTTCCATTTTGAGTTTTGACAACTCAAAATTGCCACCATTGGATTTTTCAATTTCTACTCTACCTGATGCACTTGCCATCTCAAACTATAAACAAAGTAATCAATTGTTCCTTTGCAAGACTCCCACCAAACAATAATAGCACAAAAAACCAGCCCTACTCACAAGGATAACACAATTGGCTAGGCTCTTATACCACTTGTAAGGAAAGCAAAGGCGTGGAAAACACCTTCCTAATGCAAAATCCTTAGGAGAGAAGTGCAAAAAACCTCATTTAACAATTTACATACATTTGAGATGCACATTCACAGAACAAAAGGAGAGACAAAATAAATCACACTTAGAGATACCACCAGATATACGTGGGAAATTCCTTATGGGAGAAAAACCCACACACCAAGCAAAGTCACTTTGTATTACAGTAAATCAATTACATATAGAGTTACAGACTTCACTCTTAGATGTTAACTCACAACAACATCCTCTTGGTCGACCTCACTTATAGATAGTTGTTTGCCATACAATCATTGTTTCAATGCTCGTAAAGCATATAATAAATTCTAACTACCAACCAACAACCATTAGGGTTTCATTTAAATTTTTGTTCCTTCACCAACAAGCTTCCTCCATCTTGGGCCATGCATATCGACAGTAGCATGCATTGATCTGCCTACAAGTAAATTTTGGATATAGAGAATATTACTATATTCACACTCTGTCAACCCCCAAATCAGATCATGCAGTAAATGCAAACATATCGCTAACATGAAATAAATCTTTCAGCCAATGATTGTTGATTTACAACAACGATGTAAAATCAACAAATGAAATTGTGTCACATGTTGACATGTCACCTGTCCACCACTATTGACTATCACACCAAACTGTTGGATGTTCCTTATGGTACCCACCATCCACGTGACATCCATGTCACTCTCATACAACTAACATCACCATACACATAGACCGGTCCCACCATCCATCAGCTTGTCACCCAGTCAGAGAAACCATAAACTTTACAACATCCATCATTGGTTAGGAAACTCCAAGATGTCGTGACAACAAAGAAGATTTCCTTGTTGGGAAAAACTTTAACTTCATAACCTCTAGCCAGTGGTTAGGATTTTCCTGAACTCTGCAACAAGCCAATAACATTGTCGCCTAGTTGGGGAAAACCTAAACTTCAAATCTTCTACCAATGGCTAGATAATTCCCAATCACTGCAACATCAAAAAATATTGGCCAGTCGGGAAGTTAAGAAACTTCCAAAATCTGCAATAAGGTTACAAGGTTAGAGAAAACAGCGATCCGGTGACCCACATGATATTGCCTAGTTACAAACTTTCAGAACCCCGTGACTTAAGTTTCAAGGTTCAAATTTTAGGCGATAAGCTGACAATGAAGACCAAATGAAGGGTAAAAATGCCAAGTCTTTAACAAAGGTTCAAGCCAACAAGTTGAGGCACATTTTCCAACACTTCAAGAGCCATATGGTCTTCTAGCTCTACTTTCTCCTCACTATCTCCTTGATCAAAGGTTATTGCATCCCCCAACTTGATCAATGAGTCATCACTAAATGTTGTTCTGAAGGTTTCAGTATCAACATACTCTTCCTTAGTGGCTGCAACCAACTCAAAGGGATCATCATGGAGCTTTTCCAAGTAATCTTCTTCATCAAAGACACCTTCCCCTCTAAAGGATGCCTCATAGCTTGCATTGCAATTTTATTTTTCATCTTCACTAGGATCAAAGGGAAATTCATCCCACATAGGTTCTTTATCATACCTTGGTTCCATCACACCCAGATCCCAAATGCTAAAGGGTTGATTGAGATGGCCAAGAGGAAAGTGCTTATTGTGCTCCTCTTGAAGTTTTGACTCTTTGAATGAGTCACTCCCCATTTCACTTAAATTGATTTCTTCATTAGTAGCTTCCTCCAAAGCTTAGTTTTATGATCAAAGCCAATTCCACCCATGTCACCAACATTATAATGAAGAAAAGAATCATCTATGCAAGTTGTTTGGAAAACTCTATCAATTTTATCTTCAATGAACCCATCATGAGTATGTATGTTACTAATTTCATCATTAGCAGTCCCATGTACACCAAAGAGGTATTCTTGGCTACTTGTCATAAATTCTTCATGTGGAAATTCTTGAGAAGTTGGGACAACAACAAGAGAAAAATCCTCCATCACCAAATCTTCAACATGATTTTGCATGAACTCATTGGAATCATCACCAACATCATCACTATCATAAGTTGGTTCAATGACACCACTAGTATTTCCTTCAACTTTCTCTTCTTTAGCGAACTCATCCCACACAACAGTTCTACCATCATCTTTTGTGAAGTCATTAGTCTCAAGACCTTCATTGGATGAATCCAAATTAGGATTCAAGACTTTTGTTTTGTTCTTATCACCAAAATTATCTTCATCACTACCAATCACATGCAAGTCTAAGGGATTTTGTTTGGGCTCTACCAGACATCCTTCACATGTTGAGGCAGCCTTCCCATCCAAACGTTTAGATTTTGTAGCAATCCTTGAGTGCTCTTTACTGTAAGGATCTCTCATAAGCATGGCCAGTTCTTGTATTAACACAGATATAGAATTCTCTGTAGTCATCTCTCTCTTTATGTAGTATTTGATATCTCTATCACTCATTTGACAACTGAATCACTGAATTTTTTACAAGATGGCAGGATCTTGGCTCTAATACCACTGAAATGACCCCCCTTATATTTTTCAATTTTTTAACACAACAATCTTCACCCATTAGTGTTAGCATAATCAAATCAAATGTTGAAAGTAACCCTATGCCAAGAATGTTCACTCAAGACCCAAGATGGGTGAGGTGATATCATATGGCTCCAAGGATCACTAGTAACAAAATAAATGAAAGTACAATGTTGGAAATGTAGATTATGTAACTCAACCATGTATTTTAGTGGAAGTGAATTGATAGCTCAGTCGATCAGCATATGAGATATGCAACTTATAGAAAGTAAAGACATTGAGGCATGTCTCTTCCACCAATGGTGGGAATGAAAATGCATGTAGGAAATTAAATAAGGCAACAATCCTAGCCTTCTTCCACTAAGAGTGGGAATACAATAGAATTTTGCAAAAAAATTAAAGAGCTAATCAGTACTATTGAATCAACATTATAATGTGAAATAAAATCTACAAGAGCCAAGTATTAGAGATGTCCAAAGTGTTGAAAATGTTATAAAATGTCTCTGCAACTCCAAAAGACTCCCAAACAAGAAAAACAAGCCCAAAAACTCCAACTACTACAATCTGATATATAGACCAACAAACTAAAATCACAAACCAGTAACTAGAAGACACACCAAAATATTCATAACTCTCACAAAACTCTGCCAAAACACCTAAAAATAAATTCAAATGAAGCCTAAGGAGAAGGCACCCAAGTTTAGACAGAGAACCAGCTACAAACACCTCCCAATATTTTAATGCACACATTCCAAGACATTGGCAGGCATGATATAGCCTTCAAGAGCGGCAACCATCAACACAAAATTAGAAACCTCATTAAAAATTCTCAAAATTTGCAAGATGGGATGCCTAGGGCCTAGGAATGGATATAGCAAGTACCCAAAATGAAATAAAAATCATGCAATGAACTACAAATGAAAATATGCTTCAGCCATAGCCAAAACCAACAACTTGTAGACAACAAAATCTTCAAAACCTCAACTATGAAACTCTATCTACACTCCCTGGATGAGAAGTAGTCTCTGAAACTCAACTGGGTGCTATCTTTCAAGCACAAAACCAAGGTTGAAGGAACTAGGAGGTATGCCTTCCTTGAATCAAGCTCTAAAAGTATTTTAGTAGTATAACGATATAATAGCAACAATAGATGCTCAAATGAAGGCCAATTCTGATATTTACAACTTTTCTTCTCCATTTTCAAATCCACCTTTTCCTTCCAATTAGGGAACCCAAGTGAGATTCTCTTTTCACCCTTTTCCAAATCTCATTTGAATTTCATTTGCTTCCTTTCCAAATTCACCCAAGGAACATGAGGAAATATTACTTTATCAAAAGAAAATATAACATAAGATAGGTATCCCAAGTCACTTAAGTAAAATACTTTAGAATATGCAAATATTTCTCCAAATATGGCATCCAAAATTACTTAAGTGAGAAACCTTATAAACAATCAATTTTTAATAAGCCCAACTTATCTCTCCATTTAGGTATCCAAGGCTAAGGTGAAAATATATTTAATATGACTTAAGTAATTCTCCAAAGTCATCCCTAAGCCTTAACAAAATTATTTCACTTAAAATGTTATTCTCATCAAATATCAAACTTGCCAAAATAATCACCTCAAATGTTGGAGACCAAACTGAATAAACTGACTTGCCAGAAATAGCCACTGCACTGAACTATTGAACTGCTACTCAAAATAGCACTTCCAAAAATAGTACTTGCTAAAAATAGCATACTGCTAAAAATAGTAAGTTGTTCCAAACTCATTTTGAGCACAAATCGGGCGGCCATCGTGACTTACTAAAAATAGTAAGTCTAAAAAAGACCTTTGTTTTAGTTGCATGTCACATCACCATGAAGCTCTCTGAAAACCCAGAAGGAATCCATAATCCAAATTCTAAAACACCAACATGCAAGCCTCCAAAACTGCCAAAGGAATTAGCCAAAAATGCAAGTCATTATCTCGTCATGCATGTTACCTCATCCTGAAGTTCTCCAAAAACCCAGAAAGCTCCACCAGACATGCGTCAAAAACTCTCACATGAAAAACCTCCTAGAAAAGTGGAAACCCTAATTTCAACTTTTGACTGGCCTACAGGCTTTTGGAAATAGGCTACCAAACACAGAAGAGTGTATGGCTAAAATGGGGACATTACAGTTGTGTTAGTCGATGGGTATTTGCCTTGGTCAAACCCCATTTTGGTAATTGAACCTTGAAATGAAATGAAATGAAATAGAATGAAGGAATGATGAATGTATAATGTGCAATGTTGCAACTCACCAAGCCCTTGAGATAAATGCTACAATCTTATGTGAAATGGCTCTAGTGGATGTGGATCTTGACTCTTGATTGAATTCTTGAAACTTGATCTTGACTGATTGCTTGAATCATGAAAACCTACATCACAAATGTTAGCTGAAAAACACACATGATGCATGAAGACTTTGACATAATGCTTGAATCTCAAATTGATGCTTTAAATGCTTGATAACTTGCCCTTGAATGCTCTTGATCATAAAATTTTCTATAGGAGTGCTTCATAAGATTGCTTAGGTGAAATTATGTGAAATAACCTTGTATTTATACTTGTTTATGCCAAATTTCCTGAAATTACAACACTACAAGTCTACATTAGATCTAGGAAAATAAAATCCCACCAAGAATTGAATTCAAAATAGGTCCAAGCTAAAGTAGGACTCATATGCTAGTTGGGTCATATGAATCCCAGTAGCCTAAGCTTGGGAGACAAATTTCAAGAAATGTTAAGTTCTATGCAATATTCAGGATCAAGCCTCAAAACCTAGGTGGGACCCATATGCCCAAGGTGGCATATAAGTCCCAGATCACTAGATTTGGAACACACAACCAAAAAACATGAATTATGATTAGTCATTTAATAAATTTTGTGATTCTCCTCAGAAAGATGCATTAAATAAGGCTTTTGGATGCAAAATTGGACCAAATAAGGTAGAAAGAAGCCTAATTTTAATAGGGAGGGCCCAAACAACTGTGAAAATGGAAAGGGATACATTTTTCTACATTACAAAGTCATTTTGGTAACTAGTGCAAAGGTTTTTGTATAGTTAATGGTTGGAACTTGTGAAAAATATTTGGCTAACAATCATGCTTTGTACATATCAACTAACCCATCTACTACAAATTTAGTTTGATATATCAACCTACATCAAACTATCTTCCTTTCCTTAGGAAGTGAATTCAAATCCCAAGTGTGATTTCTAATCAAGGAATCATATTCCTCATCCATAGCAATCTACCACTCCGATATGCCTCATGCCTCTCAGAATGTCTATGGATCAAAAACTAAAGCAACGAAGGCATGTTGACACACTGAAAATCTTCCTAAATCTATCTATCATCTATTGAATCTTGTACCACTATATCTACTCGGTGTATGAATCAATTAGGAATAGATGAATCGGTCAACCAATCAGAGTGAGCAATTGGTGATTGTAATTTGCTCAATCATGAATGTGGGTGAGGATAATTAATTAATTGATTTAATTAATTAATCCTTTTGAGTTGAATGTGTAAGTGGTGTTTGACTTTTGCAAACAAAGTTCTATTTGTTTGTTTTTACCATTTTGGAAGATGTTTGAATAATTTATTCAATTATTAATGTTTAGGGGAAAGTGATTTAATCAAACTATTAAGTATTAACAATTTAATTGATTTAGGAGAATAAAATGAATTAGCGACATAATTAAATAACTGATTTTATTTAATTAATTGGGAAGAACAAAGTTAGATTAGGACTTTTTTAAACAAATGAAATGTATTTAATTAGTCAAAAATAATGAAAAAGTTAATTAATTAAATAATGTGATATTATTCAATTGAGGAAATTAGGGTTTTGAAGTAAATGATGTGAAATGTATTGATATTCATTGATAATGATGTTGATAATGATAAAATGTCATTTAGGATTTGTGATAAGTGTTAGGTCATTTTTACATGTCTACAGAACTATATGTCGAGCCTTTGTCAAGATCAAGATAATTTTACAAATTTGGATGAAGATGGATTGGATGGATGACATATTTATTATGATGGGGGGATGATATGATTCCACCTGAAATGATGCACAAATATGCTTGATTCTACTCATGTCACTTTTTTTCCATGCTTTTATCATGGTACTTTCCCAAAGTGCCAACAAAGTTGTTTTCACTAGAAGATGATTTTTCTCTTTACTGTTTTTCTTTCGCAGATTCTCGGCCATCTATGGTTTCCATTTCATTTTAAACCATTTTAGGCACAATATTTTTTTTCTTTTCCATTCTATTTGTAGTTATCAATGGAAAATGTCATTGTGGAGAATAGAAAGAATCCTAATAAATTCATCTTACATGAGGGGCTTATGCTTCTAATTATGGAATTTGTGAACGAAATGTGTGGCCCTAAAATTTCTAAGATCTCTAGTTGGCGTAAAGGTTAGGGTTCCCTCCCTAGCTATCAAACAAGGTATTTTGCTAATGAGTGGGAAGGGGATGATGAGGTGGGTTCTTCTGATGATATTTTGACCTTGGAGAAAGTTGGTGGCAAGAAGTTGAAGTAGAACCCTAAGTCTAAGACTTGTCACATTCTTGGTCAGGTGGGTATAATACAGATGTGAATAGGAAGGAGGTGGCTTCTACTAGAATTAAGAGTGTGTCCAAGGGGAAGAAAGGGAATCAAAAAGAGGCTAAGTTGGCTTCTAGGAAAGGTAAATGCATGGAAGGGGAAGGGGATAAAGGAATTGGGGATAATTCCCCTAATTAGACTGGGATTGTTGCTCCTGATGGCTAGGGTAATGTGCACGGTGTTGCCAAAGAGGGGAAGGGTCAATTGGATTTTTTGAAAGACACTATTGCTAAATCAAAGAAGACAAATGTTGAGGTTGAAGTGGTCGACTTGGATGATTCTCCTGTTCATGGTGTTTTGAAGGGAAAATTCAAGGTGTCTAAAGACCATCTTGGGAGGTCAGCTAATCTAATGGAAGAGCCTCTCAATTTGGAGAAGCTTAATATGGATGTTGTGGTTAGAATGGATGAGGATGGAATGAGAAACCTCCTTTCTATAATCAAATGTCTTCTTTTGTAGGTCAAATAAATCAACATAAAAATGAATATTGTGTATAATATCAATGTTGGATTGGTCAATAATAGTAAAAAGGAATGGACTATGCATAGCAGGGTTAAAACTATGAATATTGTTCTTAATAAGGTGGTGACCGATGTTGCTAAATTGGGTAGGGATCATGATTCTAGGCTAGTATCCCTTGAGGATAAAGCCAACAAAATCTATGAAGACATGAGTACTATTGTGCAGGTTAGTAATTAGTATCTCCATACTAGTGCCTTGGGGCTCACTATTCTGAATGAAAAAGCTCGCATGTGAAAAATGTGTAGGAGTTTGTTGTTAAAGGTCAGAAAAATATGATGGAGAAGAGCAAGGTTGAGAGTTTGTGTGTGAGAAATAGAAGCAAGACCAAGAAGATAGTTTCCATTCTTGTTTAGGAGTTGGATGATGTGGTGGAGATGCACAAGAAATTCATCTCTAGTAATTTAGAAGTTGCTAAGATATTAGAAGAATTATATTAGTCTTTGTTGTTAGTGGCTTTTTTGGTTGATGTTTTACTAATGGTTTAGTTGTTGGTTTGGCAATGCTTATTCTTTAATAGCTATTTTTGTTTTTGGTGACTACCTAATGTCCTTATGTTTTTCTTTTTTAGCTTGTTCTCATTGCAAAGGGTTTTGGGGCCCCTTCGAAACCTATTTTTCCTTAATAAAAAACATTAGGACATTAAGATTATAGTTAAATATCACATTTTCATAACAAGAAGAATGTCTTATCTAGTTGTAGGATTGCTTATGTATGTTATTCTTTCACCCCACATATTTTAATGAATAACATTATACCCAAAAATTCATTGCACCGGTGTCTTATTAATCACTTTAGTTTTACCATATATTTATGGAAAACATATATTCTTCTCTTTACAATATAATATCTATTTTATCCCAATATATGCTCAAAATCTTACCAAAAAACCTTTGATCTTGGTTTAAAATGATGCTTTGAGATGAACCAAAGTGAATCCAAACATTAGCAAGGAAAAATTTAATTGCATACTTACCTATCAATGTCTTTTCACATGCGATAAAAGAAACTCATTTCACTAAATCTATCAACCCTAACAAACAAACAATCATGTCATTTCCATGGTATGGGTACGCCACTAAAAAAATACATCAAAATTTCTCCCACGTATGTGATGGGATTGAAAGTGGTTCATCTATAATCCTAGGTTCTAGTTGTTAGGTGTTGGAATATGTGCCTCAATCCCTACTGACATGGAACTCCTGAAGGGAAAAGTCATTGTGACACTATTCATGTCTAGGTGACAAAACTGTTCTAAATCTAGCTGACAGGTTCATGTCACCAAGATAGGGTTCATGTCTTGCCGAAAAGACTATCGTTGTGACTCTCTGTGTTGGGCATGACCTTTTGTCGAATGGAGAACATTGGGCGACAGTTTGGTCTTATCGGGCTAGCTCATAGGTGTTGGGGAGAAGTCCCAGCGAATGGTGTAAGTCTCACCGACATCAGGCTAACACTAGGGCTTCGGTGAGATGTCCTAATGAGTATGTAATGTCTCGCTGACAAAGGCTGCTCTCGAGTGTCAAGGATAATGTCAAAGTAACTCACGGGTTGCGGGGAGATGTCTCAACGATGAAGCTAAGTCTTGCCAACAAATAGTATCCTCGTGGTGACTTCGCAGTAACAAAAAGACTTCGCTAAGAAGTCTTGGTGACTTGGATAAGTCTCACCGACTCAGGATAACAAGGTGTGCTCAGAGTAACCTCTTGGCGAAGATGATAAGTCTCGTTGACTCGTTAATGCTTATCGATGTAACATGAAGGTTCGGTGAGAGGTCTTGGTGAAGATCGGTATGTGTTCGTTGTGACTTATGGTACTTGATATGAGTCTCGCCGATATGAGAAACTCTTGCCGATGGAATGTGTGTTCGCTATGACTAAAGACTTTGATATGAGTCTCTCTAAAAAGTGAATGTCTTGCTGAATGGAAACCTCATCGGTGTGACTTGTGAACTCGACATGAGGTCTTGGTGAGAACAAAGTGTCTTGCCAATGGAATGTTTGATCGATATGGCTTGTGCTTTCGATATGAGTTTCGTCGATAAGGGAAACCTTTGTCGATAGGAACGAAATGGTCATCGATGGTTTCGATATGACATGTAACATGTGTTATAGCATCTTGCCAACTCGTGGAAGCTATAGCGATATTGATATGAGGACTTTGTGACATTGGGGAGACACTGTGAGTGTCTCACCGATATGCCAACAAAGTGTGAACAGCATTGACCGTGTAATCAACCTGTGTGGCATCCTGCTGGACCAATCAGAGGAAGCATTTTTTCCAAACTAATGACGATTGTTTTCGTAACAGTTGCAATGCTGGAAAATTTGCATGCAAGGAAAAATCATCTGCTCGAAAGGAAACTGTCCATGATTGGCAATGGTGGATAAGGATGCACAAAAGACAAAATCAAAAAGTGAATAAGATTTAAAGCAAATCGATTCTGATTTGGAAGAGAGGAACAGAGCAGAGTGAATCGAGTTGTGAATCGAGAGTTTTTCTGTAACTGGTTGAACAGTGAGTAAAGATTTTGTGACTAACACTAGAAAGTCATCTTTCTGATTGTATGTAATTTTTTGTTACTGTAATACAAAGAGATTCAGCTTGGTGTAGTGGGTTTTTTCCTGAAAGGGATTCCCACGTAAAATCTATTGCTTCAGTTGTCTCTGTGTATTTGCTCTATTTCTGTTATTCTTTCATGTGTGTCTTAATTAGATTGTAATTTGGAAATTAAAAGTCCTGCATTACATTATTCCCTATGGATTTGACATTAGGAAAGTGTTTTCCGCACCTCTGCTTTCCTTACAAGTGGTATCAGAGCCTAGCCAGTTGTGTTGTCCTTGTGAGTGGGTTGGGTTTTTTGTGTTAAATCCTTTTTAGTGGGAGTCTGGTAGAGGTCTGTTAATTTAATTGTAGATTAAGATGGCAAGCACATCCAGTAGGATGGAAATAGATAAATTCAATAGAAGCAATTTTGAGTTTTGGAGACTCAAAATGGAAGATATGTTAGTTGATCGAGATCTTTGGACTGTTGTGTCTGGAACAATGCCTCAAGGGATGAAGCAAGAGGATTGGGACCTAGCAGATAGAAAGTCTAAGGGGTTGATAAGGCTCTGTTTGGAAAACTTTGTTCTTCTGAACGTGCATGAAGAAAATACTGCCTCTTCTTTGTGGAAAAGACTAGCATCCATTTATCAGGGCAAGTCCTTGGTGAACAAGTTGTTCTTGAGGAAGAAGCTATACTCTTTGAGGATGCAGGAAGGAGGGTCTGTTGTTGATCACTTAAATGCTTTCAACATGTTGATTGCTCAGTTAACATCTGTTGGTGTAAAGATTGAAGATGAAGATCATTGCATGTTGTTGCTATGTTCTCTGCTTGATTCTTGGGATCATTTGGTGATGGCTATAGGGAGTACAACATCCACATTCAAGATGGAAGACGTTGTTGTTTCTCTGTTATCAAAAGAAATGAGAAGAAAATCTTCTAAGATGGAAAAGGAGGCTCTGGCTATCAAAGGTAGACCAAAGGAGAAAGGCAAGAAGAAGGACAAGAAGTCCAGATCAAAATCAGAAGGGAGATCAAAGTCTCCTGGCAAGAATTCAAAGGTGAAGTGCTAGAAATGTGGGAAACCTGGTCATATCCGAAAGGATTGCAAGGAGGAGAAAAAGAAGAAGAACTCTTCTGGAAATGATTCTTCTCATAGTGATGCAAACGCCTTCATTGCAGCTTTGGATACACGGGCATCTGATGATGTCTGGTTGATTGATTCTGGAGCATCTTTCCATATTACATCTCACAGAGAATGGTTCATGAAGTATGAAGAATACAATGGTGGAAAGGTGTACTTGGCAAGTGATTCATCTTTGGAAATTGTTGGTCGTGGAAGAGTTAGAATTCAATTCCCTGATGGAAGAGCTAAGGGAATCAATGATGTGATGCATATACCAGGTCTGGCTCGAAATCTACTTTTTGTAAGTAAGTTGAATGATATCAGAGTGCAAATCACGTTCTCTAGAAATGGTTGCAAGATGACTAGAGGCTCTATAGTGCTAGATAGGGGTGCTTGAATTGGTACTCTGTACAAGCTGGATGCACAAGCTATTCAATGCAATAGTGTCTCTACAAAGTCACTTAAGGCTGCTCATGAAGAAAAGAAGGAAAACGTTCCTGATGGTGTAAACTCCATGGAGATTAAACTTCCAATAGAGAAGACTATGCTCTGGCATCATAGGCTTGGCCACATTGGTGAGAAAGGTTTAAAAGCCTTGAAAAATAAAAAACCTGGTAGAAGGGCTTGAAGATTATAACCTTGAATTTGATTTCTGTGAACATTGCATATATGGAAAGTAGCACCATGTTTCATTTTGTTCCAGTCCTCACAAAACTTCTAGTTTGCTTTATTATATACATTCTGATGTGTTTGGTTCAGTGAATATTCCTTCTTTGTCTAAATCAAGATACTATGTGTCGTTTATTGATGATTATTCAAGAAGAGCATTTGTATATTTTTTGAAAAGTAAATCAGAAGTGTTCAGTTAGTTTAAGGAATTTAAAAACCTTGTAGAAAATCAAACTGGTAGAAAAATAAAATGTTTAAGGACTGACAATGGTAGTGAGTTCTGTTCAGATGAATTCGAAAGGTACTGTAAAGATCATGGGATCAAAAGACACAAGACTACATCTTACACTCCACAACAAAATGGAGTTGTTGAAAGGTTCAACAGGACAATAATGGAAAGAGCACGAAGTATGCTAAGCAGTGCTGGCTTGGAGGAGAAATTATGGGCTGAAGCAGTCTCTACAGCATGTTACTTGGTAAATTGCTCTCCTAACTTTTCTCTTGTTGAGAAGACACCTTTGGAAGCATGGTATGGAAAGAAGCCCTCTCTTAGACATATTCGTGTCTTTGGCTGTGAGGCATATGCATATGTGCCATTTGAAAAAAGATCCAAGTTGGAAAACAAAGTTGTAAAGTGTATATTTATATGCTATAGTGTTGGAATAAAAGGATACAAGCTTTGGAATCCTGAGACTGAGAAGGTTTTGCACAGCAGAAGCGTTATCTTTCGTGAGTTGAAACCTTCTACTTTGGATCTGCAGTCAGAGAAGAAATCAGAAAATGAAAAGGATGTAGCAACAATTCCTCAGACACCAGATAAAAAGGAATTGAAAAATTAAAATGTACCTAATATTGAGGAGAGCTCAAGTAGTTCTGAAAGTTCTGAAGATGATGAAGAACCACCTCAGCCTCAGCCTGTGAGGAGGTCAACTTGAGAAGGAAAGCAACCTGATAGGTATGGGTTTTCTTTAATTGAGTCTACTTGTGCCTATGCTTTAATTTCTAGCACTGATGAACCTAGGACTGTGAAAGAAGCATTTAAAATGTCTGATTCAAACTCTTGGTTGGAAGCCATGAACGAAGAGATGGCATCATTAGAAAAGAATGATACCTGGAGTTTGGTTCCATTGCCTGAAGGCAAAAAATCTATAGGCTACAAATGGATATTCAAAAAGAAAATTGGTCTGGATGGCAGCGTAGAAAAATATAAAGCAAGGCTAGTTGCAAAAGGTTATTCCCAAGTAGAGGGAATTGACTATGGAGAAATATTTTCTCCTGTAGCTAAGTTGACATCTATTAGATTTCTTTTTTCACTTGTATCAGCATATGATTTAGAGATTGAACAGATGGATGTGAAAACAATGTTTCTTCATGGTGATCTTGAAGAAGAAATTTATATGTCCCAACCGGAGCACTTTGTGGTAAAATGTAAGGAAAGACTAGTTTGCAAGTTGAAGAAATCTCTGTATGGTTTAAAACAGTCTCCTAGAATGTGGTACCAAAATTTTGACACGTTTGTTTTGTCATTGGGATTTGTAAGATCAAAATGTGATTACTGTGTGTATTACAAAGCTGAAAGTTATCAAATACTTATTATTGCTCTGTATGTTGATGACATGTTGTTTATAGGAAATAGTAAGCTAATGATTTCTGATCTTAAGTCTCAGTTGTCTACAAAGTTTGAAATGAAAGATCTTGGTGCAGCAGGGTATATTCTAGGAATGGAAATAACCAGGGACAGGAAGAATAGAAAACTTTGGCTCAGTCAGAGTAAGTATGTCATGATTGTTCTAGAGAGATTTTGTATGATTGAATGCAAGCAGCTAGTTGTTCCAGTTACACAGGGAATGACGCTATCTGTTGAGGATTGTCCAAAATATTCTTCTGAGATGGAGGACATGACCAGTGTTCCTTATGCAAGTGTAGTTGGGAGTCTCATGTATGCTATGGTCTGTACAAGGCTAGACATTTCCCAAGCAGTGGGAGTTCTTAGTCATTTTATGGAAAAATTTGGAAGAACACATTGGGATGTTGTGAAGAGAGTGTTTAGATATCTGAAGGGCACTTCAGACTATGCTTTGTGTTACCATGGTAACTTGGTTGAATCACAGAAGACTCTCAGCATTCAAGGTTATGTGGATTCTGATTGGGTAGGGGACATTGACAGCAGAAGATCCACCAGTGGATATATTTTCATGATGAATGGTGGTGAAGTGAGTTGGATGAGCAAGCGGCAGGCTATAGTCTCTTTGTCTACTACAGAGACAGAATACATGGCAGCCACACATGCCTATAAAGAAGCAATCTAGTTAAAACATTTTTGTTCTAACATTGGCTTTGATGCATAAAAGATTACTATCTATTGTGACAGCCAAAGTGCTATATGTTTGGCAAAGAATCCTACTTTCCATGCTAGGATGAAACATATAGATGTACAATATCACTTTGTACAAGATATGGTGGAGGATGGGAAGGTCTCTTTGGAGAAATTGGATACTCTGGAGAATGTTGCAGATGCATTGACAAAGCCTGTGAGCATAGACAAGTTCAGGTGGTGTGCCAGTTCGATGGGTCTCTTGGCCCATGAATTTTAGTAGTTTTGTTATGCTTTGGAGGTGTCAGTAAGATCTTCGTCAAGTTGGAGCTTGTTGGAATATGTGCCTCAATCCTTACTAACATGGAACTCCTGAAGGGAAAAGTTGATGTGACACTGTTCATGTCTAGGTGACAAAACTGTTCTAAATCTAGCTGACAGGTTCATGTCGCCAAGACAGGGTTTATGTCTTGTCGAAAAGACTATCGTTGTGACTCTTTGTGTTTGGCGTGACCTTTTGTTGAATGTAGAACACTGGGAAACAGTTTGATCTTATCGGGCTAGCTCACGGGTGTCGGGGAGAAGTCCCAACGAATGGTGTAAGTCTCGCCGACGTCAGGCTAATGCTAGGGCTTTGGTGAGATGTCCCAGCGAGTATGTAATGTCTCGCCGACAAAGGTTGCTCTCGGGTGTCAAGGTGAATGTCGAATTAACTCGTGAGTCACGGGGAGATGTCTCAGTGATGAAGCTAAGTCTTGCCGATAGATAGTATCCTCATGGTGACTTCGCGGTAACAAAAAGACTTTGCTAAGAAGTCTTGGCGACTTGGATAAGTCTCGTCAACTCAGGATAACAAGGTGTGCTTAGAGTAACCTCTTGGTGAAGACGATAAGTCTTGGCGACTCGTCAATGCTCATCGATGTAACATGAAGGTTCGGTGAGAGGTCTTGGCGAAGATCGGTATGTGTTCATTGTGACTTATGGTTCTCGATATGAGTCTCACCGATATGAGAAACTCTTGCCGATGGAATGTGTGTTCACTATGACTGAAGACTTCGATATGAGTCTCTCTAAAAAGTGAATGTCTTGCCAAATGGAAACCTCATCGGTGTGACTTGTGAACTCAACATGAGGTCTTGGCGAGAACAAAGTGTCTTGCCCATGGAATGACTGATCGATATGGCTTGTGCTTTTGATATGATTTTTTCCGATAAGGGAAACCTTTGCCAATAGGAATGAAATGGTCATCGATGGTTTCGATATGACATGCAACATTCGTTATAGTATCTTGCCAACTCATGGAAGCTATAGCGATATCGATATGAAGACTTTGTGGCATCGGGGAGACACTGTGAGTGTCTCACCTATATGCCAACAAACTATGAATGGCATTGACCATTTAATCATCTTGTGTGGCATCCTACTAGACCAATTAGACGAAGCAATTTTTCCAAACTGATGATGATTGTTTTCGTAATAGTTGCAATGTTGGAAAAACTGCATGCAAGGAAAAATCATCTACTCGAAAGGAAATTGTCCATGATTGGAAATGGTGGATAAGGATGCACAAAAGACAAAATCAAAAAATGAATAAGATTTAAAGCAGATCGATTCTGATTTGGAAGAGAGGAATAGAGCAGAGTGAATCGAGCTATGAATCGAGAGTTTTTCTATAACTAGTTGAACAGTGAGTAAAGCTTTTGTGACTAACACCAAAAAGTCATCTTTCTGATTGTATGTAATCTTTTGTTACTGTAATACAAAGAGATTCAGCTTGGTGTGGTGGGTTTTTTCCCGAAAGGGTTTCCCATGTAAAATCTGTTGCTTTAGTTGTCTCTGTGTATTTTCTCTATTTATGTTATTCCTTCATGTGTGTCTTAATTAGATTGTAATTTGGAAATTAAAAGTCTTGCATTGCATTCCTCCCTGTGGATTTGACATTAGGAAAGTGTTTTCCGCACCTCTGCTTTCCTTACATTAGGCTTACTTACATTCACAACTTATAAGGTCACAAACAAATATTGCAACATCTTTTTATATATAAGGAAAATAAACAAAGCACCATAAATGTATCTACAAAATGACGAACCATCCTAGAATTTTTTGTTTCTCTTAAAAATTTCAATCTTCTTTCTTTTGATATGAATAATAACTTACACATGAAGAGTAGGCCATCCCTTAAAATGAAAATTAGTGTTTAGCTATAAATTATAATGCTTACTTTCCTCTAGTTGTTTATATAACTCCCCAATATTCTTTTCATGCTCATAATCATCTACACAAACCTCTTTTCCAAATGGATTAAATGATGAAACAAAGTAGTGATAACTAAAATCAAATCAAAGGTAGCCTAGATAGTAAATTGGCAAGTTTATTTATTGTATCTTTCTTGTATTTAATAATCAAGTGGAACTATTACAAAATTTCCATTTACCTAAGAGCATGATTATGATGGCCAAAAAATACTCCTAAGTGGAAATGGAAATACTAGAAAGGCAAAGCAAGATTTTTTCAACCTATACATTTCCTAATGATCAATGTTGTCAAGTGAAAGGGAGATCAAATTATGGAGAGAGTTGAAGAAAGCATGTCAAGGAGAAATAATAGAGGATGACATGAAGCCAAAGAAAATTTTAGGAGTTGATACCAGGGAAAAATAATCTTGTTGACATGTTCAACCAAAAGTTTTCATCGATGCACACTAACACAAGGAAAGAGAATGATAGTATTAATAGAACTAGTGCCTTCAACAAATCAAGTGGTGGAAAGAGTCCAAGGACAAGGAGATTGCCACCCAAAGTTTTGAAATGGACTTTAGCAATAGGCTCCTTAAGCCCAAGTTCATTCAAAGAGTGGAAGAAGTTCCAGAGGAAGGAACTATTCTCCAAGATGACATCTCAAGAGCTTATGAAGAGTATAGGGATTTGGAACCTTTAATAAAAGAGATCTTGTCTTTGAAAGATTTCATGGAAATGAAGAAGAATAAAAGAGGAACTTACCTTTCACCCCTCAAGCCAGAAGCATTAGAGCACTCGTTGAGAAAGCTATCTATTTCCCCCTTTGATGGATCTGAGAAGAGCATGATGCAAGAAGTTGGGTCCACAAAAAGCTCAAAAAGTGGAAGTGTTTTTGTTGCTTTTTTAGAATTTTTCACACTTGGACTGAAAATTTGAGGCACTTACACAATGAATCTTAGAAAAAGTCAGTAATATGAAATTTATCATTATGCATCTAGTTTCCAAATATGTAATTATGCAAATACCCAGATGATAGAAATTAAATTTTGATAGGGATGTATAAAAACCACTTTAAAAAAAAAAAAATTACCATACCATGCACGTGTACAAACACCACTTTTTGATCCAAATAAAAGTATTTTACTAATTCCTTTTGGGGAATGAGAGCTAACAACATGAAGATTGATGAGGAAATTTTTTTGTAATTTTTTTGAATATTTTTTTATTGAATTTTTATTGGCTTTAATTGTTGTTTTTAAAAATCTACATGTATTGACAACATAATTGGACCTAAACTAAACATTTTTTGAATAAATTTTTTTCATTATGTAGAGAATTGTCTGAAGATTGATTCCATTTTTTTTTTTAAACAAGAAACTTAACCAAAAAAGATTTATTAAAAAGAAAAGTTTGATATTTCAAGTTTAAAGACTAATTTGCTTAGAAATTAATTAAAAAATAACAAATTGTAACAAAGGCGGACCACTACGTGCAAGACCCCAGGTCACGGAGGGTCAAGATGTGAGAGGCTAACCTAACTTACCTTAGCTAAGTGCAATGTTTAGGGTATGAGGATGAGAATGATGAGGACTATAAAGTTCTGCAACCACTCTACAATCCCAAGTTTCAAAGTGGGGCTAGGCGAGCCAATTTTTAAGTTCAACGTTGTGCCTCAAGAAGCTCTCTACCTAAGGATGTAAGTGTGATCCCTAGATGATAGCATGGCACACTGGCACCTCTAAAGTGCATTGGCATCTGTATGGCCAGACAATAATAGAGACAAGGTCAAACCTATCAAAACAGGCTAACGGCCCAGCTAACTAACTAAAGGGCCAAAATGACACAAGCAAGTAAATAAAGTATTCTCTAATATTATAAAGCAAAAATGAAAGAGTGAAAAGGGAAAGAATGATCTCACCAAGAAACTCATTCGCTAGTTGGTTCTCTGAGAAGCACACACACCTACACAATAAGAGGGAAAATGTTGGGTGGTTGTATAGGGGTCTGCCTCAATAAGGACCCCATTTAGGTGTTTCCACCTCCATAGATAGCCAAGGAAATGAGATAAAGGAAATAATATAGTGAAGAGATTACAAACACTACAAAGCAATATTGTGCTACTCAACCAAGTGATAGAGGAGAGGAGAGGGAAGCTTACCACCTCCACCAAGAGCACTCAAGGTTGCTTGGAAGATAAATGAGAGTACTTAAGCCTTTGCTACAATGGTGTGGTCCCAAACATGCTCTACCAAAGTGATGGAGTGAGGATTTTCTGCAATGGAATGCTTGGATGCTTGAAGTGAGTGAGAAAGTGAGCTTATGGAGTGATAGAATGGAATCTTGAAGTGGTGTAGAAGTTCAATTGAATGCTTAGAAGGTTGTGTAGAAGATGAAAAGCTTGCTCAAGAGATGAATTTGAAGAAGGAATGAATAAAATGCCCATATTCGGGTCAGTCGATCGAAAGGGGTGTTACAACTTCACTGCCAATGAGAAGAGTAACGTCTTTGTAGGTTTAGTCGTAGGAATCTACCAAGGATGTAAGCATGTCACGCAAACATCTATGTACCGCATGGGCATTCCCAATAGAAATGCCTCCATCAATGCTCAAAACAAGTGCCAAGTAGGATGCACACAGTGGGCTCAGGTGAAATTAAGCCTCCGAGCTTGGTTTTCTAAGGTGGATAAAGGAAAAAAGGGGATTTGCATAGAAGATGCAAATTTTCTCTTATACATTTTGCCCCCACTTTAGCGAGCATGAATACTGATGAGTGGTCAGTAAAGTAGATCAAGAAGAGTGTAAGGTTAGTCTTATATACCTAAACCATCGAGGAAGCAAACCGCGATCTTGTGAACCTAAAGGTGTTGGAAAAGAAAAGGACTCCATAGTTTCTCAAAACTATGAAGTTAGAAAAACAAAGTGTCTTACAGGTCCGTAGACCTGTAAGGAGGCAACCCCCAAGATCTCTTGCATGAAGAAAGCCCCGTGAAGCACCCTACAAGCTCTCAATCCCATAGGGAAGCCATTCTCCATGAACTCAAGCATGAAGAATACTCAAAGAAGTGCCCTATAGGCTCTCAATCCTATAGGGAAGCCATTCTCCATGAACTCAAGCATGAAGAATACTCAAAGAAGTTCCCTATAGGCTCTCAATCCTATAGGGAAGGTATCTTCCATGAACTCAAGCATGACGAACACCCAAAGAAGTGCCCTACAGGCTCTCAATCCTGCAGGCAAGGTATTCTCCATGAACTCAAGCATGAAGAAAACCTAAAGAAGCACTCTACACACTCTTAGTCCTATAGGGGAGCCACCCCCAAGATCTCTCGTATGGAGGAAACTCAAAGGAAAGAACCCTACGAGTTCTTTGTCTTGTAGGGACGTATCCCCCAAGATCTCTCGCATGGAGAAAATTCGAGAAAGCAGATTTCATAGAGTCAGGAAATGGCAACACATCTACCCACAGATAGAACATGTCAAAAGCGGTCATGTAGGAAAATAAGCAGACAGACACGAAGACCATCAATAAGTAAAACTTTCAAAGTGATCCCTCAAGAACCCTTCAAAAGGAGAGGGGTCCACCCAAGGGATGTGTTATTTGAAAGGTAAGGTCTAGTTAGGCTTCCCCCAAGCTAGACGTGAAAGAATTCCACTCAGAATAGAGACTTTGAAAGAATGGTCCCTTGGGAACCCACTGTGAGGAAGAAGGGGGTCCACTAAAGGGACACACAATTCAAAAGTAATTCTTCTTAGAGAGATTCGTCATCAAGGAGTCCTTTTGAAATATGTTCACTTCATCAATGAATTCAAAATGTGTTAGAAAACCAAGAATCGGTTGCTAGACCAAAATACTTCTACAAGAGAGAGATAATGGCGAGAATGCTTGCTATATCAATATGCAAGATTGATTCACGATTAATTGATACAAATGTACAAGATGAGGCTTTCTTATAAAATCAAAGATGCAACAACCAAATCTTATCTTGAGCAACAAGATAGCTCGATAAGATAAAGATAAGATCCTATAACTTAGGAATTAAAGATTGCCTAAGTAAACTTATGCAAAGTGTAATTAATAATTAATTACACCAACACCCCCCCATAAGTGCAACTTAGGGAGAAGATTAAAATGTAGACTACTATGGGTCCCGACAACTAGGCCATGTTAGGTACCCATTTACAGATGCAAATGAAATGCAATCTCTCATAAAGCAGAGAAAAGGGGAAAACCTAGTGGGAAGAAAACCCCTCTCCAAAAGAGAGAAAACAAGAAAAAAAGCATGACGAATGTAAACATGATGTATGGAGGACTCAATGATACCCCCCAAGGACTACATCCATCATGAATATACAATAAATTACCCCCCCATAAGAGGGAAGTAATGAGATAAGATATCCCCTGCATGCTGAAGAAGCTCCAAAGCCAATGAAGAATGCCTGAAAACAAAAGATGACCCAATGTCTGCAAGCAACACATCTCCCCTTAGGAAGAAACAAATCCATAAGCTGATGAAGAAGCCACTCCATATCCAACTGAAAAGAGGAAGAATGAACGCTCAACATGTATGCCTCTGAAAACTGAGTAGGAGCCTCCAAGCTTGAATGAGCCACAACATAATCATGGTCAAACTCAACCAAGAACATGACAAATCAAGTGATGGAGGAGACTCATGATATCAATCTCCAAAGACAAAGAAGATGGTGTAACAGTTGTGCTTGAAACTGTCATCAAAGAGGAGAGAAATCCCCTCAAGTGTGTCCTCCAAATTTGTAATATGAGACTCTAGGAACAAGGTAGAAATCCCTGTCAAATAATCATCCCACAAAGCAAGATCTGAAAAACTATGATTATCCTGCTGAACAGAAGCAACAATGGCTTGAAGAAGTAGGAGGTGGAGGTGTAGGAAGCTTAGCACTGGTCTCTAAAATACCAAGGTGTAGATGACCAAACTTCTCCTCACTAATATGGGTCACACTCAATGGAGTGTGTGATGCAGTCAAAGGAACATTATCAGGTTCTGAAGCAAAATGTGAAAAAGAATATACTCGAGATGAATGATCAACCATCCCGATTGCAACAATATCCCTAGTCTCCAAGTCCCTTATATACACCCTATCAGGAGTGAACTCAACTGTTTTACCTTGACCCCCATGAGTAATTTGATAAATAGAAAGGAGATTAGTGGTCAAAGAAGGAACACAAAGAACATCATTGAAAGTGCCTTCCCCAATACCAATAGAACCCTTCCCACTTACCTTCATGAATGTATTGTTACCCATCAAAATGTGAGGTGAATTACAAGGCTCAAAAGAAGAGAACATTTCCTGTGAAGATGCCATATGATGAGATGCCCCTGAATCAAGAAGCCATCCTTGAGAATTAGGACTTGTAGAGGCCAAGAGTGCATGCCCTTTCATATTATGTAGCCCAGAAGTGGATGTTGTGTTCTCTGACTGTGATGATGATGAGCTGTCGATTGTGATGGTGAAGAAGAAGTAGAAGACACTGATGAGGGCAGCTGAATGTTATTCTTTTGAAGAAGGTGGGTGAGTTCATCAATCTTCTTATTATAACATCTATGCTCATCATGTCCTAACCTTTTGCAATATGCACATTTGGACTTCTTCTTTTTTGATGATTCCTCTTTTGAAGAGGATGAGGACTCAGGAGTGCCATGTGAAGGAGAATCTTTACCTTGCTCATTTGACTTGGTTTCCTTTTTGTGCTTCTTTCCTTTGCCACTTGAAGCCTTTGTATCATTTGCAATAAGAGCTTGAGATGTTGAAGACTTCAATGTACCCATGTGCATCAACTTTGCTTGTTCCCTTGTGAGTTGTGCAGCAAATTCATCAAGAGAAGGCATTTTATATGTATCGCCAAGAGCATCCATTGTAGCATAGAAAGTAGAGACAAACATAGAATATGAAGAACCAAGCTTAGCAAGAATAGAAAGTATCATTTGTTCATCCTCTTTAACAACCCCACATTTTGATAACTGCAATCTGAGAGAGTTGAGCTTAGAGAAAAAATCTTGAATATTGTCAAAATCTGAAGGATTAAGACCCATCAATTCATTTTCCAACTTAAATTTCCTTAGCTTGTCTGGCTTACCAAAGAGGCTCTCTAAAGTAGTCCAAACGTCATGAGGATGTGTGCAAGACTCAACATGATATCGAAGATCTGGAGAAATGGACAGAAGAAGATTACCAAGGGCTTCATCTCTTCTATCAAACCATTTTCTTTTCTCTTTTGCTCCCTGTGGTTCTAGATCTTGACCAAAAGTGATTCGTTGCAACTTCAACTTTAACAGTAGTAACTCCATCTGAGATTTCCACTCATGATAATTAAATGGAGTTAGAAGTGCAACTTTTGGAAAATCCATGATGAGAGAAGAACAACTATTCTTGCACAAAATTAGAAAGCAACTCCTTTGTCGCAGCTTTGGAGAGAAAAATACCTGCAAAATCTCTAGGACTGAGTGACCATTGGATTTTCCCTCTTTATTTGGAAATAAATAAGTTTTGTAGAAAACTTTTAAAAATCTCCAAAATCCCGTCAGCTTTTTCAAAAAAAAAAAACAATAGAGATCTTTTATAAAAACTTTCCCTCTTTTTTGAAAAAACTAACCAAAATGGGGAAAATAACCATGCAAAAAACCTAAAAGGTCGGCTTAATGGTTGGCTTTTAGAACAATTTTATAACCAAAGTTTTAATATATATAATAAAACTTTCAAATAAATCAGCAAATGATTGACAAGAATCGTACTGACGAGTGATGGTATTGCCAGTACCTAGAGACAGCAACCACCAACGATATGTGGATCTGATAGCCAATATAAAGTACCCGGACACAGACCAAGGGAAATGTAATGTACCCGTCAATGACAAGAGGATGTATGCCGACGAAGGAGGGAAGGTGCGTGGGCCGATGAATAATCAAGCTGCCGATGAAGGTACCCGATGTGCCGCTGACAGAGGTTGCCCAGCTAGAGATCTTAATGGGCACGATCCATACAATGAGGGGACCGCAAAGACCTTATAACCTGCTCTCACTTTTACAGCAACCAGCCAACAATAGTACCAGCTGATTTGATGGTGTACAATACAGTAGAATAACAAGGCATACCCTCCAATGAAGCCCGATGACAGGTTACTGGTACTAGCAAACAAATCGGCTAGGAAAGCCCGACCAAGGTACCTTGACAACCAGAAGGACACCAAATGACGTTGCAGGTAGTTTGATGTCGGTACAATCCATTGTGGATTTGATCTTGTACAATGGAAAAATGAATGACAGCAACTACCCGGTAAAAAGTAAAGCCTTATACGTGGAATATGCAGTCTACAAATAATATAAACCCCCAAATAAATATTTATTGGAATACCTATATGCCCGGTACAAGATATAAATTTTCCCCAAATTTATGAATAATAAGCACAGAAATATTTTTCTAAAAAATATTTTTTGCGAAAATAAGAAGGATCGTACCGTTTGGGAGGTTGATCGAGCAAAAAAAAATTTTGCCTGAAAAACAACTTTCTTCAAAATAGGCGAATTTATAGTCAAGATTCATCTACGGAGCCTTCTAAATTCAACCGTGAGGTTATTGAAACCCCAATCTGCACCTAGCAAAAAACTTCAAGCCAGAATGAAACCCTCAGATCTAGGAAGGAGTCCACAACCCTGGAAGCTCTAATACCATGTTAGAAAACCAGGAATCGGTTACTAGACCAAAATACTTCCACAAGAGAGAGATAATGGCGAGAATGCTTGCTATATCAATATGCAAGATTGATTCATGATTAATTGATACAAATGTACAAGATGAGGCTTGCTTATAAAAGAAAAGATGCAACAACCAAATTTTATCTTGAGCAACAAGATAGCTCGATAAGATAAAGATAAGATCCTATAGCTTAGGAATTAAATATTGCCTAAGTAAACTTATGCAAAGTGTAATTAATAATTAATTACACCAAAAAAAGGAAGGATATGCCCTTGCACGAGGGGAAAATAAAAATTGTTCCCACTTCAAAGGAAGGTCTTCAAGTCCTTTCTTTACAAACTTGTGATGAAGGAAACATGTTCCGTTAGGGTTCTGTGTTAAGAATGTGATTCTAAGGAAAAATTTGTGAAGACTTTCAAGAAAAGATTCATTGTCAATTAATTCATTTTCTAAAAATTGAAGTGTTGAAGAAGAGCATTTTCATACATAGAAGGGACAACTCAGGCAAAGAAGAGAGAAAGATAAACAAAAAGAAAAAGAGAAAATAAAAATACAAGAAAAGGACACAAGGGGATCTCATTTAGCGAGGTCAGATCTATCTGAGCTCATATAATAATAAGTAACCACAATGCAAGGTGAAAGATCATCAATCTCCAACCAGATAAAGAAGAATGCATGGAAACAAAAGTGAAAATAAAAAATTGGATCAACATGGAAGGGGAGCCTAAATTCCCCCAACACTTTACATCATCCCCAATTTAACGAAAATTAAGCACGGACATGGAAGAATGATAATACAAATAGAAGAAGGTTTACGACACAAAAACCACGCCTATATCCAAGCACAAATGGGGGTGATGAGGATCATCCAGGAACACATAGCACAAGCACATGGGAAAATATCACAAAACACACACACACATACATACACACACAAAATCAAGAAATGGCCTCCTCCTAACATTGATCAGCCAAGAGGTCATTTGCTTCCCAACATAAATCCTCATAAGGGGAAGGAGGATGAGCCTACAATGGTGGGATGTTAAGAGGAGGAGCATCCGGCCCTCCCACAATAAGGGCTAAGGAAGAGGGACCCTCAAGGTCCTCTCCGTCGAGCTCTTGTGGAGTCAAGGTTAGTGATTTCATGAAGATCGCCAATAAGTCTAGGACTTCATCCATGGAATTAAACATGCACCCCATAGGGGCATCATGCCTAATTTTAGAAGATGGGAGGGGTTGGGCCTGAGGTTCACCACTAAGCTCACTGAATGACTCGGGAGTAGTGAAAAACTCATGGGAAGTCAAGATTGGTTCTATCACAAGGACAAAACAAGTCAACATAGGACCACCTTGTGAATAAGGTGGGCTCCTCTTACGTCCTTTTTTGCTAGAAGGACCACCCTCTGCCTCTTTCTTCATTGGAGGAGATGAACTCCCCACAAATGAAGCTAGGGGCATAGAGGAAGAGGAAAAAAGAACCATAGTGGATACAACCAAAGTATTAACCATATCCATGGGATTTGGGAAGAGGTAGATATTTGGAACAAACATTAGCAAAGGTGGCTTGACCGAAGGAGTGATGAACACCTACACCCATTTAGGGTTAAGTGAATTTGTACTCACAATGGAAGTCGAGCAGTACAGGACCAAACTGGAGAGAAGTAGAAGAAAGGGAGGAATAAGATTCTACAAGGGCTCTTGAAGCAAGAATGATTGTTCCTTCCTCCTATTGTGAGGTGGCCTGCTCAGCCAAGAGATCCTTTTGCCAGTGCTTGCATTCATGTGCAAGGCAGTTTCTATAGCTCTTGGAGTTAGAGGCTGAAGTTTGCAAAGGGACAAGAGGTTCTTGCTCGACCATGGGAACGTCCACTATGACTGTTTCAGGTGAAGGAACAGGTTCCTGCACGGGAGCAAGAGGAATAGGTTGAGGAGTGACAAGAGGAGTTGACTCGAGGGCCTCAGCAACAGGCCTCTTTCCACTCACTACCTGAGGAGTAGGAATAGTAGGAGGCCATGGATCGAATTCTCTATGAGAACCTTTCTTTCTTCCCTATAAATAATACCACAGTCCAGGATATTTATTAGGGAGGTCCGCAATCTTCATCTTGGGCCTACATTGAGGGATCATCAGACTCAGTGGGTAGCCACCGGGCTTGCTCATCCAGTACTCTTCACAGGAAAGGGGAGAGGATGAGGCAGTCTAGTGAAAACTCACCATTTCTTTTCCTTTGCAAGGAGTGGAAGCTAGTACGGGCTTCTCTTCTTTCTTTGGAGAAGAGGGAGCAGTCGATGTAGCCTTCTCTTTACCTTTATAGGAAGGAGAGGGAGCCAATGTGGACTTCTCCTTCTCTTTCTAGGAAGGAATAGTAGTCAACGTGGGATTCTTCTTCTCTTCTTAGGAAGAGGAGGAAACTGATTGTTCTTTCATAGGAAGGGTCAGCTTTGGCTCCCCTTTTCCCCAAATTTTATACTTCACATAGTTTTTGTAAAGTAGTTCCATTCTCAGAGGAAGTGGACCAACTAGGGAAGGCCAGAAGTGATCCAATGAATATCCACCATGACACACCAAGGGTTGATATTCAATTTCATGCACTACATGCATGACACCCTTGTGGGAAAACTTTAAACATTTGTGGATAACGGAGGTGACCCCATTCATGGAAGCTAACTAGGGAATTCCCAGCTTCACTCTGAATAGATCCAACTTTGAGATAACATCAAAGACTATGTCGACAGCCCTAGGTCCAACCAAGATGGACAAAGTGATCGAGCCATAAGGTTTTAGGCTCATACCATCATGTGTACGAATGGTAGATTTCATTTCTTTATATTTTTCCTTTTTTAGTGAATTGAATACCAATGTTTCTTTAGTAATAACATTCACACAGCTCACAGGGTCAATCAAGACTCTTGTCACAATGTTACCATTCACACGAGCAAGAATGTAGAAAGGCGAAGGTTTGTTGTTTAAGGGTAAATCTTGTGATGTAAATGTAACATCCAGTGAACCGGGTGTGGGTGGAATAATGGAAGTTACCCTTGACCATATTAACATAAGCCTTGGGTTGGGTAACAGAATTAGTGGGATCAATAATCATGTTAGCAGAGTGTGACATAAATGGGTCTATGTATAGCTGCAATTCAGTATTAGCCTTTGCCACTGACTTGTTAGTGTTTTGCTTTTTCCCATCGAGATGAATGGTACAATCCTTGATGTGGTCCTTTATCTCATAACATAGCCACATACATTGTTCGATATCATGTCCATTAACACGATGGTATTGGCACTAAATGCTCCCATCATACCAATTAGGGTAGGGTTCCTTCATAGGCTTAGGGGTTGGTAAATTTATGATCTTATCCTTCAATAGCTTTTGTAAGATGGAAGTATAAGACTCTAACAACTTTGTGAACTTCTGGTTACGTTTGAGGCCATTGTCATCAACAGTGGCTACTACATTTTCAATGGCTTTATCTTTCCCAAAGATTGATACAATGGATTTTCCCTCAGAATGGGAGCACGAGGAGGATCCTCCAAATTGAGAAACAGTCTATGGTATTCTCATAGGGCCGCACGCAAGTGTACAAAAGAACGGTACTTCATAAGGGTGAGCTTCTCTTGTCAAGGCCTTTGCAAGTTCCCTATAAACACATTTTGTACGTTAGAATCGGGTAGCTGATTCGAGATTTGTGAAAGGAGCGCTTGATAATGCACTATGAAATCAGTGATTTTTCATTATCTCTTTGTTTACATCAGACAAGATCTGAAAAGGTCATCTTCTGCCCGATGTTCACTTGGAATTGTTTAAGGAACTGATTTACAAGTTTGTTGAATGAGAAAATAGAATTGCCAGGCAAGGAATAGTACCATTCAAGTGTTGTGACCTTGAGAGATCATGGGAATAGTTTATCCATCAATGCATCATGATGGAAGAAGTTAGTGCAAAGGGTGTTAAAGGTAGACACATGTGTCTATAGATCTCCCTTGCCACAAAACTTCTCAAATTTAGGGATCTACATTGCTTGAGGGAAAGGAGTGTTCAAGATGGTAACCAAAAATGGGCTATGTCAAAAGAAAAGTTGGAAGATAGGCTGGGTAGAGGCTTAGGAAAGGCTCGCTAATTGGCTCTACATCTTACCCATATTCTGAAGTAGGGTGTTTAGAATAGGGTCATTAGAAGATAGAGGGCTAGAGGAACCTTCCCCAAAACCACCACCAAGCCCACCTCCAAAACTGCCACTAGTTTGACTTCTGCCAGAACCACTACTAGAGCCACCGCTGTCAGTAGGGCCTCCGCCGGAACCACCGCCATGACCTCCACTGGAGCAGCCTCCACTAGCACAACCTCTACTGCTGAATCCACCACCACTACCAAAGCCTCCACCACTCAGTCTACCAAAACCTCCACCACCAAAGGTGACAAAAGGGGTAAAGCTAAAGCCCAAAGGGACCTTATTTACTTTGAGAGTTTCAAGTTGCTTAGGGACAGAAGGGATATTGATAGAAGGGACCACATCAGCCATGTAAATGGAAGTGGAAGGCATTGATACCCCTAACTATCCCTCATGCTCTTCAAAGTTGACTCCTTGTGCAAAGCTAGGGTTGCTCGAAGGAGCGCACGCTTCAGAAAGACCAAGGAAACTACTTACAAGCTCTATGCCTGTTCGATCTTTACCCATCATATGTCTTAATTCCCTAACAACCCAAGTGGCTCTAGCCATCTTCAAATTTCTTTCTAAGTGGTTTTCTAGATTTCCTAGTCCTCTAGCAAGGGTGGACACATATTCTGCAAGAATTTGAATGGCCTCATGCTCATCCACCGATGATGGCATAGGAGACACAAGTGGAGTGGGGACGTGATCGATTTTTTTAGAGAATCCCATCTCGTTCCTTGATAACCGCTCCTACATAGCCAAACTAATGGCGAGACCAGAGAAAAAGCCTGAAGAGAGACCAATCAAGACCTTCATCCTTTCCATTGGAAGGTGTCATACACTTCTCCTTATGATATACCCGAAAGTTTTGGATTGGGTTGTGATGCTCATAAATCTTCACAATGCTCGAGAGCACAACAATCATGAAGTACCTAAGGGAAGCTTCAACATCAACAAATGAACAAACATTGGTTCATGTCGGGTTCACCAAAAATGTAAGAGATGGGGACCATTGTGTGCAAGACCCCAGGTCACAGAGGGTCAAGATATGAGAGGCTACCCAAACTTACCTCAGTTAAGTAAAATTTTTAGGGTATGAGGATGAGAATGATGAGGAATATAAAGTCCTGTAACCACTCTACAATCTCGAGTTTCAAAGTGGGGCTAGGTGAGCCAATTTTTAGGTTCAACACTCTGCCTCAAGAAGCTCTTTTCTAGAGGTCATAAGCACGATCCTTGGATGATAGCATGACACACTAGTGTCTCTAAAGTGCGTTGGCATCTATACGGCTAAACAAAAATAGAGACAAGGTCAAACCTATCAAAACAGTTCAATGACCTAGCTGACTAGCTAAAGGGCTAGAATGACACAAGCAAGTAAATAAAGTATTCTCTAATATTATAAAGCAGAAATGCAAGAGTGAAAAGGGAAATAATGATCTCACCAAGAAACTTGTTCACTAGTTGGTTCTTCAAGAAGCACACACACCTACACACAAAAGAAGGGAAAATGTTGGGTGGCTATATAGGGGCCTACCTCAATCAGACCCTGTTTAGGTGTTTCCACCTCCACAGACATCCAAGGAAACAAGATAAAGGAAATAATATAGTGAAGAGATTACAAACACTACAAAGCAGTATTATGCTACTCAACCAAGTGATAGAGGAGAGGATAGGGAAGCTTACCACCTCCACCAAGAGCACTCAAGGTTGCTTGGAGGAGAAATGAGAGAAATCAAGCCTCTGCTACAATGGCGTGGTCCCAAATGTGCTCTATCGAAGTGATGGAGTGAGGCTTTACTACAATAGAATGCTTGGATGCTTGAAGTTAGTGAGAAAGTGAGCTTGTGCAGTGATAGAATGGAAGCTTGAAGTGGTGTAGAAGTTCAACTAAATGCTTAGAAGGTTGTGTAGAAGATGAAAATCCTACTCAAGAGATGAATTTGAAGAAGGGATGAAGAAAACATCCATATTTGGGTTGGTCAGCCGAAAGGGGCATTACAACTTCACTGCTAATGAGAAGAGTAATGCCTCTATAGGTTTAGCCACTAGAATCTACCAGGGACATAAGCACACCATGCAAATTTATGCACCTCGTGTGGGTGTCCCCAATAGAAACACTTCCACCAACACTCAAAATAGGTGCCAAGTGCTATGCACGCAGTGGGCTTAGGTGGAATTAAGCCTCTGAACTTGGTTTTCTAAGGTGGAAAAGGAAAAAAGGGGATTTGCATAGGAGATGAAAATTCTCTCTTATACACAAATATAATCCAATATTAATAAAAATTATATATTTGGAAACTAGATATCATGTTCTCTAATGGTTTTTAATTTTATAGATTGATTTAGAAAAAAAGTCCATTAGCCATATTGCCAAAGTTGGACATTATTCTTCAATCTGCCTTAGTTTTTTAGTTACAGGTCAAAGGCTAAGGGTCGTATTTCCAAGCCTTTCCCGAGCCTAAAACCAAGGCTGCATGTGGGTTGGAGATTCAATTTTTTTGAAAACAAAGGGGTAAAAACTTTATTAGAAATCATAAAAGAGCATTACAATAAAAACCAAGGTACCCAGCCCCAGAAAACAAGGCAAAAACCCCACAGCATAAAAAACATCAACTATCCCCATGTATCCTCCTATCCTCCTCCAAGAACTGGTCTAAATCCAAATGCAGCTCAGGGTTAACCTGATCCCAAGCCTCAACCTTCCAACCACTATCATGCTCAGAGGCCCATTTGGCCAAGCAGTCAGTAGTATGATTCCACTCCCTCAGGATGTGAACAAAGGATGCCTCCTCCATCCAAGAACTAACCTGAAGAATCCGTTGAACCACTGAAGCCAACTACCAATTTATATCAGATATCTTTCAATCATTCAAGAGATTAATCAAAATATGTGAATCAGCTTCACATATAACCTTTCTCCATCCCAAAGAAAGGGCCCTCTCAATAGCATGAAGAATTTCTAGACCCTCCATGAAGTTAACAGTCTTCACCCCCTCATGTATAGAGAATAGAAAAATCACTGACCCAGCTGAGTCCCTGCCAACCCCACCAATTCCAGCAGGCCCAAGATTTCCCTTAGAAGAACCATCAGTATTGATCTTTAAAAATCCATTGGGAGGAGGTAACCACCTTCCAACCCATTGAACCCTCTTTTTCCCATGCCTACAGTTCTTGGAACTAACAAAAGATGAAAGAATTTCTTGAAGACCCAGTCTGGACACCAGCTCAGCATCACCTCTCTCCAAGGGGAAAACCACATCACATTTAGCTAAAATAGACTCCAGCACCATTCCTAGCATACGCATCCAAACTTGCTGACCCACCAACTTCTAATCACGAAAAATTTGGCAGTTCTGTTCCAGCCAAATCTGCCAAAGCAGAAAGGTAGGGCCCACGAACCAAACTTCCTACAAAAAGGAAGCCATAGAAGGAGGTCTTCCCATACTATCCCAGAATTCAACCAAAGAGCATGCATGAATACAAGGAAGCTTCCACACCTCCCACCACCAATGCCAAAGTTGCACAACAAAGGGGCACCAGAAGAACAAATGCGAAGAATCCTCTTTTGCTCCCCCACACAAAACATAAATTGACAGTCCTTGAAATCCCCGTTTACGAATGTTATCCCAGATCCATCACCTATTCCAAGCCAAAGCCCAAACAAAGTAGTTGCATTTAGGCCATGAGAGTTTATTCCACACCCTTTTCCACCAATGAACCTCTGCCCCAGTTAGCTTCTAAGCCAATAACACCTGATAACCAGAAGCAACAGAGTAAACCCCCTTAGGATTATGGGTCCAAGCAAGAATATCCTCTTCCAGAAGAGAACTACAACTCCTACTATGAAGAATCTTGTGAAGCTCAACACTTTCTTCTGCAAGTCCCAAATCTGGCCACTCTGCGGGATCCTTCCAATGAGCTACCTCCAACTGACCAAAAGAAGCAACAGACTTGAAGTCACTCACCCTAGCCCAGCTAGCCTTGAGAAATCTTTGGCACAAAGGAAGTAGGTTGGGGAACTGAGAAGTAAGTGGAGGGAATCCATCCCAAGAATCTGACCAGAAGAGAGCTTCAATTCCCCGTCTACAGATCCAAAATAAACCTTCCTTGATAAGCTTTGCACCCTTCTAAAGAGAATTCCAAATCATTGAACCTTTCCCCTCAAGATGGTAACGAGGGAGATCCTACCGTGGAATCCCTAGGAAATACTTATGAGATAATATCTTGGCCCATGGCTAATCCTGTTCCACACACCATCTCCAAAATAGCTTAGCAGCCACAGCCACTCTAGATAACATAGACTGTCGAAGACCAAGACCACCAAATTTCTTTGGGCTGCACACAACATCCCACCTGACTAGGCTCCACTTGGAAGATGCCAAACTTCCCACCCATAAGAACTGCCTTTCAAGAGAATCCAACTCCCTCAGAAAACCCATCGGAGCCACCTGAAGCATACATCTATAGGTAGGGAGAGCCCGCACCATCGACTTGAGAAGCTGAACCCACCCCGCAAAAGACAACCATCTGTGGGTCCAATGATTAACTTTTGCACAGATCTTATCAATAATATTCTGCCAAGAACCCTTGGGAAGATGGTGAACAGAAATTGGGAAACCCAGATACGTCAAAGGGAGAACCCCTATCTAAAACCTTAAGATATTAGCAATTCTTCTTTGTATGGGGGTCAGCGTATTGAAGAAGAATATGGAAGACTTCTCCTCATTAATCAATTGTCCTGAAGCAACAAGATATATGTCCAACACCTGCCTCAAGTTAGTAGCTTCCCTAACAGTAGCCATCCCCATCAGGGTAGTATCATCAACAAACTGCAAATGAGATTGTGGAGGCAAGTCTCCACCCCATCGCCAACCCTAAATGATGCCAAGCTCCACCCTTCTTTTCAACAAACATCCAAGGCCTTCCACAAGAAGCAGAAAAATATACGGAGAAAGAGGATCCCCTTGGCGCAAACCCCTTGAGGCACCAAAAATTTCAAAATGATTTCCATTTATCAAAACTGAGAAGGAAACAGACGTGACACAGCTCATGACCCATTGGATCCACTCCTCACCAAAACCAAAAGAAACAAGGATCTTCTACAAAAAGACCATCTAACCCTGTCATAAGCCTTAGCCATATCCAGCCTAATGAACATAGCCTTCTCATGGGAGTTTTCCATGGAGTGGATGGTCTCCGTAGCAATGAAAACCCCATCGAGAATTTGTCGACCCGTCACAAATCCACTATGTTCCTCCAAAATCAGCACTTTAAGCCACTTCTTCAATCTCTTAGCCAATAACTTTGAAATGATTTTATAAGCCACATTGCAAAGAGAGATAGGTCAGAACAGAGATAACCTATCAGCCCCTTCACACTTGGGTATGAGAGCAAGGAAGGTGGAATTCAGAGCACGAAGCATTTGTTTATTCCTCTGGGACTCGAGGACAACTGCCAAAAGATCCAACTTTATGATATCCCAGAATTCCTAAAAAAATTCAATCAGGAAACCATCAGGACTAGGAGCTTTACCCTTCTTCATCTGAAAGACAATCCCCTCTAGCTCATCAAGAGAGATATCTTTCATCAGATACTCATTCGCCTCCCTAGAGACCAACTGAGGAATACAAGAAAGAACCTGTGCTTCCTCAACAGAGCCCCCTCGTGAATCCTCCCTAAATAAAGTAGCAAAATACTGAGATGCCTCAGCAGAGATTTCCTGAAATGAGGCAAGACATTCACCCCTATCATTCACCAGAATAGGAATGGAATTACCATGCCTCCTGTCCTTCACAGAATTGAAGAAGAAAGCGGTCTTTTTATCACCTTCCTATAACCATTCAACCCGGGCCTTTTGCTTCCAATAGATTTCTTCCCGTAATTCAAATTCCTCAACCACTTTCAAAGTCTTAGCCTCCTCCCTTAGAAGATCCTCAGAGGCCCCATTCTCACGAATCAACCACGTAATATTATTCAACTCCTCCTGGGCAGCAACCTTAGCATGAAAGATATTACCTAAACATTATCGATTCCACCTTTTAAGTTGATATTTGACAAACTGAAGAAGCTTGTAGAATGTATACATTGTTGTACCAAAAGTTGGTCTACCAATCTGCCACCACTCAGCCACAGGTTCATGAAGAGTAGGATCCTATAACCACATAAGTTGGAACTTGAATGAGGGAGAACGAGGCCCCTGAGCAAAGATAACACTAAGCTTAATAGGCCAATGATCAAAACCTCTCCAATCAAGAATTTTAGATCAAGTGGACCATAAGTCTCCAACCCAATAACAAGAAACCAAGAATCGGTCCAGCCTCTCAGTAACACAACTCTCACCATTTCTCCTATTATTCGAAGTGAAGTGACCATTACTTGGTAGAACATCAATAATATTTCATTCAGAAATGCTATCTTTGAATAATAGAGCAGAAGGCTCCAACCTAGGAATTCCACCTCTTTTCTCAGACAACTCCACAATAGCATTAAAATCGCCAGCCATAACCCACGCATGGTAAGGAGCTAGGCTACGAACAAAATGAAGATGGGACCATAGAAGTTGTTTACCCAAAAACTCAACATGAGCATACACATTAGAGAGGAGAATACACTCACCAGTCTCATACCAAGAGGCGACTAGGGATATAGAGGATCTAGAGGACATCCACTAGAGAGGGAAAATCTTTTGAGGGTTCCAAAAGCAAGCCACCCCTCCGAAAGCACCAAGAGCCCCCACACATTGGAATTCACCATATTTCCACAACTTAGGAGCCATGGCCAACATATTATCTATAGATAATTTAGTCTCCTGAAGAAAAAGAACATCTAAAGAATGATTCCTAACCAAATCACTGACAACTTTTTGTCGAGGGCCATTGTTCAAGCCCCTTACATTCCATGAGAGAACAATCATTTATGGGGGCATAAAAAATGTGAATCTAGAGTCTTGACTGACCCTGACTCCACCAAAGTTTCCCTAGTTAATTTAATCTTCTCCATATCCTTTTTCCTTCCTAGCTTGGAAGTCTTGTCACCAACCCCTTTCTTCAGTTCATTTTGTTGAATACCCAAACGAGAGGAGGCCAAAGAGCTCTTCCCCACATCCTTGCCTCCTTGCAGGGGCAATGGGGAACCACCTCCACCACTCTTCGAAGCTCCAATAGAAGATTCTTGTTCAGTCTGGACAATCAATTGTTGATCCGTATCCATCTGCCCAACCCCAATCTCCTACACAACCTACATGGCCTCCAACGGTGGCCCATCCTGTCCTGTACCCAAAGTTCCCTAATCCAAATTTAGCAACCCTAGATTCACTTCCTCCTGGCTGAGATCATCCAGCACCTCAAACCTATTAAAAGTTTCATCATCCTGCCTCTCCCTCAAGGTCCGCTTCTGGCCCCGATTCCTATTGTGAGCCTTGACAGGGACATAACCATCATCTCCATTACCATCACCCGGAATAGGCCCCTTACCATTATCAGTCCTAGGTGGATTACGAGAAGGCTGAGAAGGTTGGGGCACCATAGGCTTAGCCCTAGGGAACCTACACTGCAAGTGACCATATTCGTGACAAAGACAACACCGAAAAGGTAGGGTTTCATAATCTAGCTGTTGCACCCAAGTATATGATCTAGCACTCACTTCAATAGAATCTGGCAGTGGCTTGCTTAAATCAATTTCTACACAAATACAAGCAAAATTCATTACCTTTTTATACTGTGTCTGTTGTGAAGACCCAACAGGTTTACCGAGCATTGAAGCCACCAAATGCAACATGTCATCCCGCTAACACTCAATTGGAAACCACGACAACCGAACCCAAACTAGGATCTGACTTGGTATTGCCTCAGTCGGGTTGAAGCCAGCATGCCATGGCTTGATAAACAAACCCACTTGGTTATAAAAATAGGGGCCACCCTCGAAGACCTTAGTCCGATCTGCCATGCAATCAAAAGAGACCATAAAAAAGTTGTTCACCAGGAGCCTAATCTCCATCTCCCCCTCCGGCATCCAAGTCTATTGAGCCCAGGATTCCAAAAATTGCAGCGAGACTCTCAAACCCATGAACTTGCAATAAAAAGAGTACCTTGAATAGTATTCAATATCATCTGCAAGCATTTCCATTGGGATAATCAACTTCAGTCGCTCTTTGCATCTTTCCAAACACCCATTAATCTATGTTATTCGGGAACCACTAACCGATCCTAGATCATTCATCTCCATCTCTGAAGGAAACATTGAATTATCAAAAACATTCACTCCATGCGTCGAAGGCTTCAAACCAAATGTTGATCAGAAATCCAATTTGGGGCTAGCCCCAGATGTTTCCCCACCCGGCATAGCAAAAAACAAGATCCCCAGTAGGCATGCAAACCCCCAGGACACTTTAGCAAGAAATGGAAAAAAAGAAAAGACCCCAAGGGAAGGATCAAAACCCTTCCACCCACAAGCCACCCAAATGGTAGCAAGAAGGCCTCCAAAAAAGAAAAAACCTCACCACCACAACCCCGATCAAAACTCACCACCACCGGAGATTCAATTTTTTAATTAAAACATGTACGTGTTATTGAAATAGAATATGTGTGTTACCTATTTACCCGTTGGGTAAAGGGAACACATAAACGTTATATAACATGTACGTGTTCCTAAAATAGAATGTGTATGGGTTTTATAACACGTATGTGTTTCTTATTTAGTTATTTTTTCCCAATTTTGAAAATACTGATAAAGCACATTTTTCTTACAACATTCCTTTTCTACAATACGGTTTGAAAGCACCATTTTATGCATTTTTTATTGCAATTTTGTCTTGTGCAATCTCTTAACAGGGTATATTCTATTCAAATTGTTGTAAGAGAAAAGTGTAAGTGAAATTTTTTAAAGTGGAATCAAGTACAAGAACATTTTACAAGAAGATTTGGAAAAAGAGAACTTTTGGATGTATTCATGATGTTTTTGTACTTCAAAGTTTATAGAAGAAAGATCTTCATGCTACATAGTTTTATTTGAATATTTGAAGGAGAAAGCAATTTGAAAATAGGTTAAGAATCATTTGTTTTGTTATCAAGGAGGGTTTAGTAACCATGGGATTAAAGCAAAGGAAAAAAAAATGTAGAAAGTTAATGACACTTGAAGAAATTCAAGCAAATAAAGAAATGGAGGCACAAAGACAAAGGGATAGAAGAGAAAGGATTCGTCAAATGAAAAATTTGGAAGCATCTAGTTTCATGAATGTTGAAGAGGAAACCATGAATGATGAGATGAATATAGATGATGCAAATGTGGAGATGGTGAATATGGAAGAAAATGCAATTATGGAGACAAACCCAACTATGTCTTCAACTTCAACTTTGAATGATATGGAAATAGCACCTATGCAAACAACTTTAGGTATGTCTTCAAATCCACCTACCAATGATATGGAAAATGTACTTTTTCAAACAATCTATCCAAATATCTCTTCAAACCCAAGTCTTGATAATATTGATCTTAGTTATTTACAGGAAGTTGGATACACCATTGATGATATCAATAATTATAGGGTTGAAATAATGCAAAAAACAAAAAAAATGGTGAAATGTCTAGTAAGAATGTGAATGAGAATGAAATCCCTTTTATGTTTGAAAATGAAAATGAAAACCCTTGCGTGAATGAAAATGAAATCCCTTGTATGGATGAATATGAAAATGTTTTTTTTACAATTGAAAAAGATGTGCTAGATAACCTTCCTAGTAAAGTATCTTGGAGACAAATGAGAAATTACGGAAATAGAATATATAGAATGTTTTTTTATTGAAAGAAATTAAGATTTCAATGTCAACTCATGGTGCAATTGATGAGAATGTTGAAAATGATAAAAGTGATGAAAAAATTAGGAATTTTTGTAAAACCAAAAAAGATGATTCAGTAGAACAATTCATATCTAGTGTTGCTAATGCTATTGATTGTACAGGTAAGAAAAGTCAATCTAAATATAAGAATCCAACTCATCGTGCAATAACAACTACTCTAGTTAATAAAGCAACTTCAAATAAAAGAATGTTAAGTTTAAGATTAGTAAATGTATAAAAGTAAATCCTAAAACTTTGATAAGAGCTACTAAAAGAAGAGAAAGTATTGGAAAGGATCCAATTAATCAATGTTGGAGTTTTAGTGGTAGGCTCCCAAGATCAGACATGAAATTAACTAATGAAATCAAATCCTTAATCAATTTTTTTTGGCATGATAATACAAGAGTATCACCTAACATTAGAGATGTCTTAAAATTAAGGGTGGGTTCCAAATTTTGTGAACCTCATCCAAAGCATCTCTTAGATATGACTCAAACTAAATTATATATAAAAAAAAATAGATGATTCAATCTTACCATTTAATGGGCGGGGGCCCTAGCTCGGTTGGCTAAGTAATTCCGTTGCGGCTCTGCTGGTCATGAGTTCTAGTCTCCCTCGTCCCGTGGTACCGGAGGGCGTGTCGCGCCAGCGCCGCCGGTCACGTTAAAAAGTTTACCAGGCGCACTGCAGTTTATAGGGGGTACTACCCGATTCCTGCAGTCTAAAAAAAAATCTTACCATTTAATATTAGCATAAGTCAAAGATTATTCAAAAAGTGTAAACCTTGGTATGTTAGAATTAATAAACAACGAATCTCTTGTTGTTGTAAGACTCATGTACAATTTTGTTATTATTATGATATTTTTTGATATATACGATGTAATTTGCATGCTAACCAAATTATGCAGGACATTTGTGGTATTAATATGCCACCTAAAACAATCAAAGATTTCATAGCAGGTTTGTTTTTTGAACCCTCTAATGGAAACTTATTTTATTTAAAAGCATGTATTTCTAGAGAATGTGATAGATGTGGTAACTTTTCATTGTTAGAAGAATGTACACATGAAAGTAGTTTAGATGAATTTGGACAACAATTAGTGGATGTAAAAAAAAAAATGTTGAATATTCTTTAAAAGATGGAAATTTTGGAAAACGTTGTGAGCTAATTGTGGAAAAATTTAGTGTGCATGCATTTATTAAAGAATTTAAAGATAATATTGTATCTAAATATATTAAACACTCTTAGTATGCTCATTGGCTTGATAATCAATTTCGTTTATGTAAAAACACATTCCCAATTGGAACTATATTGTCAGTTGTTGATTTTGCTGAAAATTATACTTGCTCCACAAGAAGAAATTCAATCATAGTATTATAATTTAGTGCAAGTAGCTATATTTGTTCATAATGTTTATAGACATGAAGATGATAGTAGAGAAGATAATAGAATTTTTTTGAGAGAGTAGCATTTTTTTGTAAGTGCTAATTGATTACATTCATCTAAGTTTGTTCAATAATGTTTTGATATATTTTATAAAAAATTAAAAGAGAGAGGAATTCAAATGAGAGAACATCTCATATGGTCAGATAATTGCACAGCTCAATTCAAGAATGCTAGAATGTTTTATTAGTTATGTAGAGTTCATAAGGAAAATAAATCTAGCACATGTGGAGTTTTTTGAAGCTGGACATGGTAAGGGAGAACATGATGGAGAAGGTGCATGTGTGAAAAGAGCTCTTGCTAGAGAGCAACCAAAATTTGAGGATGTTATGAAATTCAGAGATGCATGTGTAATTTTAGATTGGTGCAATACCAAATTATCTACAAGAACAAGTGAGAGCTTAATAATTCAATGCTTCTTTTGGTTAGTTGAAGAAAATAATATTTTTTCTTGACAAGATTGTGAAACAATTAATGGATCTACAAAATGGAATTCGTTTAAGAGTTTGAATGCAAACACATAGACAATATGGACAAGGGAGCTTACATGATTTTTTCAATTTTGTATTGTAGGTGATTGGGAGGCATGTGAAAATATGGAATGGGTTGAACAATGGCAACAAGGAGCCTTAACACCTACATCGACACATGTTCAACATGGAATGACAATTGAAGATAATCAAGTGTTCACATCAGATTATTATGATCATGTTTCGGATCTTGTATAAGAAGGTATGTTAAATTGAGTTGAATTTTATATGTATGCATGTTTATATGTGAATTAAATATAAGTCACTCTTTATTATTTTTTTTATTTTTTTTGCAGGACATATGTATGTTGTTGGTGTACCTGAGGGGAATGAAGAGGAGACAGAGTATTGGTTGGCTAGATGTGTTGAGAGAAAACATAAGTTGCAACATCTTAGAGTGGATGATGACAACTTTGAGTATCCAACTGGTTCGGTGGTTGTCGTTGGCACCTAGCTTCGAAAATATTTGATAAGAAAGAATGGATTGCCTACATTTTAAGATTATGAAAGACACGAGAAGATTATATATTATTCACATTTGATTTTGGTAACCAATATAAAACTAGTTAGATATCAAGGGAGGCTTCCTAATAAAGTGTTATGGAAACTTTCAATGGATGATCATGAGACAATCATAGATGCATTACAAAAAAGAGAGGATGTAGATGGTACAATGGAGAATAAATATTGGTAAGTATATAGTTGTATATATATTTAATTGATAATCAATATGTAGTTGAAAATTTATCACATATACATGTCTATATATATATATATATATATATATATATATATATATATATCTTTAGTCATTTCCTAATTAAAGTTTTTTATCATTTTTTGTTTCAGGTCTCCCAAAACTAGATGATTACAAAAAAGAGAGGGCATGCATATATATTAAAATGGAATTTGAATCTAGAGACAGGAAACTATATATAGTTCTAGATATATTTAATTGATAGTATAAATATAAAACTAAATAATTCATTGTCATTTTATAAAAAATTTATAATTGATTGCATGTCCCCTTAAGCCATTCTCTTAGGACCCCTTAATTCATCCTCTTATGTACCATTAATCCATCCTCTTGCATCCCCTTAAGTCTCTCTATTAATTCACATTAATCCATCCTCTTAGTACCCCTTAATCCATATCCTCATATATCTACCCTTAATCCATCCTCTTGCATCCCCTTAAGTCACTCTCTCAACACCCCTTAAGCCATCCTCTTTGGACCCATTAAGCCATATCCTCATATATCTACCCTTAATCCATCCTCTTGCATCCCCTTAAGTCTCTCTATTAATTCATCTTAAGCCATCCTCTTATGTACCATTAATCCATCCTCTTGCATCCCCTTAAGTCTCTATATTAATTCCCCTTAAGAAATCCTCTTAGGACCCCTTATTCCATCCTTTTATGTACCATTAATCCATCCTTGTATATCTACCCTTAATCCATCCTCTTGCATCCCCTTAATTCATCTCCTAGTATTTATTTCTTAGGCTCAATGGTTTAGTATATTCATATCCTAGGGTTAATGAGATTATTATAATAACAAATCTATATGGGTTAATGGTTTAGGGTTCATCTCTTAGGCTTTAGGTCTTGTGGTTTAGGGTTTAGGGTTTGTAGGGTTCATGAGATGCTTAGAATAACAAATCTATATGGGTGAATGGTTTAGGGTTCTTCTCCTAGGCTTTAGGTCCTATGGTTTAGGGTTTAGGGTTTGTAGGGTTCATGAGATGCTTAGAATAATAAATCTATATGAGTTCATGGTTTAGGGTTCATCTCCTAGGCTTTAGGTCCTATGGTTTAGAGTTTATGGTTTATAGGGTTCATGAGATGCTTAATATATTTAAGTCATTCTCTCAACTCCCCTTTATCCACCCTCTTACATCCCTTTTTCATTCTATCAACTCCCCTTAATCCACCCTCTTACATCCCTTTCATTCATTCTATCAACTCCCCTTAATCCACCCTCTTACATCCCTTTAATTCATTCTATCAACTCCCCTTAATCCACCCTCTTACATCCCTTTAAGTCATTCTATTAACTCCCCTTAATCCACCTTCTTGCATCCCCTTAATTCATTCTCTTAACTCCCCTTAAGGCATTCTCTTAGGACCCCTTAAGCTATATCCTCTTAGGTCCCCTTAATCCATCCTATGGCAAACATCACTTGAATTTGTAAGGAACTTATAAGATCCAATTTTCTAACTTTTACTATATATTTTTCTTTTATCACATGAATTATTTAGTTAAAAGACTCATAAAAACAATAGTTACTTTACTTCCATTAATTATTTTTGCAAGTTCTCATCAAGTTGGTCTACCATGTGATTGTCACTGTAAAAAAATTGTATCAAGAGACTATGCAAATATCAATTTGTGATCTTGACCTAAAATTTGATAAGCTTTAATTGTATCTACATGCACATATATGTTTCATCATGTTATATAGTTGTATTAAACATCAATATATATTATATATGTTTGTTCGATGTATGAACTTCAATGAACTTATTAGTCACTTTTAAAATATCTTGTTCCAATTTTATCTTATATAAATCATGTCTTGTATTTATCACATTTTATATAATTGTTCAATTGTATAGATTATACATTTTATACATACAAGGAGATAGATTTTTGTTCAATGATTCAAATATTTGCTAGAATTGGAGTATTGTTAAAATTACTTGCCCTTTATTTATTATGAATATGATCTAAACTATTTAAGAATTTTTTTAATTTTTCACCTAACCATGTGATAAATTATTGAAATTTAAGAGTTAATCATTTTAAGACATGTCTAAACTTAATTCAACAATGGCATGTAAATATATATGAAATTTGATTCTAGATAAGAATTTATATAGTGCATAGTACTTAAAAATTACATAAAATATATACATACATGAGTGCATATAAGCATCAAAATGAACAATAAGACGATCATAATTGAGTGCATATATAATTTCATCATATTAAAGTCAACTGATATAAATAAACACAAAACATGATCATATTAATCGATATAATGTATATGAAATGGTTCATGAAATGGCATGTTCAAAATGTATATGTCAAGTCCAACACATATATAAATAAAACTAGAAAACTATAGTCCATAAAATTTAAAACCATCTAACTATCAGGGTGATCAGTCAAATCAAGCCTCCTCTTTGCTCCACGTGGACTCTAGATGTCCCTGTATCATAATGTAAAAGAGTACAAGAAACTTGAAATTAGATTTAAACTTATTTAGAAATTTTGATGTAATTTAACATATAAACTTGAAAATATAAACTTGACAAAAATAAATTTAATTAAATATCTAGTAAATACAGTAAAAATGATTTTTATTATGCATAAATTACCATATGATCATGTGAATCTACTGGCACATTTTGTTCAATGGGTAGCATAATTGTCAATTAAGAAGGTCCAAATGCTTGATCTACTATATCTTGCATATTCATATTTAGCAAACAATATGTTAAAACCTCGAATATATATATTTAAAAGGTCCCTAAAAAATGTATAGGAGATTTAGTAAATTTTACAACCTCGAATTGCATGACCTCATGATCATGCACCTGAGATTGCCCATGCATAAATGCTAACGATGTCTTAGGTGTGCCCACCATGGGTATCACATGAAATCCTTGCATATAGATACAAAAATGTATAGATCATTCACACATGTGTACAAATTCAAATTAAATTAGATCTATTATGTGTATTTAATTTAAACTTAACAAACTTTTGAAAGAATGCACCTAAGTTGATGATGACTCAGGAGTGCTCACCACAACTTGTGGTTGTTTGGTACTCGGTATCGCATGACCTCCCTACATCTAGATACAATACACCATTTTACATATGTGTACAAATTCAAATTAAATTAGATATGTCCACATAAATTAAAATATATATTGGTTTGTACCTAACCAAAAGGTGAGCCCAAATCTACAACACTCGAAATACATCTACACAATCATATTGAGATTTTGGCATCATGTTATAATGCATCTACACCAAAAACTTCTTGAATTAATACTATATTATATATATAATCTGATTTTATTGAACCATAGATTTTTTGTGTAGAGATGCTATGACTCTCTTGCTCAATTAGGGTTTTTCACCTAAAGGACAAGATAGACCCCAAAAATCTAGGTGGTTTACTCAAACTAATGCAAGTACAATGAAAATGTCTCTAAATGCAATGGCCTAAATGCAACACATTGATAAAATGGATTGATTATTTATGCAAAACCTAAGAAATATGAAGTGTTTGAAAATGTAGTGTAGTATGCAAAAATGAACTAGAAACATAAACAAATGAAAATAGAACTTGATGAGATTGAATGGTATGCACCTGGAGGTAGAATGTTGATGTTGGAAGGTTCTGGACTATTTCAAAAATTAATGTTGATGACCACTAGGACTCATTCGCCACAGATGGCGAATTAGTCCTAATTCTGGTAATTCTACTGAAATAGGTTTCAGGATGCTGGGAACTAAAAACCTCATAAAACACTTTTTCCAGCCTGGCAATGGGACTGATTCACCACAGATGGAAAATTAGTCCACGTATAAAAATCTACAAATTCCAAAGTCAACTCTATGGGTCAAGATCTGTACTTGTCTACTTCTCGGGTTGACAGATTCAAATCTGCAGAAAATGGGCTGAATGATGTCTCCAAGCTTGAATTAGGTATTTGTTGACTTGAATAGATTTGATGACTTCTTGACCACTTTTCAACACATATCTTGTTGACAAACCTACCCACAAGACCTACAAACACACATGCAAAGAGGGGGAAAATGGTTAAGGTTTAGGGTATAGGGGTTTGTCTTGGTCAAACCCCAGTTTGGTAATCAAACCCTATGAAATGAAATGAAATAAGAAAGGAATGATGAACAAATAAAATGAAAGTGTCATGAACTCACCAAACCCTTATTGTTGAAGTTTGAATATATGTCAATGGCTACTCCAAGATGCTTGATAATTGTTTGATTGAATGATGCTATGATGTTTGAGTAATGCTTAGATGGATTGAATGCAAGGATGAATACTTAAATGAATGGGTGAATGGGGGTTAAAATGGATAGAAAAACACTTATTTATACACACTTATTACCTAGTTTCCTAAAAATACCACATCACAAGGTGACCTTACGTCTTTATGAATAAAAAACTAAAAGAAATTTGAAATTATTTTGAATTTTATGCCAAAAGGGACTCATTCGCCACCCATGGCGAATGGGTCCCACTCAAGGCATGCAAGTGGATGTCGAGCATTAAGTTGTATTTAATGGTGTTTTTCAGCTTTATATTAAAAAATACACTTAATTAATGCCTACAAGTGCATAAAGGGACCAAATAAAGCATAAAAAAGGTGTAATTAATGGTGACAAGTCTAGAAAAGCATGAAAGTTTGTTACAAGACATTACAACACTTTAAAATAAGACTTGGTAAGGGATAAAAAATAAATATTTAGATGAATTATAATAAGAAGAGTCTAGAAATGTGTAGAAATGTGTTACAACACTTCACAACACCTTTAAAAGATATCATAAAGTCTTAATAATTAAATATTCAAGACTTAACATGAATGTATAAGTTAAATTACAACATTAAATCTAAGCAAAATAGGCCAAGAATCATAGGAAAAAGACCTAAATAATCATGAAAATGTCCAAAGATCCATTTTTCTACAATACATTTAACCCCCACTTTAGTGATAGGATGAACTTGCTTCAAACTCACGCTAAAGTAGTCATGCAAATCGAGAGGGATCCAAATGTACTCATGCCAGCAAGATGAGATAACAATGATCAAGAGGGATGATCAAGCCCTAGGATGAAGATCCCATGGAAAACTAAACATAAGAACAAAGGAACACACATATGAAAGAGAAAAAGAAAAGGGAAGAGAAAAAAAGGAAAAGTTGGATCAAGTTCGATCATTTGTCTAGCTAGTTGTGGATCAGATCTAGGCTATTTGTCTAAAAAGAAAAATGCATGCTCGCTCTAGGGTGACGGGACTCATTGTTGTCTACTAAGTGAGAAGGCCCAAAAGGTGAGAAACATACACTTAGCTAGTATGCACTCACAAACACATAGCTGGTTATGGGGAAATTCATGCCTCTGAATGGGCTTCCCACTCAACCATACCAAAATTATACCTCTAGATAACTTTAATAAGGTGCCACAAAGGAGAATTTCATTTCACGCTTCATGAGACAAGAAAAGCTTTGTATGCTTAGAACTCATGAACAAATAGGATGGAACCACAGGTATGCAAGTTGTGTTATGAAAGGTGGCCATATAAATGCAAAATATAAAATGTAAAAATGTAAAATGTAAAGGATGTTCAAAAGGAGTCTTGTTTAGTTCATGCGAGGTCTATCACTTAGGGAACAATGTGTCTAATGTCTCCAAGAGAGGACCAATCAAATAATATAATATTCACAACTTAGGGGATACAGTGCATCACATCAGACCACTAAGAGGAATTTAATGTGCTAAGATAGATCACGCTTATGAAGGACATCACACCCAATGTCATCCACAAAGTGAAAAATGCATCATATGAAGTAACAAGGTTGCACTAAGAACCAGGAAAAAGAAAAATGAAAATGATAATTCCAATGTATGCCCCCACTTTAAAGAAATTGCTACACATCGTTCTGTGAGCAATTACTTTAAAGTAGCAAATGAAAAATGAAAAAAGAAAGAAGACACAAGAGCCAACTCGAAAATCCCCTATGCCAAGTCATACATTTTCAAGTAAGGCTGTGTCATGTGAGAGTTCAACAGAAAAATAAAAGGAGAGAGGGTTTCCCCCAAGAAGGAAAACACCAAACACATAAGGGATCTATGGATTTGGTTTAGTATGTTTGTTGTTGCAATGTTTTGTAAAGAGCTCAGAACTATCATCATTCCCTGAATACATAGAACTGGAAGAATGACACAAAGAGAGTGAAAACAAAAGAAAAAGAAAACCTTTGCGTCAACATGGAAGAGACAGAGGGTGTCTCAACACTTTTTGTCATCCCCAAGAGGAAGACACAAAAAAAAAGCAAAAAGAGAAAAGAAAAAGGTGAAAGGGAAAAAGGAAGCCTTTTGGGTCAACATGAAGGAGACATTTGGTCTTAATGCCTTGCATCATCCCCAAAAGGAAAACACAAGAAAAGACAAAGTAAAAGGAAAAGGAACCTTTTGGGTCAACATGGAAGAGACATACGGTGTCTCAACACTTTGTTGCATCCCCAAAAGGAAGACACGAAACAAAAACAAAAAGAGAAAAGAAAAAGGTGAAAGGGAAAAAGGAAGCCTTTTGGGTCAACATGAAGGAGACATTTCAGTCTTAATGCCTTGTGTCATCCCTAAAAGGAAAAAAAATGAAAAGAAGAAGGAAAAGGACCTTTTGGGTCAACATGGAAGAGACAAAGGGCATCTCAATGCTTTGCATCATCCCCAAAAGGAAGACAAAAAACAAAATGGAAAAAGAAAAAGTGATGTATGACATATAGAAGAATGAAGGTACAAATAGAAGAATTTGCACAAAGAGAGAGAGAACATTAAGCACACATTATAGGGGATCACATTACACACATGTAATCAAAGAAAAAGTAAGATGTAAAAAGGCTAGTAATGCAAATGTAAGTCACGCATCAAACAATTCATCCACCTCCCAATCTCAATTAGTATAAGTGGGAGGGTAAACAACATAGCTAAGGGACAAGGAAAAATGCATTACTAGAACAAGGCTAGCAACTTCATGCCCCCACTGAGTGCAAGGAAAGAATGGGTTGAGACAGGTGATGGGAAAGGTCATGCAATAGTGAGAATGGAAAATTCTACAACTATTGCACATGAAGAAATGGGAAGGTTGGACTATGGGAGTATGGGATAGCAATCGGAAAATTCTACAACTATTGCAATCGGTATCAGTGAAGTGAGACTTGCCCAGTATGTCCTTCAATGCCTAAAATTCATCACTGTGATGTCCAAGAACATGATGGTATTGCAATATGGTACATTGGAATCTTTAGGATGGATGACCAACCTATTTGAAGGTGGTAATAGTATAAGACCTCTATTTAAAAGAATTTGCAGTTTCCTTTCACATTCAGGTGGTGGATGGAGAGGAAACTGTAGTTTTTGCAGCTTGTAAGGTTGTTTGTGTTTACTAGATTCACCCTTTTCATGAATGGAAGGGGGAGTAGGATCCATGGTGATCCTTATAGCCGTAGTATTGTTATGAGTCAAAGGTTTCTCATGAGGAAGAATAATGTTCAAATCAAGGGGAGCTTGATAGCCTAACACTTGTGTGTTTTCATCAGTTGTTACTTGTTCAAAAAGATGATGTATTGCATGTTTAGTTGTTGTGTCACATCCTTGCTTTTTCAAAATAGTAAAACCTTTTCCATAGGTTTATTTAAGGTTGATAGGAGTAATAGCGACTTTGTTATCATATAATGGTTGAGGAATTATGTGTGTAGAAGAATGAGGTCCACCAAAGGGCAGAATCTTAGGTCCTTCATTGGTTTTAGGATGTAAGTATCCAAACATATCAGGAGGGGATACTGTAGGAAGGTCTTGTGACTTCATGGATGGATAAAAGGTTGCATTGGCTTCAAGGTTTTCAAGGCATTCATTTAATAACCTATTCATGCTATCATCGTCTTCTCCAATGATGTCAACATCATGAGGACATTCATGAGGAGTTGAAGGAGCATGAGGAAGCTCAAGGTCATTAGGATCATAGCCAAAGGCATAGTTTGACATGCCAACTAAGGATTTCAAAGACATCCAAAACTTATTAAAGGAAAATACCATGATGCAAATGACTGAAAGTAAATAGATGCAAGAAATTGAATAGAACTGTGAATCTAAAAATAGTGATAGAGATGCAATTACAGAAAACAAAAATGCAGAAAACACTATGAAAATGATAGAAATTGTTGTGCAGAAAGTACAACTGGACTAATTTACCTAGGGTGGGAAATGAGTCTAGGGGTGAATTTTTTTGTGATTTTTCAAAAAAAATTAAATGATTTTTATGCTTTTATAATACAAAACTAGGATGCAGATGCAGAATTTTAGTATTTGTAATGTTTTGAAGTGCAAAAAAGAAATCTATATGAGATATTCACTAATGCTATTTGGAAAAGCCTAGGATGCAAAACAATGCAAAAGCTAATGCAATGAGTCCTAGGATGTAAATGCAGATGTAAATTATAAAGATAATGTTCAGAATGTGGGTTCACCAAAATGAACCATCAATTTTTTATGTAGGGTTGCTATGACTCTCTTGCTCAATTAAGGTTTTTCACCTAAAGGAGAGATATAGACCCCAAAAATCTAGGTGCTTCACTCAAATTAATGCAAGTACAATGAAAATTTGTCTAAATGCAATGACCTAAATACAAAAAACTAATAAAATAGATTAATTATTTATGCAAAACCTAAGAAATATGAAGTGTTTGACAACACAATGTGGTATGCAGAAATGAACTAGAAACATAAACAAATGAAAACAGAACTTGATGAGATTGAATGGTATTCACCTGGAGGTAGAATGTTGATGTTAGAATGTTTCTTGATTGCTTCAAAAATTACTTTTGATGACCAATAGGACTCATTCGCCACAGATGGCGAATTAGTCCTACTTCTGGTAAATTTTGCTAAAATAGGTTTCAGGATGTCAAGAATTGAAAACCTCATAAAACACTTTTTCCAACTTGGTAGTGGGACTGATTTGCCACAGATGGTGAATTAGTCCACCTACAAAAATCTACAAATTCCAAAGTCAACTTTGTGGGTACAGATCTGTACTTATCTGCTTGTCAAGTTGATGGATTCAAATCTGCAGAAAATGGGTTGAATGATGTCTCCAAGCTTGAATTAGGTCTTTGTTGACTTGAATAGCTTTAATGACTTTTTGACCACTTTTCAACACCTATCTCTTTGACAAATCTACCCACAAGACCTGCAAACACACATGCAAAGAGGGAAAAAATGGTTAAGGGTTAGGGTATAGGGGTTTGCCTTGGTCAAACCCCATTTTGGTAGTCAAACCCTATGAAATGAAATGAAATAAGAAAGGAATGATGAAAAAATAACATGCAAGTTTCATGAACTCACCAAACCCTTGTTGAATTATGAAGATATGCCAATGGCTGCTTCAAGATTCTTGATGGAATGATGCTATGATGCTTGAGTGAATGCTTAGATGGATTGAATGCAAGGATGAATACTTGAACAAATGGGTCAACAGGGGTTAAAATGGATAGAAAAACACTTATTTATACACACTTATGCCCTAATTTCCCAAAAAAACCACATCACAGGCCAACCTTATGTCTTAATGAATAAAAACCCGAAAGAAATTTGAAATTATTTTGAATTTTGTGCCAAGAGAGACTCATTCGCCACCCATGGTAAATGGATCCCACTCAAGGAATGCAAGTGGGTTTCAAGGATAAAGTTGTATTTCATGATGTTTGTTGGGTTTATATTAAAAATACACTTAATTAAGGCTTGCAAGTGCATAAAGGGGCTAAATAAAGCATAAGAAAGGTGTAATTAGTGGTAACAAGTCTATAAAAGAGTGAAAGTGTGTTACAATACTTTACAAAACTTTAAAATAAGACTTGGGTATGTGCAGGATCATCATGGAAAAAATAGGCCCTTGAGTGGCGATGAAATTCAAAAAAATCAAAGTTAGGCAACTTGACATAAAAATTTGAATAAGTTATCTATATTATTTCAAAAATATGTAAGAATAGAATCTATAGCAAATTGAATTTGGTTTATAAACTAATAGGTTTACTTTTCTTTTTAAATCTATTTGGTGAAAATTTGAAATTTCAATGCAATAGCGCTTAAATATCAAGGAAAAATAAGTAGGTGTCTATCTGACCACCCTAACCTCAATAAAATGATAATATATTTTATAAGATTTTAGATATAAGTAGAGGACTCATGTCACGATGTGATGCATATATTTTTGTAATTTTTTTCAAAGTAAAGAATTAATTATGAATTTTTTATTACAACTTTTAAAAAATATAAAAACTGTATGTTTGACCACCTTAACTTGGTCAAAACTTCATGAAACTCATTTTTTTTTATCCTATATTATGTGAAGCATAGAATGTGACACATCTTTCAGATTGAAAAAAAGTGATATCGTTTGAAAGCTATAGATGTTTTTCAATCAGCCTATCAATCAAGACTTTAAGTTCGTAATTCAAATAGAAAATGAATAATTATTATTTATTAAATTCAAAGTAAAGCATAATTTATATTGGTGGAAAGCTTAGAATCTCCTTTAAAAACCCTTTTCGTTTCATCATTTTTGGGTAAAAAAGTCATCAGCCACATACTCTACACATACCCAATCATATCACCACTTTTTGGCCCATCTACCCTCCCGAAAACCCCCCGAAACCGGTGGGCGAAGCCCTGGTGGCGAAGCTAGGGTGGCTAGAAGCTAGGGTGGAATTTAGGCAAAGCCCTGGGTGGTGGGGTCCTCGTCGGCTGGGAGGAGATGATTCCGGCAATAGGGTATAGTCTAGTTTCTATAGTTTAGTTTAGCCATTGGGGTCAAGATCTTAACCTTCCCTACGGGGATTCCTCCATCCCATACCGGGACTACGTGAACCATTGGATCGAACCCTAGCCCTGGGTGCTCATTGCAGAGGTTTCATGAGTTCTGGGGTCAAGCGGGCCAACCACCATAGCTATTAGAGAGGGGTGGGGGGGAATTCTAGCTATAGAGGTAGGGGCCCCTCTCTATAATGGAAAGAACATGATCCTGCACATACCCACTTGGTAAGGGATAAAAAGTGAATATTTAGATGAATTATAATAAGAAGATTCTAGAAAAGTGTAGAAATGTGTTACAACACCTTTACAAGACATCATAAAGTCTTAATAATTAAATATTCAAGACCTAATGTGAATGTATAAGTTACATTACAACATTAAATCTAAGCAAAATAGGCTAAGCATAATAAGAAAAAAGACCTAAATGACCATGAAAATTTCCAAAGATCCATTTTTCTATGGTACAATTATTATTTACATGAATTTTGCACATTTCAAACAAATTATTTAAATGTGCCTAAGTTCAAAAGATGAACATACCTGTGTAGGATGATCCTCACAATATAATAAATTCATATATGACTATGTCCTAGATGCATGTGGATCACCTGAAGTGGATTCCTGAGTATACCCATAGCCTAAGCCTCCATTTTCTCTATTAACCACTTCAGCTGCCACGTGTGTAGTCTGATGAGTGAGATGTCTTGAAAGAGAACTCAATGCTCTTAATGTTGACAACATAGTCTACTACTGAAATGTAGTGAGAAAACCAAGAGAAGGAGGAGCAACAATAGGAGCAATTAGAGCACATCGATGAGGATTGAAACGTGCTCCTAATCTATGTTAGGGCATGCCACACCCAGCTCCCTAAAATGACCTCATATCAAAATAGTCAAGGGTTTTAAACCCAACTCAAACTTATCCCATAACTTTCTCAAAAAGTATAAGAGCACCTCACAATTTCCATGTCGTGGAGTATCAAACACCATCAACCATCTATCCCAAAAATTTACAGTTATCTGTGGGTGCCTACACCATTTAATTGAATTTTTTTTTTTGGTGGGTGGAATTAGTTCATTTGTTTGGGGGCTAAAAAAATGTTGGAAAATGGCTTGTTTGGTAATTTAAGTTCATGAATTTCTTTATAGGACAATCCATCTGCATATAATTTTCTCCTATCTTCTCTCCATTGATGGAACCTATCTAGGTCTGCATCAATAAATCGAATAGAATTGACAACATTTTGCATCAAAGATGCAAATTGTGTGAGATTGGGGGGATATTATGCTCATTTTTTATCAAATCTATATTCTCCTGAATCACATTAAGTTTTTCTCTAATGCTCTCTCTTAACTAAGCCTGATCTACTATAGGGTATGGGGGGTTAGGAAGTGGAGAGTGTGGAGGTGTGGGGTTATGTTGTGGTTGTGGATCTAGATGTATGGGATCTTCAGGTTGTACATTAGGTATAAAATCCTCTATGTTAAATTCAGGCTCCATGTGAACAATGAAATGGAAACTGCCTTTTAAAAAATTTAAAAATATATATCAACAAACTAATTAAATAATTTACACTATTTTAAAGTTATAAATCACATTGAATGTGCACAAATTCAAAATACATTTCATTTGAAGACACATTCAATTTACAACATTAAAAAATCCATAACATAGCATGTACATTAAATTATACAATTAAAGTCATGTACATGTACCCTTGGTTGAATTCAAGCACTTTATCTTCTAGTAACCATATGGTTTCATTTTCCTTGCAAGGTTAAAATTGAGTGGTGTGTGGCTGTTAATTTCAAATTATTGTATCATTCTATCTTGGATTAATGAATGTATGCCTTAGTGATGATTTTTAAATGATTATATGTTTGTCCTAACCTATGCATTGATTATCAATGAAAGATGCCTCCTAGGCATCATATCACTCATCAAAGTGGGAATGAGGGGAAGGCTAAGAACCCACCTATGAATCCTATTGGTGGTCCTCAAGTTATTGATCTCCTTATAGATATAATAGTAAGGAGACCTCATCAAGAGGCATCTATTTGTGAGAATTTGTAAATTAATGTAATTAAGAAGGTGGATGTGAATCTATGTGTAGATTGAATGCATTTTTAAAGGTGTTGTAATGGTAGAAATTGAGTGATTTTTAACATGTATTTGTGGGTAACTACAAAGTATTATATTTTCTAGCAAGGAGGTACTATAGGACACTTGCAATAAATTGGCAGTATTACTACAAAACACTTGCAACCTAAAGGTAACAATTTCTTGTAAAAAGGGGAAATGGTACAATGGGTGACTTATATCATAGAAAGGTTGAAGGCACTTGCAATTTTATTTGAGATTTAGATATTTATTAACTTAGATTTATAATGTGATGTAGATAGTATGGGGTCAACTAGTGTTTGTGTTTAGTTTTTTTAATGGTACAATAAATTGGATGAGTGAGTAGCACATTATGGTTTCTGTATCTACTATAATGACAAAGTATGTAGTATCTACTCTTGTCTTTAAGGATTTTATTTATATTTATAGCTTGTGTTTAAATGTTGGGTTGGGTCCTATTGTAGTTAGAAATTAATATAATATTTAGTGTGTCATTAGCTTGGCAAAGCATCTAAACTTTCATATATAAATGAAGTATGTTGATGTAAAGTATCATTTTTTTATGATGTGGTGGGGATGGGAGAGCGATGTTAGATAAATTTGGTAATATGAAGAATGTTTCAAATATGTTAAAAAAGATAATAAAAATAAATAGGTTTAGATAGTGTGATGAAACTATTAGTCTCACATCCACTAGTAAATAGTTCACAAAAATGACTGTCAATGAGAATAAGAAAGATAAGTATAATACACAACTTGCAATCCTAGTGTTTGGTTATCTAATTTTTTTTAATGTGACCTCATTATTTTGTTGTGCACCTAAGCATGAATAGACCTATCTAGGGATTATAATTTTATGACATTATAAATAGACCTATCTAGGGATTATGTGTGATTTCAGGGCTATTAAAAGATAACAAATCTAGACAATTATAAATCTAATTTAGGTTTAGGTTTTAGGGTTTAGGGTTTTAGGTTTAGGTTTTAAGGTTTAGGTCCTAGGATTAATGGTTTTAGTTTTTAGGTCTATGTTTTTGGAGCCTAGGGTTTAGGATTTTTATTTATAAGTTAAATGGGTCCAATTTAGGTTAAATTCTAGTTAATTTAGGTTTAGATTTTATGGTTTTCAATTTAAAATTTAACATTTTTGGTTTGGTTGATGTTTTTGGTTTTAAATACAATTTAAAAACTATAAAATATTGAACATAAAATAAACAAAACAAACAAAAACTAAATTAAAATTACAAAACAAAAATGCAAGATATAAAGAAAAAAAAAAGTAGAATTCAACCAACCTAGAGGTCGCTAAGGTTAGTTGTGTTGACGGGAGGAGGTTGCAGTGAAAATTTGGTTGAACCAGGCCCTTAGAAATGCGTACATGAATTAAGCTCCCCCTCAAGCACGGGCCAAAAAAATACAGTGAGAAAATGAATAACATAGTCTTTAATTTAAAAAGTTAAATAGCTTTGAGAAACGCATACACATTTTAGGGTGCGTACCCAAATCTAAAAGCATATGCATTTAGATTTAGGCTCAAGTACCTTATCCAAAGTGTGTACGCATTTTTAAAAATGTGTACATGTTTCCTGCAGGTTTTTTGTTTTGGCTGAAACTTCCCCTCTTCATGGACCCAACTTCTTGCTTTTACCCACTACTAGGTCATGGTTGCAGAAACTCAATACATATCTGGCACTCAAGCCAATGTCCTAAGGAAGATGCCATAAAAAATCTCACCCTACATTTGGAAGGAATTTCTCATGATTGGTGGTACCATGGTATGATCACTCAAGGCCACAAATTGATTAAATCTTATGATGAATTTTGCAACAAATTAGTTGAAATATTTGATAGAAGAGATCTAGAAGAACATTTTTAAAGAGAATTGGCTCACCTCAAGCAAAAAGGAAGAATGGAGGAATACATTACCAATTTCCAAAAGCTATCAGTCATTGTAACTAATATCTCAAAGAAGAAACTTGTAATCCTTTTCATAGAAGGCTTGGCAAAACAACTCAAGGGCTTGGTGAAGGATTTCCACCCCACAAAACTTCAAGAGACTATCTGAAAAGCCCTTGATGTGGAGAAGTTTGTTCCTCAATAAAAACCAAAACCTTCAATATGGAATAAGCCAAAGGGGAATTTCCAAAAGAAGCCTTGGAATACTCAAAAATCAATTCCCTCTATCATACCTAAGAAGAATGATGATGAGACCAAGAATGAGCTCAGAAGGAATAAACTTTGTTTCTCTTGTAAAGAACCATTGGTTTTGGGACATAAATGTCTTGGCAAAGGGAAATTCCACTATATAGAAGTCATACTTGACAAAGAATTAGAATTAAATGGGTTTGAAGTGTTTCATGATCTAGAAGACATCCCTCTAGAGGAAGATAAGGAGAAGGAAAATGGCGACATCCTAACATCCCTATCTAGTGCACATAAATGCCATTCTTTCAAGGTATGAGGATTCCTTGTCGAGTGACTATCCTAATTGATGGAGGAGTTGTACTCATAACTTCATTGATGAAGGACTTGTGAGAAGAAGAAGGCTAGATGTGGAGAATTTTGAAGGCTTCACTATGATTGTGGCAGATGGATATAAGTTACCCTGCAAGGAGAAAGTTCGGAAGTTGGACATAACATTTGGAGATCATAAGGTTTGTGATGATTTCTATATTATTGGTTTGGGTGAAATTGATGTGATTTTGGGGGTGTAGTGGTTACATTCATTAGGAAAGTAGACTAAAAAATACCAAATAATGGAGCTCAAGTTCAAATCCAATGGGAAGGATGTCATCCTAAAGGGAATGGTAAATGATGGTCTACAAGTAGTATCAGCTAGGAGAATGGAAAGGATCTTTCAAAAGAACTAAGTTGCCTGGTCTGCTAGTTGTTTGGAGATTTCAAAGGACTCTTCAGAAGGTAAGAAAGGTCAAGTTAATATTGATATACAAAATATTTTTGATAGAATAGTTTGGTTTTTAGTGACATGCCTCCCAAACTACCATCAGATAGAGGATTCCATCATATCATAGAAATTAAACCAGGATCAAAGCCAGTTATGACCATTCCTTGCCTCCATCCTCATATGTATAAGGAAGAGATGGAGTAAGCGCTAAAGGATCTTCTAGATATGGGCTATATCAGACCAAGCTCTAGCCCTTTTGCATCTTCTTTGGTGCTAGTGAAGAAGAAATATGACACTTTATGGATGTGCATAGACTTCTGGGCATTAAAAAAGAATACCATTAAGAAATAGTACCTCATACCATAGATAGATGAGTTGATTGATGAACTATATGGTGCAATATACTTCTTAAATATTAATCTAAGTTTTGAATACTACTAGATCCAAATGAGGGAAGAAGATGTTCAAAAGATTGCTTTTTGGTGTCACTATGGGCATTTTGAGTTCCCAGTTATGCCCTTTGGTCTCACCAATGCTCTGATAACTTTCCAATCATGCATAAATCATATGTTTGGTAAGAACTTAAGGAAGTTTGCATTGGTTTTCTTTATATGATATTTTAATCTATAGAAAAACATGGGAAGAACATTTGAAGCATTTGGATATTATCTTGGGAATTCTAGAGCAATAGTCTCTCTTTACAAAGATGTCAAAATGTGATTTTGGGTCAATGAAAATATTATATTTGAGACATGTCATAAGTGCTAAAGGAGTTTAGGTTGATCAATAGAATATCCAAGCCATTCCAGATTGGTCACCTCTTACAAACTTGTCTCAGCTAAGAGGTTTCTTTAGATTGTGTAGCTATACTAGAGGTTTGTCCAAGGATTCTCTCAGTCTGCAATACCTCTCACCAATCTAACAAAAGTGGGAGCCTTTGAATGGACAATAGAAGCACAAAGGACCTTCAAGAATTTGAAAGAGGTAATAAGCTCTTGTTCGGTTCTTGTTCTAATTTTTCACTTTCATTTTTTGAAGAATGTGATGCTTCCAATGAAGGGATTGGAGTTGTTCTCTCTCATAGGGGAAACTCAATAGCATTTGAAAGTAGGAAATTAAGAGACCATGAAAAAGGATATCCCATATATGATAAGGAAATGCTAATTCTAGCTATAATGAATGCCTTGGAGAAATTTTCAAAATACTTGGTATACAAAAAATTTATGGTCAAGAAAAACCATAATAGCCTGGACTTCTTCTTGATCCAACCAAATTTGAATGGCAGACATCAAAAATGGGTTAGAAAAATATAGGAATATGGTTTTAATATCAAATATTTCAAGGAGAAGAAGAATACTATGGAAGATGCACTCTCTAGGAGACCTATAATATGCCATGTGTACATCACATCAATTGATTAGAATGACTCCATCATGGAGGAGTATGCTATGGATCCTTTTGCTACCAATGTTCATAAAGGTGTAGAGAAGGATGAGCAATATGTAGTGGAGGAAGGCTTGATACTATTCAAAAATAGGGCGTTCTTGGTTTCAAGATCTAAGGTAAAGGAAAATATATTGGAAACTTATCATAATGTGCCAACAATAGGGCATCTCGAATTCTACAAAACTTACCAAAAGATCAGGGTAAGGTTTTCATGGAAGGGACTTAAGGAAGATCTTCTCTCACACATTCGGGAATGTGTCACATGCCAACAAAATAAAGTGGAACAAGAGTTTCTGACTGGATTATTACAGCCTCTTCCCATTATAAATCACAAATGGGAAAGTATCTCCATAGATTTTGTCACTGGATTACCTAAAGCACAAGGCAAGAACTACATCTATGTTGTAGTGGATAGATTGACCAAGTATGCTTATTTATTTTCCATCTCCAGTGACTACAAAGGTCCACAAGTTGTAAAATTATTCTTCAAGGAATTTTTCTAGTTACATGGGGTACCTAAGGACATCGCCAATGACAAAGGTAGTCATTTCCTTAGTACTTTTTGGAAGGAGTTATTCCATCTACTAGGTACCAAACTCAACACTAACACAAGTTATCATCCACAAACTAATGGGAAAACTAAAATTGTAAACAAGTGTTTAGAAGGATACTTGAGGAATTATGTCACCAATTAGTAGGTGACCTAGATCAAATGGCTACATCTGGGAGAATATTGTTACAACACAACTCATCACATGTCCATTGGTATGTCTCTGATTAGATACCTCTATGGATATGATGCATTAACCTTTGCAGAATTGGTCCTCACCGATAATAGATTTCTAACAATAGGTGATTTGGTTAATCAAAGTCAAAAAATCTTGAGAACTCTCAAGGATCAACTACAAGTTGCTCAAAACCAACAAAATATGTATGCAGATAGAAAGAACATAGAAAGACCACTTAAGGTAGGGGATATGGTGTTTATCAAGTTGAAACCGTATAAACAAACATCCATTAAGAAAGGAGGAGCATAGAAGATCAAGCCTAAGATTTATGGACCATACACGATAGCCTAGAAGATTGGAGAAGTTTCTTATGAGGTTGAATTCCAACAGACACTAAAATCAACAATATTTTCCATGTTTCATGTATGAAGAAGGTTTTGGGATTGAATATATTTCCTACTATTGATCTATCATGCCTTGATGAAGAAGGGAAACTCATCCTTTTTAGAAGTTGTGATTGATACCAAGGTCAAGAATCTAAGGAACGAGAATATAACCAAGTATATTGTTCATTTGAAGCACTTTCCAATTAAAGAGGCTACTTGGGAAGGACTTGAAATCATAGAGCATCCAAATCTGCATTTCTTGAGGACAAGCAATTTTGGGAAGGGAGTATTGTTCATGCCCCTTTCTCTAGAAAGATAGTTACAGAGTAGAAGTTGGGAATTCTATTGCATTCCTCTGTAGGAGCTCATCTCAATGTACGGTTTGGGATGTAACATTTGTAATGAAGGCCCCACAACATGTCCAAATCTTATGGTAAAATAATCATCTATTGAAAATATATCACCATAAGAAGATCATTAGTTTAGGCTCGCTATGCCAAGGCATATTCAATTTCAAGAAGTCCTTTACATTCCTCTATAGGAGCATGTTCAGTTGTGTGGTTTGAAACACACCTATGATGGAACTTTCACATCATATCCAATCAAGAGGGGAGGATTGGGCAATGGAAACATATCGCTAACAGAAGGCAACTATGCTAGTCAATAGGCACCCACCCCTATAGTCTTGAAGGATAAGACATTGCAAGATCATGTGGAAGTAACCAAAAAATTTTAGGAAGCTAGAATGAGTAAGGAAAGCATGTGGATGGGTCCTTAATAAGGCACACTTATTCCAAAGGAATCTACATTCACCTTAAGGCTGGCCTAATATAGCATGTTGGGAATTCAAATTCTAGGCTTTGGTGCCAATTGAGCTCAAGGCCAACCTATTTCTCAAAGAGGAATGTTATCATATAAATGTAGGGAAACCAATTCATGTAAAGGAATCAAATTCATATGTCATTTTAGTTTAAATTTGGGACATTTGTGTTCTATTTCCTTATGTGGACAAAAACCCACAGGATTTGTGTTCATTGAACGAAAACCCAATGTTAATTAGGATCAGAGGAAGAACCCCTTTGGTTCCTGAGGGAATTCTCATTCAGGGATTGCATCTGAACTTCAAAGGTTATGTAGGAAAGTGGTACTACTACTATTTTATATGTGGAAGCAATTGTAAATCATTTTGGATGATTGTCTAAATTGTAGTCAATATATTATACATACATTTTGGATTTCTCTTCATATTTTGGAGTAATATTTGTTGTGCCTATTTTATTTGTTTGAATTCCATCTGGAAATTAGTATTTGTTAAAATTATATGTTAGGTATATTACCAAATGAGCAACTATCTACAAGATGACCAACTATCCTAGAATTTTTTTGTTTCTCTTAAAAATGTCAATCTTTTTTCTTTTGATATGAATAATAATTTACACATGAGGAGTAATCCATCACTTAAAATGAAAATTAGTGTTTATTTAGAAATTATAATGTTTACTTTCCTCTACTTGTTCATATAAATCCTATTGGAACACAATGATCTACTGCTAGGGGGGTGAATCAGTAGATATTAAAAATTTAGCTCTTAAAACCTTTTGTGCAGACTACTTTCTTTAACCCTTAATGTGTAGATACTAATCATGTGATATAGAAATATGCATGCACACAAAACATCACATCACACTAGATATATGTGGAAAACTCGATATAGGAAAAACCATGGTGACAAAGCCTGCTTGAGTCTACTACTCAAATCTAAGGTCACAATCCAATTCTTTGTTACAATGCTTTTAGGGATGCAACCCAAGGATCCAACAACACCCTAATTTAGAAGCCATAACTTCAAGGAGACTACAATCCGTTGTTCTGAGCCACAACTCAGTATAATAAGAATAATCTCAAATATGCATAGACTTGGTTCTTAAGAACTTGAGATGCATCAATACATACAATACATTGTTGCACTTACTGCAACTTACTTTATACTGTTGAAGTTGCACACTCAGCAACACACCTCCACTCTACACTCTTCTCTATGCATAGAACAATTATTATTCTATCTTGTTGCTCTTCTCTTCTTTCCCCTTCTATAGTAACTCATACATTTGCACTATACACTCTTTCTCTCTCTGCCTATATTGCACACATAGTGAACATACTTCAGTTCGGCACCCTGTGCACTTGTTGACCTCACACACACACACATCAGATACTACTCGTACAATAATTCTTAGATTGTCTTCATTTTGTTTAACTCCATCAATCTACAATCTCAGCCTCAAGATTCTCACCACCATTTAGATCTTCTCAAATCTTTTGTTAGGGCTTCCTTAGCTTGCAAACTTCACCAGCAAGCTACCTTTTCCCCGAGCCACACACCATTGTCCAACTCATCATTAATTCATTTGATAGGGTCTATTAGATATATTCTTTGTCACTCTACCTCTGCACCGAGACAATTTCACATTTAATTATGGTGCAGAGAATGTTCCTTTGTTCTCTCTATCAAATCCTAAAAATTTCATTGTGCATTTAATGCATCCTTCTATTCATCCAATTTGATTTTATCTCAATCACCTATTAGGGTTTACCACATATCTTGCTCTACACCATACCTATGCATCAAGCCTCACAACATTAAATTATGTCTCAGAAAGTTTGCTAAGAATAGCATCCTACAAAACCCTAGGATTAGATCTATATTAAATGTGTTCTATTGTCCATATGATCATATTTGATTTGATTTAATCTTGATCACCTCTGCAGTCTGTTCCACCGCCTTGAAGATCAAATCTTCGTATACATTGGTCATTATGTCTAGTTGGACCAATTAATTCTTTCTCCTATATTGGTTACCAGTCAAACACCTATTCACATAGAACTAACCATTATATATCTTCTAATTCAAATACTAGTCATTGATCTTCTCTCTCACATTATGATCTTGCACTTTCCATCCATTGTGGCCACTTTAAATTATGACTGATCAATAAGCATTCATTCAAATCACCATCGTCGATCTCCACTGACTATTGATCATCGTTGGATCAATCGCCTTATAACCATCATGATCACATAATGCATTGCAATAACCTTAAATCATGATCGTTAGATCAACCTTCTTCAAATCCTTCCATCTCGACCGATGGATCTTCTACCTTTTGATCTTTGTCACCAGTCTCCTTCATACATACTTTCCATGCTATCTACCCAGGCCCACAACCTACATGTCATCCACATCATTTCCACACAACTCACAACAATGATGTGAGTTGGTATGTCGATCAAATCTTCTTTTGCCACTTGTTGTCATGTATTATCATTCACCATCCTCACCTTCGCTTATTTCTTTGATGGCTCCCACCATCTTAATTGATGGTCAATATCCATCCACCATGGATTAATTTCCACCATTCTCTATTGACCCCATGGGACTTAGCTAGGATCCTCCAAAAGCTTAGTGGAATTGACAGGAACCATCAAATCTTCTTGATCGCAACCATTGATCATGTACCATTACTAATGGCCTTGATGAAATCATTCATTTCCATCTATTGCCTATTGTCACACTAGGTCCCATAGTCGACATCATACTCCTATCGCCCAGTCGCTAAAAACCTGAACCTTAGAACCTCATGTCAGAGGTTATGAAGTTATGAAAACCCATGACTCACTAACAATAGAGAGAACCTATGAAACTCCCTTCGAAATGACTAAGTCACTTCAATGAAAACAACAACACCCAATACATCATTCGAATGTGGGGTCAACATGTCGTCACATATCCACGTCATTGCCATGTCATAGCTCCGTACTCCACAACATGGATATGGATTACCATTTACTCAATCCCATCATGCCATGTATCAACATCGTCATTATGGTTGGGTCCCACATGGAGTGTTTCCTTATTCCTTATCACTCCATCGCTTAGTCACCATAAATCATTACTTAAGAACCTCTTTTTCAGATGTTGTGAACTTTTGAAAACCTGCGACATAGCGATAACAAAGAGAGAATTCTTCCTTATTACTCCATTAGCTAAGTCACCAATTCGGGAGGTTACAAAACTTTAGAACCCCACAACATAGGTTAGAAAAACTTGAAGATCCGCTACATCACCAACAATACTAAGTCATTAAGTTGGAAGGTTATGAAACTTTGGAACTTTGTGACTCCACACAACTTTTTCCCTAGACCAAGAGCATGAACCAACGAATGTAGACATCTCCATTGACAAAACGGCCTACAAAATACCTTTCTAGAAATCTCTCGAGAAACTCATATCGAATCTGCTACCTATTTACACCTTTGTCTTCTCAAAGAACCTCTACAATGATGCATGTGTTAATCTTGCATGACAAAAATGCAACATTTGTAGAACCATGCACCTTTCATTAGCATCCTACACCATAACTTCCAAAACCAAATCTATTGCATCTCCATAACATCTAGGTACACCACTGAACTATCATCATGCCAACATCTCCCTTGCATAATCAATTCCACTTCCTCTGACATCAAATACACTTTTGACATCAATGCATTAACTAGCAACCTGTACCCATACTACATATTCACTGCAAACCATATATCTTCTTGACATCAATGACACTTTCCATTAATGACATCATCCTCATCTGCATAAGAAACTCCATTCCATCTATGATCCTCTTTCAACATGTTAGCAATCTGCCTTGCATGCTTTTCCCTTTTGACATCAATGGCAACTATATGCCAACAGTCTCCCCCTTTGTCATTGATGGAAAAACTTAAATGCTCAATGATACTAATTAACCAATTAAACATTTGTACCAGTATCATCTTTACTTTCTCCTTCTATTGCTACATTATCCAATGCTCATCTTTGAGCATTTGCATGAATTTCTCCCCCTTTGACATCAATGGAAAAGGGATCACTCCTCTGAAAGCATTCTCCCCCTTTGACAAGCAATGCAAAGGGTCTATTGTTTCTCTAATAACCTCCTTTGAACTGGAAAAGAGACTTACTCCCCCTTTGACATTCCTTCTCCTTTTCTCATCCTTATGAGAATCTTCATAACTTTCCATCTTATGCTCTACTTTGAGCATTGCTCACTTCTTCTCCCTTATACTCAATTGTTTTGAGCATTTGCACAACTTTCTTCTCTTCTTTGTCTCAGGTCACAATACTATTGTAGCCTTTACTTTTTCTTAGCATGCCAAAGGGACTTAGCTCCCCCTTTGACTAATACCAATTGAAAACAATTTTTGTTTGCATACCAACTATTGCATTCAACCTCTTTACTCCAATGGAAATTCCATATTCTTCAATTACTTTGTACCAATTAAAAAAAATTAATGCTAGCTAAAGTGCCATTACATGCTCAACACCAATCAAGTCTGATATCAATTATAGATATTTTGATTCATGCTCTGTTCCAATTGAAGTCATATACTTGACACCAATTGATGATGTCATTCCCTGATACTGATTATCATTCTGATACCAATTGTGAATGTGTTCACTTTATGCTATGTATGATTTGATATCCTAGACTACATTGTATCAAGTATAACATTGATTTGATACCTATAGCTACTCCCCCTTAGAGCTTGCTCCATACTCTTTTGCTAGTCTACTCACGCATTTGATTTATTCCAAGTTTTGCATTTCATTTGTACCAGAAAACCTAATCATACAATTGATATGCTAACTAAAGCAACTCCCCTTGAGATCATGCAACATTTTCTTCTCAGCAAACTTGACCATTTGCTTCCTTTTGAGCTCTATACCAACTAGATTGTTATGAACAAATTTATAATGGTATAATACCAATTTGAAAATAATATACACAAAATATTTTCCTCTTAGCCATAACTCTTCCTCTTGTAGGAAAGAAGCATTTCTCTTGACAAAGCATCTACACCACCTTTTCTACAATAATTGATACCAATGGTCGATATCAATTTCTGCAGCAAAATCTCCACCATCTACTAATTTTCTTACACCTTGACATGAATTTCAAGGAGCAAGAATAAGACCATAAATCGGTAACCATCAAGTCATTAGAAATTTGTAAAACATATTTTACCTGACTTGATCTCTCCTTCTTCATTTCCAGGGATGAATGAAACACCAATTTAGCTCCCCCTGGACTCATGCCCATCACTAAAAATTAGTGATGTGAGGAAAAAGTAGCCTCATGGAGCACTACCTACCAATCTTTCTCTCTCCAAACCATCTTGTGCACCTTATTTGATATTGTAGACATCTAAATTTGACCTCTTCCATACGGTCAAAGACATCTCCTTAACCACCCTTTTGCTCATCTACTTCATCATTTTTGCCAGTATTAATTAAATCATTCATTTAATTAATATTTTGTGTCCTGCATAAGGTTTCCAATGTATTTATTTTAATGAATAAATTAAATACTCCCCCCCTTTTTCCTCTCTAAATTAAATAAATATATCACTTTATTTAATTTAGTTATATTACCTCTTGGAATTTTAAATTTATTTTTAATTCCTCACTTTCTCTCTCATTGTCACATCCTCTAACTTTTGCAAGTTGGTCTCTAATCCCTCTTAACAATCTAACCCTCTTTCTTTATCATAATTAATTTATGATTAAGATGTGCACACCCTTAATCATCATTAGGGTCACATCCTCCATAATTTCCCACTTGCCTCTAATCTGTTATTAATTTTTCTAATCAAGTACTTGCACAACCTTAATCACCTAATTAGGTCAACCTAATCCCCATATCATTTATGGAATGTGTCCTAAGTCAACTTCATTAAAGGCTTTCTCCTTTTGGAGAAGGCACTCCATTCCCCATGTGAATTTGTAATTGACATTTAATCTCCCCAATGCATTCCTTGGAATTTAAAATTCTTTTTCTCATCCCCATGTGGATATTTGAGGAATTTTTAATTTGTCGCATGTCCTCTCACCCACATGGGGACAAGGACCTCCTTTATGAGGAGATCTTGTCCAATCCCAAGGTACTATGTAGTACCTCCATGTCATGTACCCTATTTCCACCTCATGTACACATCATCTCTTACAAGCCACTTCACATGCCACATGTCAAGATGTGAGGGCTTGTGAGTTCTCGACTCACCTTAGCCCTACATCTTGATCTTGGTGGCTCAATCTCAACCATCCATTTCCCTAGGGAGTTCAAAATTCTCTATAAATACCCCCTCTTTTCTCTCATTTTGGGGGAGATCATTTATTCTAGCCAAACTCTTACAAAATTTTCTCTTGAGCCATACTTAGCCAAATTCTCATACTTGCATCCATTTTCACTCATTTTCCCTCCTCATCCCATCTCATAGCTTGCATCTCTTGCCACCAAAGGAGCATACAACATCAAAGATTGAAGGGCCAACCAAAGGATCAACTCAAGACAAGGTGAATCCACTCTATTTGTTGTTTTTATTTTGTTTTGAATCCAACATGCTAATCTTGAGGTGTAGGGTGTTCATAGTTGTCATTTGCACTCTTTTTGTTTGTTGCTCAATTTCTAACAAGTATCTTTGCCTTAATCATAGATATATCACTCTTCTTTTCAATAGCATGTGAACCATTGTTCACTCTGGAAGATGTATCTTGTATTCTTCCTCTTTCTCTGTACTACTGGTCTCACAAAATCTAATCTGCAATCTTTAGCTATGTGACCAAAGTTGTCACACTTGTAGCATACTACATGCATATTCCTTACAGGAGCAAATGAATTTTTATTTACATATTTTGTGTTCCTTCTAGGTACAACTCTACACTTACTAGCCTTATGACCAAACTAATTACAGACATAACAATATCCATAAAAACATGATGAGTACTGGGTCATAGCATTCCTATGAATAGTATGAGGAGGTCTTCTTTGATTTGGTTTCTTCATATATCTCATCCTAGTAAATCCTCTTGATTCAACACCCATAATGTTTTGTCTTTTTCTTTGATGCCTTGGGACTGATTTCTCCATCTTCTTATCTACTGTGAGCTCCTTCAACTTGACAATATTATTCATATCTAGTTTCTTCATCTTACCAGTAGTGCCTTTATTTGATTTTCCATTTCCAAAGGTATTTTCTTTGGAACAACTTGTGTAGGATTTCTCATTCTTCGTGTAGCATCTTTCTTCTCTAAATCTATCATACAAGTTTGCAAAAGTACTGGTAGAGAAACTCATTCCTTTCTCAAAACCAAGGCCAGATTTTTCTTTGGGTTTTGATGGATTTTGTGATTTCACTAATTCATCATGTATCTCAGAGCCACCTTTCAACTTTAGGCCTTTTTCAATCTACTCTTTGGCAATTTCTAAATATTTTCTCAAGGCCTTTACTTCTTCTTTCAACTTTATGCACTCTTCTGATTTAGACTATAGTTCAGTCTGAACTACATCTTCCATCCTTTTAGTTTCCTCATGAACTTGTGTTTTCAAACTAACTATCATTTGGTTAGAATCTTTAAGGCTTTTAGTTAGTCTACCTATCTCTTTTTGTGCATGCAACCTTTGTTCTTCATTCTCCTTCAAAATTTTAATCTCATTTAGAGCACAAATGAGTTTACTTTCAAGGTCCACTTCTTCTTCTTCTTTACCAGAGGTTTCAACTTCTTCATCTTTATCAAACCTCTCAATCTCTTCATCAGAGGTCATTGGAAATAGGTCAACCTCATAGAAACTTCCATGTTCATCATTTGATCTACAACTTACATCAGGTGATCCACCTTCTTCATTTGTGTGCAAATTATTTTTATTGTCCTTTTCCTTATCAAAATCATTTACTTCATCATAAAAACATTTAGAAACAAAATGATTGTTATTACCTCTATGTTTCTTGAAGCCATTTCTTGATCTTCTAAAGGAATCAACTCTCTCTTCAATGGGCTCTTGTGATCCAGAGGTAAATGCTCCTTCATCACCTCTTGTTGTAGCTTCACTTGAGAACCAACTTGTAGATTTCTCATCATCACTTGTCTCAAGACTTTCAAATTTACTATGACATTTCTTATTCAATGACTGCACCTCAACATCACTTTCTTCATACATCATCTTCAACTTGTTCCACACTTCACGTGCACATTAGCAATGCATGACTTTGACAAAAATGAAACTTGACAACCCACAAAGAATTGCATCCATTACTTTAGCATTGTTCTCATGCCATCTTTTCATCCTCTGTAGTTGGAGGTGTAGCAGAAGCTGTATATCCATATTCCACTGACATCCACACATCAAACCCTATGGATTCCAAATGTAACTTTATTTTGAAGCTCCACCATATATAATTTGATCCATTAAAGAGAGGTACTCCTTCTATAGATGAACTTTCCTTATTAGCCATATTGTGTTCACTCACCAAGATCTACTCGAGTTGATTAAGCTTCTCCTAGGGAACCTAGGGCTCTTATACCAATTGTTGGAACACAATGATCTACTGAGACGAGGGTGAATCAGTAGATATTAAAAAGTTAGCTCTTAAAACCTTTTGTGCAAACTACTTTCTTTAACCCTTAATGTGCAAATATTATTCATGTGATACAAAAATATGCATGCACACAAAAACATCACATAACACCATATATACATGGAAAACCGGATATGGGAAAAACCATAGTGACAAAGCCTGCTTGAGTCTGCTGCTCAAATCCAGGGTCACAATTTAATTCTCTATTACAATGCTTTTAGGGCTACAACCCAAGGATTCAACAACACCCTAATTTAGAAGCCACAACTTCAAGGAGACTACAATCCCTTATTCTAAGCTACAACTCAGTATAATAAGAACAATCTCAAATATGCATAGACTTGGTTTTACAAAACCTGAGATGCATCAATACATACAATACATTATTGCACTTACTACAACTTACTTTATACTATTGAAGTTACACACTCAGTAACACACCTCTACTCTGCACTCTCCTTTGTGCATAGAACAATTATTGTTCTATCTTGCTACTCTTCTCTTATTTCCCCTTCTACAGTAACTCATACATTTGCACTATACACTCTCTTCTCTCTCTGCCTATACTGCACACATAGTGAACATACTTCAGTTCAACACCTTGTGCACTTGCCAACCTCACACACACAGAGTAGATACTACTCATACAACAATTCTCAGATTGTCTTCATTTTGTTTAAATCCATCGATATGCAATCTTAGCCTCAATATTCTCACCACCATTCAGATCTTCTCAAACCTTCTGTTAGGGTTTCTAAGTAGCTTGCAAAATTCACCAGCAAGCTACCTTTTCCTTGAGAGACACACCACTGTCCCACTCATCATTAATTCATTTGATAGGGTCTATCAAATATCTTCTTTGTCACTCTACCTCTGCATCAAGATGATTTCACAATTAATTCTAGTGCAAAGAATGTTCCTTTGTTCTCTCTATTGAATCGTAAAAATATGATTGTGCATTCAATGCATCCTTTTGTTCATCCAATATAATTTTATCTCAATCACCTGTTACGGTTTACCACATATCTTGCTCTACCCCATACCTGTGCATCGAGCCTTACAACATTAAATTATGTCTCATAAAGTTTTCTAAGAATAGCATCCTACAAAACCCCAGGATTAGATCTGCATTAAATGCATTTTGTTGTCCATATGATCAAATTTGATTTGATCCAATCTTGATCACCTCTATAGTCTATTTTGTCACCTTGAAGATAAAATCTTCATATACATTGGTCGTTGTGTGTAGTTGGACCAATTAATTCTTTCTCTTGTGTTAGTTACTAGTCGAACACCTGTTCACATGGAACTAACCATTGTATATCTTCTAATTCAAAAACTAGCCATTGATCTTCTCTCTCACGCTATGATCCTATGCTTTCCATCCACTGTCACCACTTTAAATCATGACCATTCGATAAGTGACCATTCAAATCACTGTCATCGATCTCCACCAACTGATGATCACCATTGGATCAATCACGTTATAACCATCATGATCACATAGTGCATCACAATAACCTTAAATCATGATCGTCAGATCAACCTTCTTCAAATCCTTCCATCTCAACTGATGGATCTTCTGCCTTTTGATCTTTTTCGCCAGTCTCCATACATTGCTTGCCATGTTATCTACCTGGGGCCACAACCTACATGTCATCCACATCATCACCACGCAACTCACAACAATGATGTGAGTTCTAGTCTGTCGATCAAATTTTCTTCCACCACTTGTCATCATGTATTATCATTCACTATCGTCACCTTCACTTCTTTCTTTGTTGGGTCCCACCATCTTAATTGATGGTCAATATCCATCCACCATGGATTAATCGCCACTGTTCTCCACTAACCCCATAGGACTTAGCCAAGATCCTCTAAAAGCTTAGCAAAATTGGCAGGCACCATTGGATCTTCTTGATCGCAACTGTTGATCATGCACCATTACTAATGGCCTTGATGCAATCATTCACTACCATCTGTTAACCATCATCACACTAGGCCCCACAATTAGCATCATACTCCTATCGCCCAGTTGCTAAAAACTTGAACCTTAGAACCTCATGTTGGAGGTTACGAAGTTATGAAAACCTGTGACTCGCTGACAACAAAGAGAATCTATGATACTCCCTTTGAAATGACTAAGTAACTTCAATGAAAATAACAACACCCAATACATCATTCCAATGTGGGGTCCACATGTTGTCATCACATATCCACATTATTGCCATGTCATAGCTCTGTGATCCACAAGAAAGATGTGGACTATCATTTACTCAATCCCATCTGCCATATGTCAGCATCGTCATTATGGTTGGGTCCCACATGGAGTGCTTCCTTACTCCTTATCTCTCCATCGCTTAGTCGCCATAAATCTTAACTTAGGAACCTCTTTGTCAAAAGGTTGTGAACTTTTGAAAACCCACGACATAGCGATAACAAAGAGAGTCTTCTTCCTTATCACTCCATTAGCTAAGTCACGAAGTCTAAAGGTTACAAAACTTTGGAACCCCACGACATAGTTTAGAAAAACTTGAAGACCCATGACATCACCAACAACACTAAGTCGTTAAGTCGAAAAGTTATGAAACTTTGGAACTCCGCAACTCCACACAACTTTGGCCCTAGACCAAGAGGATGAACCAATGAATGTAGACATCTCCATTGACAAAATGACTTGCAAAATACCTTTCTAGAAAGCTCTCAAGAAACCCATATCGAATATGCTTCTTGTTTACACCTTTTCCTTCTGGAAGAACCCTCTACAATCCACGTGTTAATCTTGCATGACAACAATGCAACATTTGTAGAACCATGCACCTTTCATCAACATCCTGCACCATAACTTCCAGAACCAGATCTACTGCATCTCCATAACATCTAGGCACACCACTGAACTATCATCATGCCAACATCTCCCTTGCATGATCAATTCCACTTCCTCTAACATAAAAAACACTTGTGGCATCAATGCATTCACCAGCAACCTACACCCATACTACATATTCACTGCAAACCATATCTCTTCTTGACATCAATGACACTTTCCATTAATGCCATCATCCTCACCTGCATGAGCAACTCCATTCCATCTCTAATCCTCTTTCAACATGCTAGGAATCTGCATTACATGCTTTTCCCTTTTGACATCAATGACAACTATATGCGAACAACTCCCCCATATCCTTTTCATGTTCACAATCATCCACAGAAACCTCTTTTCCAAATGGATTAGGATGAGACAAAGTAGTAATAACTAAAATCAAATCAAAGGTAGCCTAGATAATAAATTGACAAGTTTGTTTATTGTACCTTTATTGTATTTAATACAAAAGGTCAATTCACCTAAGTGCATGATTATGATGCTCAAATAATACTCCTAAGTGGCAATGAAAATGATAGAAAATAGACTTATATAACTTTTGTGAAAAATTGAATGAGATTTATGAGGTTACTAATGAAAGTTGTAGGAAATTGAATGTAGTTTATGAGGTTACTATTTTTGTTTAAAAAATTCTAAATTATATTTTTTTGTGAAATTTGGATATTTCAATGAGACACCACTAATATTTTTAGAAAACAATAAAAAAATATTTATCATTTTAGTCAACCAAAATATGCAAAAAAACAAAATCAAACTTTGGATATAAATAAAACACGAGTGGATGTGATGCGCAACTTCGTGTTTTTTTTAATAGACAATGAATTATAATTTTCTTATTACAATATTTTTAAAATATTAAAAAAAGTCCAAGGTATTGAGGATATTTTTAGAAAACAATAAAAAAATATTTATCATTTTAGTAAACCAAAATATGCAAAAAAACAAAATCAAACTTTAGATATAAATAAAACACGAGTGGATGTGATGCGCAATTTCGTGTTTTTTTTAATAAACAATGAATTATAATATTCTTATTACAATATTTTGAAAATATTAAAAAAAGTCCAAGGTATTGAGGTTAATTAGTTAAAGTGTTGGGTTCTTATTGAGGAAACCCAATTTCAAATTGCAAAGGCATGTCTAACGTAAAATTCTATGTTACGAGTCTTGGTCTTCCATAATTGACTTCTAGTATGAATGTAATTTATATAAATAAGAAGATCTAAATTTTCTTAATCTTTTATAAATACTTTCAAATATGTTTGTTTAAAGAAAACTTGTATTAAATCTTATGTTATTACTCACAAAGAACCTATAATAATCTCATTTTAACCTTTCATTATATTTTGGACCTAAATTCTAGAAATGAAAAAATATATAATAATTAAAGATAGACAATATAATTTTATTTCTAATTTTATTGATCACTTTTTTCAAAGCACGTTTTTGCAAAATCATTATTTTGACAATACTGGCCCATTATATGACAATGTCAATTAAAAATGATTAACTCACTTAGAAGCAATAATTGATATATTCAATCAATTTCAAAATGCTTTTCATTTTTATTAATTATTATTTAGAATAAAAGTAAAGCTACACATCCATTTCAAAATGCTGTAATAATTATTTAGAATAAAATGGCATCCAACATGCTGGATGGCACGGCGATATAGAGATCAATCATTAATGTAAACTTCCGACTGTAATGATTACTCTTATCTTTTGATAGATACTCAACCAATACAAATTCACTCGTGGACCTCAAAGCGTGCAAGCAAATTTAAATAACTTCAATCCGCCTAACATTGTACTTCATACACTTAAAAATCGTGCTTCCAGCTTCCTTTTTGAAAATGACAATGCTACTTTACTTCCCACCACCTTCTTAAGAATAAGAATTCCCTAAAATCTGCATTTTATACGTTTGGAAATTTGTGCAACTTTAGGCAGAAAAGAAACTCCGCCGAAGGAGAGATCGCAGATTCCAACGTTCAAAACGCGTAAGAAAAAGCAAAAGAAGTCCAAACACTCAAAACAAAATGTTATTCGGCCAGCTGACTTACTTTACACACTAAATTATACTTTAAGTTACACAAAACCTTTTTGAACTCGAAAGGATTAAGCTAATTCAGATTTTACAGTACTGAAGTTTAGATAATGATGAACAAATTAATAATTTGAGATTTGTACGAGCTGCTCACGTGTCAAAGTCGTAATCATTAAAGATAAAAGAACAATAATGAAAACAAGCATGACCTCACAGCTCAGCAATGGGCCATGTTATAGAGAGGCCGCGGAAAAATGATTTAGACATGATTTATTATAAACACCCGCTGTCTTTGTCCGAATGGACGTTTTTACAAAGAAGACGGTGCCACACCCGATGGCTTTATTATAAAAAACGAGATAAATAAAGCAATACAAGTCTGAACCGACCGGAAACCGATCGACCAAGTAGCAATCGGCTATGCTTTGGAATGCCAGGTCGACAGATATTATTTAATCTGAACGGTTTAAAATAAAATGCAAAGACAATTCCTACTGAACAATTCACTTACGCAGTTAAATCTCAGTCAAGTAGGATTTTCGAATCTCTTCCGCTCTTTACAAATTCAGTGGCAGGATACCAGCGGAAACCCAACCCTTGACCAAATACGATTACCATAATACAAATTGAAATACCCCAAAAAATTTCAGATCTCTGACGTACAATTAACAAATAATAACAATTAACAGTGGCTACCGTACATCTACGAAACCTTCAGTCCGGACAGATATGAAACCCCTGTCGAAGGCAACCACATGTCGCCATCAATGAATTGAGCAACTGTAAATTGGCTTGCCTCTGAAATGTTCAGAAAGTGAATACCGGACCAGTTGATCCGTCTTAGAAGTTGTGAGCCCGGTCCATAATTCATAAATTCACCATAGTAGAGAGTATCCAAACCCCAGTTGGAAGCATTCCATTGTATCCAACCCTGCGGCTGAACAATGTCATCCAGAAACGATTGCATGAACACAGTTCGAGAGAAGTTTTTCCATGGCCTGCCCAGAAATGTTGGGAATAACTTTTTCACAGGAATAAGATCGGGAGCAGGCGTAACAGTGCTGTCGTGGATAGAAAACCCAGTGTTCTGGTTTGGATCCTTTCTACTTTGAGCCGTCAGAGTAATAATTTGATTTGGCAGGGGTCTCCTCGGGAGGATTACACATCCTTGAAAAATCGCCGCAGCATTGCCGAAGATGAAATCTACTGTGCCGTAAATTTTGCATTCTTTGTAGAATTGGCGCTTGGAATGAGCATAGAGAGTGTCTTGATATCCTTTCATAGAGCACCGGTAGAAGACAGATAGATCCGAATCTGCTCGAAGGGCCACGGCCTGGTATCTGAACGGCCCAGCGGTGTTCTCAAAGCCAATGTCGCGAGCAATAAACCCCGCGCCTTTAACAGCTGCATTTGTCAAACAAGAACAGTTTAGAGCGACTTCCTTTTACATCTGTATTTAGCAAATTCAATTTACTTTCTAAAAAGTATTTTGCAAAGCCATAACAGACACCCTCCTTTTTTTTTTCTTTGGGGAAATTTGGGCTTTTAGTCTAGATGAAGCCTAGAGGGACAGACCGTTTAGAGGGATCTCTTCTCATGACTTTCATAGGGCATTATCACTTTGTTCAAACCTGCATGTTCAAAGTTCTCATGAAAGCCTACAATCTATGAGCACAAGGATTCAGTGAAGACACACATCTTATGAACGCATTAATCTAATGGAAGCAAATGACTTGCAAAATCAGCAGAATAGTGAGAATTTGAACTTTGATAGTTGCTACAACAATTTTGTAACTTAAACACTACAATGCCCTTATCAAAAAAACAGAACCCTTTTAATATTAAGTAACAAACCCTTAATACTAAGCTAAAAGGAAAGTTCACACAAATCTTGAGCAAAAATAGCGAAGCTCCAAAAACCATAAGAAAAAGCAATTTAGTTTGATTTCTTACGAAACCAGAAATAATAATGCAAGGAAAACTATAGTGGAATTTACGACACCAACCGAAGGTTGCAGAACGGAAAGTAGTTACTCCGTCGAAGACACTTTTGTTGAATGTAATGATGGTGGAATCCATGCCGTCGCCAAAGAAGGCCAGATTTTTCTTCTTTTTCTTTATCTCAATCTTCTCATGATATACGCCTGCCTTTATACGGATGACAAACCTTCTGGGGTTATTATCGGGAGCAGCCTTGATGGCTTCAGTAATTGTCCTGTAATTGCCGCTACCGTCCTGGGCCACCCACGCGTCCACATGTCGACCGACCCGAGGGACTTGCAGAAGCCTGCGATCTGCCGCTGATAACCAAGCCGGGAAACCTTCATCCTCTCCATCGGCCTTTAGACGGCGGTTGTGGAATGGTGGCTTAAAATCGTCGATGGTATCAGTGAGATCTGAAATTCTCTTGGCCATGGCGAGAGAAGTGCTGACCAGATGGCCAATTTGCCCTACACTGTTCTCCAGCTGGAACCTGACTCGTCCGTTTGTGCTGCTCAAGCCTTCAATGCAGGTGTCCTGGTTTGTAAGGCCAGCGCTGAGTAAAGTCCTCACGTTGCTGCCCACATTATTAGTGCCATCGAAGTCCATTCCCACTACGTCTTCCAGGGCTTCAGTAAGCTGGTCCACGGTGTCGTCCAACAGTTCTATACAGTCTTCAAGAGCGCTCTGCTCTAGACCGGCGGATGCTGAGCCGGCCAACCCCAAAGCAATGGCAGCAGTCCTTTCCACCAACCCAATGGAAGCCTTCACCGCAACGTTCACGAGCTGGGAAAGAAGTACCTCCGGCCATCCGGGTAACCTCGCAAGAGTAGAAACGCAGAGCTGAGGATCAGCCGCACCATTGCAAGCTGTACTCCCAAATTCATGTGAGCTTCGAGTTTTCTTGGCTGAGCTTCTAACAACTATTCTGGGATGAAAGCTGTTAGATGGGACGACTCCGACAGCCACACACATGACCATGGCCGCCACCACCATAGTCACAGCCGCTGCCATAATGATCACTCTCCGCCGACCCTCAGTCTCTTCAACTTTCCCAGACATCGTAGACAGAATTGAGCAAAGTCTACTATCCGTTGCAAAATATTCTGCAAAGCTTGCTGACACTGAATGAGAAGGACTCAGGAGTTATGTAGACCGTTCGGTCCGCCCACTGTGGCGAGCACCGCTGTAATTAGGTCAGGTGTCATCCTGATAAGCTTTCCGACACCGCGTGTTTAGAGGCTTTAAGACACAAAAAGACATGCAAATAATTCATCGTCCTTTTTACCATGACGTGGAACCACGTCGTGTTAGAGAATAATGAACCCAAAAATATGCTCTTCCGAAAGCCTCGACTTTTTTACTGAAATAACCTTGATCTCTCTATCTTGATGATGGATCACGGAGTTCTTTCATCTCCTTGAGCTCTCTATCCTGATGATGGATCACGAAGCGTGATCCGAAACGTTGATCCAAAAAAGCTTACATAATCTAATCCATAAATAGCTTCTTTGATACTCTTATGGATTGTGGAAATCTAATAACATTGATTGAAATAACCCAGTCATGAAGTGACGTGAAGGATAAGAACGGAATTATTCGAGCTATGTAGTTACTAATGAAAGTTGTAGGAAATTGAAATGAAAATGCTTGTGAAAAATTGAATGAAGTTTATGAGGTTTTTAATGAAAGTTATAGGAAATTGAATGTAGTTTAGGGTGTTATTATTTTGTTTAAAAAAATTTAAATTATATTTTGTGAAATTTGGATATTTCAATGAGATATCATTAATATTTTAAGAAAATAATAAAAAATATTTTTATTATTTAGCCAATCAAATATATAAAAAACAAAATTAAATTTTGAATATAATTAAAATATGAGTGGATGAGATGCATTGTTTTGTGTTTTTTTTAAATCAACAATGAATTATGAATTTTTATTACAATATTTTTCAAATATTAAAAAATATCTAAGGTATTGAGTTTAATTAGTTAAAGTGTTGGGTTCTTATTAAAGAAACTCAATTTCAAATCACAAAGGCATGTCTAATGTAAAATTCTATGTCATGAGTCTTGGTTTTCCATAGTTGATATCTAGTATGAATGTGATTTATAAATAAGAGGATAATATTTTGAACCTAAATTCTAGAAGATGAAAAAACATATAATAATTAAAGGTAGACAATATAATTACGTCAAAGGTGTTCCCTATATGAATATTACCAGTTGACTTTAATAATCGATGATTGAGAATGTGGTAGAATGATGGTTGACCATTGAAACAGATATTTTAAAGTTTTACTCTAACATCATGTTTCAATTCATCAGTTTATGCTCGCAGCGGAAGATGAGGCTAAAAAATGGATATCAATAAACATTTGGACTAGATTAGACATCAGTTTTTGTAGCTACACGCAGGGGATCTTCATGGTGGCAAATATCTACAAAACAATTTCAAGTTTAAAGTGTAATGTCCTTGTTTTGTGTAGTTTTTACTGGTATTGTTGGTTCCAAATTGGCTGCTATTCACAGCTGTGCGAATCATGTTAGTGTTATTTCTTATGCTAAGCTTCATCAATAGTGATGAATTTTGTATTGTTGACTGGGTTATCTCAGTTGGGATGGTGTTATTGACCTTAAGGGATATGTATGGTGATGTTATTCATTGTTGATGTTCCTCTTTCTGTAGTCCCTTTGTCGGACTACTATTTATTTAAATTGTAATTTTTATTCTAGCATTTTTCAATAAAATAAATAAATAAATATATTATTTAAAAAAACTTTATACAAAGAAAGAAAGCAAAGAATCAATATTCTTTCTACATTTCCACTAGAAAATATGCTTTACATTGTCAAAAACATTAAAAAAAAAAAACCATAATTATCATATTTTACAAATTAAAATAATAATTACATCGAAGGTATTCCTTATATCATGGAGTGAACGACCTGCTTTTTAAAATCAATGGTTGAAAATTGTAGAGAAGTATGCAAGACTGTTGAAATTATCTCAACCATCAATTTTTAAAAATATTAAAAAATATAATATATAATTAAAAAAACTACATTCTTCTCTAGTCTTATTTTAACACAGAATAAGAATATTTTTTTCTTTTAAAACTTTAAAACTTAGATTTCTAGATAAATAATAATAAGTTTATATATATATGTTTTAAATAATAATATTAATAATAATAAATCAATAATTCCCATTTGACTTTTTATCTTTTGAATAGCTTCACTCTATTTTTTCACTTTTAAAGTTTGGTGTTACTTGTAATTTTAATATAAAAATTAGAATTTTACTTTTAACAATTTTAATATAATTTATTTTTATTTTTAATATTTTATTTGAAATACAATTTTACTCTCTAAAATTTAATTTATTTAATAATATTTTATATATTTACATGGAAGGAATTTCTTATATAAAGTGAACGACCTGCTTCAAAATTGTAGAGGAGGATGTTACATTCTTATCTAGTCTTAACTTTAAATTAAGAAAAGATAAGATAATAATTTTTTTTTCTTCTAAAATTTTAAACTTAGATTTTTTAAATAAATAATAATGCTTTTTAATAAATAGATATATTTTGTAAATAATAATATTAATAATAATAAATCAATAATTACAAATTGACTTTTTATCTTTTAAATAGGGTTTCATTTTATTTTCACTTTTTAATTTTTAACTTTGATGTTATTTGTAATTTTAGATACAAAAGTTAGAATTTTACTTTTAACAATTTTAATATAGTTTATATTTATTTTTTATTTTTTATTTGAAATACTATTTTACTTTTTAAAATATAATTTATTTAATAATATTTGATAATGTTTTGTATTTGTTAATATTGAGTTTATGTTAATATTGTTTGTGATATATTAATTATATTTTTTAGATTCATATTTTATTAATATTTCAATTCTAACAAATTAAAAAATAGTTTAAATTTGTATTTAATCATTTATTAACTTCTTTTTAGATTGCAAGAATCAAGGTAGCCCCTCCTATAGACTGTAGCCCCTCTTATAAACTGCAATTGGTAAATGGGGGGAGATTAGACCTCATGAGCTCTTGCCTGCAACAAGATACTTTAGACAATCAAGCTAGGTCCCTCACCCTTAATCATTTAAATTAACTTAATAATTTTATTATTTGTTATTAATTTTTTAAAATTATTATGTTTATTAATATTTAGATTTTGATATATTTTGTCCATTTATTTTATTTTATTTTATTTTTTTAATTTATATTTAAGTTTGAAATTTATTTTTATTATTTATATCCTTTTATAAAATTACAAATAATAATTAAAAAATATTAGAATTAATTTAATTTATAATTAGTTATCTTATTAAAACTTTAATTATTATAGAATAATTCTATTTTATATTTTTGTTATAATCTGTATAATAAAATGAATTTCAAACTTAAAATATAAATTAAAATTTATAGAGTGAGAGAGAGAAGTAACTTTTGATTAGTCATTTCATGCCAACAATCCAAGTGTTAGTGTATTCTACTCTGACTAGGCTAACTTAAGCCTAGTTAGGTGTTGGAGTTGACCCTTGACTCATTCCCCATGAGGTGTCAAGGTTATTGAGGTGACTTGAGAAGTGTCCAATCCCTCTCAACACCTCTCCCTTGCATAGAGGAGAGCAACTTGCCACCCCTGCAGGATGAGGATTCCTCTCCTCAATCCATGGCATGTACAACTTGCCACCACTGCAAGATGATGAATACTCTCTTCAATCCATGGCATGTGATTGCCTATTCTTGTGGCATGATTTTTCTCATCCTTATCCTTTATAGTGAGGGTTTAAACTCATTGTTAATACTAAGCTAAATACAATTTTATGCATTGTTCATGTGCTTGTTTCTTATCTCCTAAATCTTCCTAGTTTCTAATATGGTATCAGAGTTGGAAGGAGATATTTGGAAGCCAAGAAGTGAATGATTTCAAAGTATTTAGTTTGAAAATCAACCCCGCCCACGTTTCAACTTTGGCTTATCTTCATTCAGGCTTTATTTTGTTTGCTTGATCTTCGTTTAGGCTTGATTTTGTTTTCTCGATCTAGAGCTTGCTCTAGATTTAGGTGTTGTTTTCATTGGATGGTCATTTTCTTGGTAGCATTGAAGTCTTCTTCTATGCCTCACTTTCTTTGCAAGCCGACGTGATTCATTTTCTTTCCAGGTCAATTGTTTCAAGTTGTTCATTCAAAGTTGAAATCATCGATATTAGCAAAAATCTACTCGTGGTGTTTAAGAAAAACTAGGAGGGTGTTGATGATTAGTGATTGTGTCGAAAATACGTGCAGCCAAGTCTTTGAGACACGATTTTCTAAGGAGTAGAGGCATTTGCAACCCTTAGATGGGGCACAATTTTGACGTTAGGAGCCATGATTTTCATGGTGGGAGAAGGCACCCTATTTGGCGCTAGAAATTGCTCCATAAACATGAGAAGTGCCATGTGTCCTCCAGCTGTGACCAAGTCAACCTACCTCCATGCCTTAGACCTGATACCATTCTTCTTTTATTGCTATTTGCTAAGTGTATTGCAGATAACAATAATGCATTGAAGATATTGGGTGCAGATAAAGCTGACATATAAAGTTACACATTTTATTCACCCATCGAAGATGAAGGGTGAGGCACAGGTTGGAAGGAGGTCAATTCCCCCTCACAATAAAAACCCTTTGTAATCTACACTTCACCTTGATTCCAACAAGTGGTTAGAAGGACATATTCACCTCTCTAATAGGTTTAGTTTTTTCTTTTCAAGTGTTGTTAATTAAATTAGGCCATTTTTGTAGGAAATTAACTATTTAATAACTTTTTCTCAGTAGCTCGAAATTGAGTACCTTTTTTGCAAAAGTGAATGTTTTTTCATTCTCCATGCATTGGTCAAATTTATTTTGTAGAATGCACTAAGTTATAAAGTGCCAAAATCTAGGGGGGTCTCTCTTTCAATAGTTTTGGGGGGGCTTTTTGCATTTGATCTTTTGCACATTCAGACCATGTCTACATGTTGCATAGTCAAGTGTACATATTGTGGGAGCACTCAACATGGGGATGAATTTTGTCCTCATTTCTCTCACACTATCTTTACACTGCTTTGTAAGACTGCAAAACAACCTACTACTATCGTCTTTCCAGATCTGCCACCTTGGGATGTATATCTAGGTACCAACATTTTGTGTCTTTTCATCAAATCCCATCATGTTGATTTGGATGACACTATTGAGTACATTTGTCTTCTTTTCGATGTCAGCTTCACTAAAGTTGCATCATCCTTGTCTTCTTTAGATATTCTTGCTCATTCCTTGCCTACTTTAGCTTCTATAGTGATAGTATCATATTCTTATGGTTCCAGTTATCATCATACATCTATGATCCCTATGGTTGGAGATCATTGAGCATTCTACAAAGACATTATGGGCATCAACTATGTCTTTGAATCTTGTGCATAATTCAAAGACCTTTATACTTCTTTTTGCATGTTCTTATCAGGAATGGGAAGATTATTTGCACACTTTTTTAGTTTTCCTTCTTCCTAAGGGGAGAAATGTGGTTCAGCATTCATGGATTCTCTTTGGCATACTTCATTGAGCATCTATGTGCACTACAGAATATGTTATGGGGGACTTCCAAGTCTCTCTTTGTATCTCCTATTTTGGGGAAATTTATTGTACACATGTGACAAAAGTTGTCCTAGGGGGGTCATGAAATAAGTCCTCCTTCACTTTTTTTCTTTTTCATGTATTTTGTTTCTCTTTTTGGAGAGGAGTTTTTTCCCACATGGGTTTTCTCCTTTACTCCACCTTTTGATAATTTTTTTGTACATGGGTTGTCCTAAGGAGTTATGCTTAGGGTTGAATATCATTTGGTTAAGGAGTTATGCTTAGGGTTGAAAATAGATAGAGAGAGAGAAAGAGAAAAATTAGGGAGAGAGAAATAGAGAAATGGAGAGGGATACAAAGAAATACAAAGAGATAAAAAGAGAGATAGAGATAAAAATTAGAGGTATAGATATAAAAGAATAAATATGTAGAGAGGAAGAGGGAGGAAGAAAGATATAGAAAAAGAGAGGAAAAGAGAGAAGAGGAGAGACATACATAGATATAGTCGCATAAAGAGAGATAGATAGATAAAGAGAAATAGGATCTACAAAAATATATATAGAGGTCAAGAGATCAAGAGATTAAGAGGGAAAGGGGGAGAGAGGAGGGAGATAAATAGGGATAGAAAAAAATAGGAAGGGGTGAAAGATAGGGAGAGGGAAATAGACAGAGAGAAGAAATGAGAGAAAGATAGATAGAGGAAGAAAGAAGGGAAGACAAATATAGAGAGAAATTGGGGAGAGAGAAGAAGAGAGAGATTGAAAGATAATAAAAAATATAAAGAAAGAGAGGGAGACAAAAATATAAAGATATATCTCTCTTTCTCTTCCCATTTCTCTATGATATCTCCCCATATGTACTTCTCCCTACCTCTATATATATATATATATCTTCCTCTATATAACTTCCTATCTCTATCTTTATATCCCTCCATCTATCCCTCTCTCATTCTCTCCCTCTCTCTTTATATCCCCCTCTTTCTATCTCTATTTCTCTCTCCCTCTCTCCATTTCCATCTCCATCTCCATCTATATCTTCCTCTCTATCTCTCTCCCTATCTCTATCTCCTTACCTCTCCTTACATCTCTTTCTCTCTTTCCCCTCTATCTTTCCCACTATATATATCTCTCTATATCTCCCTCTCTCTATCCATATCTCTCCCTCTTTCCCTCTCTCCCTACCACTCTCTCTTTCTATATTTCTCAACTGTTCTATCCTCCCTCCCTCTCTATCTATTTATATATCTCTCTCTCCCCCTCTCTATCTCTCTCCCTCTCTATTAATTTTCTATATGACCTAGACATTATCTCACTCTTGCCCTCTATATTTTTATCCTTCCATCTCTCCCTCTTCATGTCTATTTATAACTCATTATATTTATCTCTCTCCTATTTACTCTTTCTCTCCCTCCATCTCTCCTACTCTCTCTACCTCTCTTTATATATCACTTTCTATATCTTTATATTTATCTCTCCATCTTCCCCTCTTTCATTGACTCCCTCTTTCTATCACTATCTCTTCCTCTCCCTCTTCCTCTCTCCTCTCGTCTCTTTGTTTATATTTATCTCTCTTTTCCTTTGTCTTTGTCTTTGTCTCTCTCCCTCTCCCTCTCTATCTTTCCCAATCTATATTTATCTATCTCTACCTTTATATCCCTATTTTCCCTTTCCCTCTCCCTATCACTTCCTCTTTCTATATCTCTCTAATTTTCTCTCGTATTTCTATTTCTCTTCCTCCATCAACCTCCCTCTCTATCTCTCTCCATATCTCTCTTTCTCATACACACACTCCTAAATTCTCTCTCCCTATCTCTATCTCTATCTCTATCTCTATCTCTATCTCTATCTCTATCTCTATCTCTCCATATTTAAATTCTTACATATGTTTCTCTATCTCTATCTCATTATCCATCCATCTCTCTTTACCCCTAAATCTTTCCCTCCCTTTATCCCTCTCTATATATCACTTCCTATCTCTATATTTATATTTCTATCTCTCCCTCTCCTCCCCTCTCTATATATTTATCTATTCTAGATCTATATCTATCCCTTTTTCCTCTCTCTTTATCTCTCCCTCTCTCTCTCTCTCCATATCCCTCTCCTCCATCTCCATCTCCATCTCTATCTCTAACTTCCTCTCTATCTCTATCTCCTTACCTCTCTCTCTCTCTCTCCCATATCTCTCCCTCTTTTTTTCAACATATCTCCCTCTCTCTCCCTCTCTCCCTATTTCAAAAATATCATTAGCCTATTGGTAATGGAGCCTTATTATCTTCCTAATTCAAAGGTTGTGTTTTAGTTGTGTTCAATCCCTGTAAGTATATGCATATTTGATTTGAAGCTATCACTTCTCCATTAAGACCTTGTTGCACAAACAAAATCATTTTTTAAATAGCCTACCAATTGACCTCATGTATACTACACAAATTTATGTAAATAATAAACCAAAAAATTCTCTAATTGACCATCCACACTTCTTTAGAGTACCCATTGCACACCAAGTGTGATTGTTATTTATTATATTTTACAAAAAATATTTTACTACATTGAATTTATCTTATCTAATTAATCATTGCACTTTAAACAAAGAAATAAAGTGAAGAATTAGATATTGTTTCTAATTTTCCACTAATATTCAAAGTGTGTTTAAATCATATTATAAAAGCATTAACGATTGAGAATGTGTTAGCATGATGCAAGACTATTGAAAAAGATCTAACCATTCGATGAACCCAATATAAAATAAAGGTCAAAAACAAAAAAAAATCAAATTATTATATTTAATAAATGAAAAAACTATTATATTTTTAAAAAACATATTTAAATCCATTGAATTTAGCTTATTGAAATAATTATTGCAGTTTATACAAAAAAGAAAGTAAAGAATTAAATATTGTTTCTAAAATTCCACTAATATTCACAGTTTATAGCCAATAGTGACGTGGTGTGATGGTTAAGTTGTTGTGGTGTTTTTCTTGTCATTAAGGTTCAAACCCCACTAGGATGTTATTGTCGAATGTTTAAATTGGGGATGAGGTCCCCCATTTGTGACCTCACCGGATCATAGCTCTAGGTCAAAAGCGTTTACCCCTCCTTTAAATATATATATATATATATATTCACAATTTATAAATTATATTATAAACATACATAACAATTAATTTAATGTTTTTAATGTATACTCAATATTATTCAATTTCAAACATTATAATAATATATACATACCATCATTAATAAGCACTATTTTTCCCTCTTCCTACGCAAAACAAACATTTATTTCAAATTGCTTTTCTTCTTAGTTCAAAGCATTTCACATTTACATTCTACTATACTTAGTGTCAAATACTAAACTCTACCCATACAAATTCTACATTAAAAAAATGCATTTTTATATGCTAGTTCTATTTCTTAAAAATAACTTTTTTAAATCATGTTTTTCAAAATCATAATAGACCAAATAATAGTAAAAGTTATTTTGACAATACTAGCCATATGACGTCGTCAATTCAACATGATGAACTCACTCAAAAACAATAACTAATTTATTAAATCCATTTCAAAATATTTTTCATTTTTATTAATTATTATTTAAAATAAAAGTAAGCTATACATCCATTTCAAATGCAGTAATAATTATTTAGAATAAAAGGGCATCCAGCATGCTGTAAGGCACGGCGATATAGAGATCAATCATTACTATATACTTCATGCTGTAATGATTACTCTTACCATCTGATGAGATGTGCTCATCCAATACAAATTCTCTCGTGGTCCTCTAAGCACGGAAGCAAATTTAGTTAACTTCGATCCGCCTAACAGTCTACTTCATAGACTTAAGAATCGTGCTTCCAGATTCCTATTCGAAAATGACAATGCTACTTTACTTCTCACCACCCTCTTAAGAATAAGAATTGCCTAAAAGTTTCACAAATTTCCTGTTCAAAGTATTGTACGGGGACGGTGTGCAGGCACTCCGATCTCTCTGGATTGAATCTGCAAATTATATATGTTTGGAAATTTGCGCAACTTTTTGGCATAAATGAAACTTCCGCCCAAGGAAAACCCGCAGATTCTAACGTTCAAAACACGTAAGAAAAAGCAAAAGAAGACCAAACACTCAAAGATTAAATGTTATTCGGCCAGCTGACTTACTTTTACACACCAAATTATTAGCAAGTTTCACACAACCTTTTTGAACTCGAAAGTATTAAGCTAATTCACATTTTATAGTACTTAAGTTTGGATAATGATGAACAAAACTTTAATTTGGGATCATACTATGTATGGATGATACAACTTTTGTTACTCTTACTAGAATGGTTGTAGGTTAATTTCATAGTCTAGTCTAATTTGATTATTTTGACTATATAACGGTCTTTGTTCTGATTATTTTGTTATTATTCTTTCTATAGAATCTCCTTTTGAATTGCTTATTCTTTTCATTATAATTCAGTTTTGTTCAATATAATTAAAAAAAAACAATTGAAAACATAGGAGCTAGAATGAATGAATGAATGTTTTTAATCACGTCCACGAGGCCAAGCAGCTTATGGGACCCACAAATAGCAACCTATGTTTCTTTTTCTTTCTGCATCTTGGATCTTCTGCTGTGTATCTTGACCAGAAAATCTGCAAACCCTATTATCTTCTCTTCTTCAAACAGATCACCCAATTTGTTCCCTTTTAATGTCTCAATATAATTGATCCGAATGTCCTTGTAAGCCGAACATTCCCTGATGTAGTGCCATTCTGTCTCAACCACTCCTTGAGTGCAATATCTACACCTTCTGTCTACCCACTCCTCTTTTGGTATCATCCACCTTCCGGTCTCACATCTAAGCTGGTGCGAACTTGTTCGAATCTGAGCTATCAACATTTTCACTTTCCATTTTATTTCCATTCTAATGTAGGTCTTTTGTGTGTGGTCATGCTAGTACCCTGACAAAAATAATAATCAATTGTTTTCATTATAATTCAGTTTTGTTCAATATAATAAAAAAAAACAATTGAAGACATAGGAGCTAGTGACCTGTCAAAAATAATAATCGTTAAAAAAGAAAAGGACAATAATGAAAACAAGCATGACGTCGCAGCTCAGCAATGGGCCATGTTATAGGGAGGCCGCGGAAAAATGATGAGACATAATTTACCAACACAAGCAAAGCGTATACACCCGCCGTCTCTGTCCCAAAGCTGTTTTTACAAAGAAGACGGTGCCACACCCGATGGCTTTATTATTACAAAAAGATAAATAAAGCAATACAAATGTTAGCCGACCGGAAACCAATCGACCAAGAAGCAATCGGCTATGCTTTGGAATGCCTGGTCGACAGATATTATTGAATTTGAACGGTTTACAATAAAATGCAAAGACAATTCTGACTGAACTATTCATTTACGCAGTTAGATTTCAGTCAAGCAGGATTTTAGGATCGCTGCCACTCTTTAACAAATTCAGTGGCAGGAAACCAACGGCAAACCAACCTTTGGCCAGATGCAATCACCATAATACAAATTGAAATCCCTCCCAAAAAATTTCAGATTTCTGACCTACAATTAACAACAATTGCCAGTGGCCACCATACATTTGCAAGAATCAGAGCTTCAGTCCGGACAGATATGAAATCCCTGTCGAAGGCAACCACTTGTTGCCATCAATGAATTGAGCAACTGTAAATTGGGTTGCCTCTGAAATATTCAGATTGTGAATACCGGCCCAGTTGATCCGTCCTGCAAGTCCTGCGCCCGGTCCATAATTCATAAATTCACCATAGTAGAGAGTATCCAAACCCCAGTTGGATACATTCCATGGTACCCAACCCTGTGGCTGAACAATGTCATCCAGAAACGATTGCATGAACACAGTTCGAGAGAAGTTTTTCCATGGCCTGCCCAGAAATGTTCGGAAGGACATTTTCACAGGAATATAATCGGGAGCAGCCGTAATATTGCAATCGTGGATAGAAAACCCAGTGTTCTGGTTTGGATCCTTTCTACTTTGAGCCGTCAGAGTAATCATCTGATTTGGCAGAGGTTTCCTCGGGAGGATTCCGCAGCCTTGAAAAACCGCCGCAGCATTGCCGAAGATGAAATCTACTGTGCCGTAAATTTTGCATTCTCTGTAGAATTGGCGCAGGGAATGAGCATAGAGAGTGTCTTGATATCCTTTAATAGAACACCGGTAGAAGACAGATTGATCCGAATCTACTCGAAGGGCCACGGCCTGGTTTCTGTACGGCCCAGCGCTGTTCTCAAAGCCAATGTCTCGAGCAATGAATCCCGCGCCTTTAACAGCTGCATTTGTCAAAGAGAACAGTTTAGAGCAACTTCCTTTTACAGCTGTATCTAGCAAATTAAATGTCTTTTCCAAAAGTGCTTCGCAAAGCCATAATAACACTTCTGTTTTTTTTTTATTGAAAATAATGCTGATTACAAAAGGTTTGCAGTGTAAAACTGCAGAAAAAACTAGCTATTACAAGTCAAAACACAAAACAGCAACAATAGCTGTAGCAACACTTTTCTCTTTTTTAATTCAGGAAACTTTTGCCTTTAGTCTAGTTCAAGCATAGAGAGATCATTTACAGGAACTCTTTCCAATTGTTTTTATCACTAAGATCATTATTAGATGGCTTTAGTCTTTCTGTCATTAATACACTGTTCAAAACTGTAAGGACAAAGCTTATTTTGATTAGTATTTATTTAGGAATTATATTTAGAATTGGTGGTCTCATGAATATTTAATTTTTCTATTTATTTTTAAATAGTTATCTATAGTATAAAATAATAATTTGTGTAGTTAAAAATTAGAAAAAAAATAGAAAATATTAAAAAATAGAAAAAAAAATTTGTGGAGCCAAATGGCATTTTTGACAATATGAAGTTGCTTTATTTCCAATCTCCCTTTTTTTCACAATTTATTTTCAATTCTTAAAGAATATCTGCTCCATTAAAACGGGAAAAGATTTCATATTATCCTTTTCCTGTAATAATTTTTTGTATGAGAAGGTTCTAGGTACTTAAATTTAAGAAGAAAACACACTCAAGCAGACGCATGGGGACATGAGGTAAGTTCAAAAGTCTAATGAAAGCCCACAATCTATAAGCACTAAGAGTCCATGAAGACACACATCTTATGAACGGATTAATCTAATAAAAGCAAACTTGTGAAATCAACAGAATAACAAAAATTTGAACCTTGATAATTGTATTACACTGCGCCCTTATAAAAAAAGCTGAACCCTTTTAATATAAGTTAACAAACTGTTAATACTATCTAAAAAGAATAATTAATTAATTATATTAGCGCACTGTAATAAATTAATAACACTTTAGCAGAGGTATGTTTGAGTAGGTGGTAAAGGATAAGTTAAAATATTATTGTAAAGCAAAAGCCTGCCAAGACGTCGATCAGGGAAAGTTCTCACACAAATCTGAAGCAAAAATGGCGAAGCTCCAAAAACTATAAGAAAAAGCAAGATAGTTTGACTTCTTAGGAAACTAGAAATAATAATGTAAGGAAAATTATAGTGGAGTTTACGACACCAACCGAAGGTTGCAGAACGGAAAGTGGTTACTCCGTCGTAGACACTTTTGTTGGCTGTAATGATGGTGGAATCCATGCCGTCGCCAAGGAAGGCCAGATTTTTCTTCTTCTTCTTTATCTCAATGCTCTCATGATATATGCCTGCCTTTATGCGGATGACGAACCTGCCGAGGCTATTTTCGGGAGCAGCATTGATGGCTGCAGTAATTGTCGTGTAATTGCCGCTACCGTCCTGGGCCACCCACGCGTCCACATGTAGACCGCTCGGAGGGGCTTGCAGAAGCCTTCGATCTGCCGCTGATAACCAAGCCGGGAAACCTTCATCCTTTTCGTCGGCCATCAGACGCCGATTGTGGAAAGGTGACTTAAAATCGTCGAAGCTAGCAGTGAGATCTGAAATTCTCTTGGCCATGGCGAGAGAAGTGCTGACCAGATCGGAAATTTTCCCTACACTGCTCTCCAGCTGGAACTTCACTTGCCCGTTTGTGTTGCTCATGCCTTCAATGCAGGTGTCCTGGTTTGTAAGGCCAGCGCTGAGTAAAGTCCTCACGTTGCTGCCCACAATATTACTACCATCGAAGTCCATTCCAACTATGTCTTCGAGGGCTTCAGTAAGCTGGTCCACGGTGTCGTCCAACAGTTCTATACAATCTTGAAGAGCGCTCTGCTCCAGACCGGCGGATGCTGAGCCGACCAACCCCAAAGCCATGGCAGCAGTCCTTTCCACCAAGCCAATGGAAGCCTTCACTGCAATGTCCACGAGCTGAGAAGGAAGTGCCTGTGGCCATCCGGGTAACCTCGCAATAGTGGAAACGCAGAGCTGAGGATCAGCCGCACCCTTGCAAGCTGCACTCCCAAATTCATGCGAGCCTCGAGTTTTCTTCGCTGAGCTTCTAACAACTATTCTGGGATGAAAGCTGTTGGATGGGACGACTCCGACAGCCACACACATGACCACGGCCGCCACCACCATGATCACAGCCGCTGCCATAATGATCACTCTCCGCCGATCCTCAGTCCCTTCATCTTTCCCAGACATCGTAGACAGAATTGAGCAAGAAAAGTGTACTATCCGTTGCAAAATATTCTGCAAAGCTTGCTGACACTGAATGAAACTCTGGGAAGGACTCAGTTATGTAGAATGTTCGGTCCGCCCACTGTAGCGAATGCCGCTGGAATTAGGTCAGGTGTCATCCTCCTAAGCTTTCAGATGCCGCGTGTTTAGGTATCAACTCGACGTTTTTATGCCTTCCTTAAGGCCTTAAAACACAAAAAAAACCTGCAAATCATTCATCGTCCTTTTTACTATGACGTGGAACCATGTTGTGTTAAATTGAAACAGAATAAGAAAAGAAATTACAGACACCCACGCCAACCGAGAATAATGAACCCATTGGATATGCTCTTCCGAAAGCCTCGATTGTTTTTTACCGAAATACCAGTCGATAAAGTGACGTGAAGGATAAGAACGACATTATTCGAGCTATGTGATTTTAAGTAGAAGTAATAGGCACCCAACAACTAGCCGCAGACTCATTGAAGTAAAATATACACCGACAACAGATCCTGTGGACGTTGAAATAATTTAAAAAAGAAAAATCCGTAGAAGGGCCCACTAGGTGAATATCGCGGACCGTAATGCTCACGAAAGCCGACCCAGTAGAAGTCTAAGACAAGGCGGCTTAATAATGACAACGTAGACCAAACGGCGGAATATCATGGGCTGTCGAATGCGTTCCAGCCATACATTCATGTGGAACAAAATTACGCTCCAACCACACATTAAATACCACGCGGAATCAATAAAGGTTATGAACTTTGTTGTATATTATTTTCCGTCGACGAAATAGATAGAAATTGTTAAAGAGCTCTAAATGCATTGGCCCACTTAAATCTGAGTCGCAGTCATGGTATTAAACTCAATGTAAGTACAATCAATTTATGATTTGTCTTTTTATGGCGCTTAAAGCCATGTGAGGAAAAGCCTAAGAGATTCTTACCTTGGGACCTGAACCTTCCAAACGAAATAAATCTTCCTATAGAATAAATGGTGTGACCCATACCTTCCTATAGAACTAAGAAAGGTATATGCCAATAGAATTAAGACATCTGTTCAAAACTACAGTCTTAGTGTCCTTTTGAGTGTTTACAATTGGCTAACTGCCAATGTCATGGCATTTGGTAGTTTCGAAGCTCAACCCTTAAGTAGCTAGATTACCTGAACATGGTAACACAAATTGCAAGGTTTATGGTCAAATTCATCGTCGAAATGGGGGGTTGTACTTGGTCCATGTTAGAGAACAGCGGAGCAACTAAACACTTGAGAGCAATGGTCCCTTAATATGTTTCAATACGGAACTTATTTTCTGCCCGACAATTTGTCGCACCGACGGAAAGGGGTTAAATTTATAGAGTAACCAAACTCTCATAAACTTAACTCATAGTTCAGAAGAGGTCTAAAATGTGACTTTTAAGACGTCAAATAAATCATATCTTTAGAATAAGTTAGGTTTACGAGAGGTCTAAAATGTAATTTTTTAAGACGTCAAATAAATTATAGATTTAGTCATTATCAGTTTAATATGTTAAATAATAATAAATAAATTTAATAAGAAATTTTTGATTTAAAATATAAAAAGTTGAGATTGAATTTTTAAAAGTTTGATTAGGCTGTCAAATCAAATAAATATAATTTGGTGTAAAGTATTTAGTATTGATAAATGATATTTAGAATGAGAATTCATAATTAAATGTTAAGTCAAATAGCTATAAAGTGGAATATAGTATTTATCTATATTTACAATGAAGGGAAATTATTTTGATTTAGATAAAGATGTATCACTTATAATCAACACACACTTGTGCCTGCACACACATCCACACACACGTGTGTATGTAAACACAAAAAGTAAGATGTTTCTATTAGAATACTAAAAACTCGCACCTCTAAAATGACATATACTTATGATCAAAACCAACGCTCTAATACCAAAAGTTGAAAACATAGTGAGCTATTGTAGCAATAACACCAAACTATGTGTATAAAAAATATTGTGCTCATGCATTAACCAATATGTAAATGGAAATGAAGAGAACATAAAATCAACAAACCATAATATTTTGTCACATAATACTAGATGTACATGAAGAAACCCTTTTAAAAAATGCTATCAGAAAAGAGATAATCAAGTATGTATTAATCTTCAATGAAGAAGGGTACATAAACAACACACTTCTATCTTCAATTCAATAGCATTTTGGTAATACCTATGAACCTATAAAAAAACCCATGAAACTACAAACCTATGCCTCCAATTTATAGATCAATGGGAAAGGAAAGATCATAAATGGTTTCTAAAAAGAATGTATAACCAAAACATTGGTTTCATCTAAAAATACACTCCCCACATGGAGCATCTTCTGTTAGATTGGAAAAAGGGATCTAGGTCTTAAATCACACTTCTTTGAATTAGGGATGTTAGAGATTAAAAGTGATCTCAGTATCACTTCGCTACAAACCTTAATGCATGAGCCAAAATGGTGGATCAGGTTTTTAATCCTTTTTTGTGTGGGGTGAGGGAACGATGTAGGTTTGATTAATTGACTGAATTATATGATGCAATGTTGTTCTTAGGTTACTAATGAAAATACAAAAAACTAAGATGATTTTATGAGAAATGTAGAATAGAAAGACAAAAACAAATTCCAAAAAAGCAAAGGACAGACACAAAAGAACCTGACATGTAAATTTGGTGTTGAAATGGCTAGAAAGGGGTGTGGGGCACCCTAGACTGGCTTCCTTCTATTCAAGATTTGATTTCAACTCATGTGCTCCTGATTTGCATGTCCTTTCTTGGGGTCACTGTCAGAACTTTGTCTGTTGCTAATATAATCCACTTTCCTTGACTTGGCAACTTGTAGGGCTTGAATGCATGAATGTGTAATTAATCCATAATCTTCCTCCAATTTTCTTCAGATCTAAAAACTTGAACACATGAAAGAGGGGGAAGGGTTGTGCCATATAGGGGTTTGCCTAACTCAAACCCCATTTTGGTATTTCTACCTCCACAATAGCTATGATGATGTATAAAGAGAGCTTACCCTCGGTTGGGCAAAGGCTAAATGATAAAAAAGTGATAAATTGATAAATTGTTGTAACTCACCACTTCGATTTGCATTCCTTGATGTGTTGAAGTCATTTACTCATCACCTTCAAGTAAAGATTGTTTATTGGTTTGAAGTTTTGTAGTGTTAGTACTCATAGAATAATGAACACGAAACATGTACAAACTTACATAAAAACATGACATACGATTGACATGATGCTTGACTGAAATAAATGCTATAATAATCTTGATAATTATGCTCTTAATTACTTTTAGAATGCTCAATTAGTCTCAATGAATGTGATAGGATTCATTAGGTATGCTTAGGAGTTCAAAATGACTTGTATTTGTATGCAATTCTTATAATTTTCCAAAAATCAAATGTTAATAGCTGACAAATAAAATTGGATTTTCAAATAATAAAATGTCAACACTAACATATTCAAATTGAAGCCAAAAAGGGGATTGACAAGCGTGTTGGGCACCCTAGTCCAAACCCATCCTTATCAGGGCCTTAAACATCGAGGGAAAATATTAAATGCTTATTTTCATTCCTATTGTTTGATTTTCTTCAAAGATATTCATAAAATAGGTAATTAAATGCACAATTAGGTCCAAGCAGATAGGGGGAACTAAACCTAGTGTGAAAGTGCCAAGGCTAACAATTTTCAACACTACATCTTCTAAGAGGAATGTTGTGCCTTGCACCCATGTCCCATTTGTTTTTGGTTTTGGCATGCCAAAATGGGTCACCCCCTTTTTCTTCTTTCTCCTTTTTCTATTTTTATTTTCCTTTATTTCCTTCCTTTTTGGGGTTTTGGGGTTTGTCCTTTAGGCATGACTTCCTTGTCAAGCTTGATCCTCGACCCTTGTTGATTGTTTCCCTACTTTTTAGACTTTTGGATGTCATTGTCTTGACTTTTGTTGTAAGTCTCATCGCCACTCTGATCTCTGACCCTCAATGAGATTCCTATATTTTCATCCACCAACCACTCTGGTGTAACATTTACCTCATTTTTATGTATTGATGGTTGTTTAGGTGTGTGCCTCATTGATAAATTTTATTCCAATTTGAGTTCATTTTTTAATTCACCTTCCTTTGAGAAATTGAGATATGGTTGCTTTTGGTGCTCAAAAGATCGAATTGTGTCACTCCTTCTCTATGTGCATGTCATGTCTTTGATGGTCTTGTATTGATCATGTCTAGCATATTTTTTTCATTTTGTTTTCTGTGGCTCCTCTCCAAAATTTTCCATTGAACTGGGTTGGAATTTCTTGCTCTCTTGTTTAAATGGTTTTAATGGTAGTTCCCTTTGTGTTTGTTTTATTTTTTGCTTCCTCTTCTTGTTGGTTTTGTGTGTCTATTAGTGTTTTGTTTCCCATTTCCATTTGCAGGGTTCAATTTTGGCTTCCTTTTATTGTTCTTTCCACTTTTGTTGTTTCTTTTGTTTACCTTTCCTTTTTTGGATTTTCATTTTCCCTTTTTTCATTTTTGAACCTATAATGGCACAAATTTTCACCCTAGGAAAATTCCCCATTTAATTTTTGCTACCTTAGAAAATATAAACTCCACCACTACCACCTTGTCCCTTCCACTTGGCCACGCCTTTTGCATCGGTGGAGGAATTGTTGTCGAGGATGCATGTGCACCATGTTACCATCCTAACAAGATTCATGCCCTTGGGATTTGTAGAAACGTTACGTTTTCCATTGGCTATGAAGAGTAATGTTCCTTGCCTCCCTTGACCGATGAAATTTGACCTCTTACCTCCATTTTTTCCTTTCAAACTTAATTCATTCAAACATATTCACTCTTGATTCATTCTTGCATGCTTCTCTCTCACACTCTAACACTTCATTCTCTCATTCTCACACTCTTGATTCACTCTACACCATTGTTCTTCTTGCTGCAAGCTCCTCATTTGGCTCCAACAACGTACTCTCATTGCAACACCAAATTCTCATTGTAGGATCATCAAGCTTCATCTTCTCTACATGGTGGTGTCACTCTATTCCTTACACTATTGGCCTTAAGAGCTTGTATTTGGGAAGGTATCTTTGTATCTTTCCATTTGGTTTCATCAACGTTCTTATTGGATATCATTTTAGTTGTCTTTTCTTTCTATCTAGCTACACTATTTTATTTCTACTCTCTTTATCGATTTCCATATCTTGTGGCATATTGGTTGCTCGTGGAGGTGGGAACACCAAAATGAGGGTTTGACTACTCCAAGGAAAAACTCAAATATATCCCAACATTTTTTCCATGTGTGTAGGCACGTTTGAGTGGAGCTAATTGAAGAATAAAATCATGGGAAGTAGGGTACTCTTTTCTATCTTCTCTTCGTCATTTATCTCTAGAATAGTTTATTTTGAATAGCTTCCTTTCGAGAACTTTGTTTTTTGCATTTTAGTACTTTCTGTCAAACAACAAAATATAACCAATCAAATAGTTAGTAAGCTCGTAGTGTTTCCTTTCTTGCTTTGTAGACCTCTATCTGTACAGGACGTTGATGCATCTTTGAGATGCTAGTGTGCTATGCTAGAGTCTGAGATCCATGTTGTCATCCTCAGATAGTGAGTTGTTTGGGTAATAGACTGAAACCTCTATAGCCAACTCTTCTAATTTTGTGAACACTTGGTTTAGTAGAAGGAAAGTGGTGTGCTACTTTCCCTTCCTTTTCAACCTCAGTCTTTCATCCTTTCAAACTTGTCTAACCAACCCAAGGTAGTTTAGGGAAGTTCGCTCCTTAGGACTCTTCTGTGACCTAGAGTCCTAGGGGTAATGGATCCCCCTCTTCTACATTTTTGGTGAACCTGACGTGAAAGTCTTTGGTTTTGTTTCTTTGTGTCAAGAATTCTTCTCTCATGTCTCGAGTGTGTTTTAGACTTGTGAGTTGTAAAGCTTTATAAAATTTACAACCCAATCTATGAGCTTTGGTCATGTTGTTAGAAGAAGCGTGTGGCATATAGAGATGGATCCTGATAAGGTCACTACAGGTCTCTCTTTTGATGAGTTAGTCTTCATCTAGTTCCTTTGGGGAAGACCCTCATGTTCCTACTCCTATTGCTTCTCCTTCTGCTTCATCTATGGAGGAAGACGATGCTCTTGAAATTTCTACAGAGTAACTTCTTTCCCTAAACAAAAGGCTTTCAAAGTTTGGGGAGTACTTAGGAAAAGAAATAATTATGGCTAAGGTCACTAAGGTTGTTAATGACTTGAGAGTTATGTTGAATAAGGACCGAGTAGGTATTGAATTCCTTAGGGAATTATCAACATAGTTTATGATCATGTCCCATTATACAACCCTAGGTTTGACGTTGCCTGAAATCTTGGGTTCGAGACTACTAAAAGACAAATAGAAGTCTTGATTCCCAAGGTGTCAGTGTACATGGCTAAGATTGTCTCATCCATCAACACCACCGTTGTTTCTCACCTGCCCCCCATCATTAAGGTAAACAAGGTACCCTTGCATTTCAACTCCACCAACTCTAATGTTCTTGGTGGCAGTTCTGGAGCCGGTGCTAGTCCTGGTGACAAGGTCTCTGCTAGAATGGGGCTGGTGGCTTTGGTGGTAGTTCCACTGGTCTTGTCTCATCTTATGACCCTATCTTGAATGCCTTGTTGCAAAACATGGTTCAAATGAAAAAATAGCTAGTGAACTTGTCTAATGCTACTTTGTAGCCTATATTTCAACTATTCTTTCATTATAGTCTATTATCAATAGGCATTCTAAATGCTCCTATCCCTCAAGGGACGGGAATTCCAAAATTTGAAAAATATGGCACTGGTAAAGGAGATCCTCAAATGCATGTTTTAGCATTTAATGCCATGTGCACCAATTTCTTCCACAATGACACTCTAATGGCTAAGTTGTTTCCAGAGTATCTTAAGGATAATGCCCTTGAATGGTACTATTCCTTACTAGAAAATTCTATCTTTTCATTTGATCAGCTGGTAAATCAGTTTCTCTGATAGTTCTAGGCTAATATTGGACTGAATATGACCCTTTTGGATCTCATCCGATGTAAGAAAGGGGACAATGAAAAGATAACTAATTTTATCACTTGTTATCAAGCACTTTTCTTGTAAATCTCTTATCCTTTTCTCGACTCAAATGTTTAAAAGGTCTTTGTTGGAAACCTATAGAGGCCTTGGCAAGAAAAATTTTCCTTAATGAAGTATCCCTCGTTTGCACATCTATGTGCTACGCTATGAGAATACTAGCAGATAGTTACATAGTTCGAGGGATCTTCCTCGTGCTCCCATTTAAATGGTCAATCTGTAGTGTTGGTGTCTAGTAAAAATAAAGTCATTGCAAATGTGGTCTCTACACTAATAATAAGGGCCTAAAGCATAACCAACGTCTTACAAAGATATCAAATTCTCACACTTCTATGTTAAAAATGCTATTAAAAGATAAATTCATAACATTACCAATTCCTTGACCTCTTACCAAACCTTATCTTGATTGGTATGATGAGCATCAATTATGCCAGTACCACCAAGTACACATACATGATACTAAAATATGTGTGTGCCTACATCATGAGATCTAGGACTGCATTGATGATGGTACCACTCGTCTCAATGGGAAAAAGTAGAATTCTAACAAGTCTGTGGTAAAGGAAAATAGTGAATTACAAATCTATATGGACCTGTTTCTATCTCATTTTGAAAATTTAATTATTGAACCTTCTACTTCCTCTGAGTTCGTTCCATCAAGTTATGTGAATATGGTCTCATTCTCACATATTCCTCCTACCTATTCTACAGGCGCATAATCTAACATAAAATTTACCTCACAGGGCTTGCCTCTGAATAACGAGCCTTCTCCCTTAAACATTCCCACTCAAATCAATAGAAACATTGTTATTGTGTCCTAGTTGACCCTACGAGTCAAGTGAATGTTATAATTAAGGAAGCTCTATTTATAAACACTTTGTATAGGGAGGAATATGAAGAATCAAAGGATACTATTCATACACATGATGGACTTTTTGTCCCTTCTTTTGGCTATATTTCTCTTTCGATCTTGGTAGGACCCAAGGATGTTGATACTTCCTTTGTCATAAGTTTGGAGTCAGACCTATTCAGAGTGAGGCTAGGCATCCCTTAACTGATTTACATGAATGGTGTGACTTCAGTGGTTCATAAATGTCTCAAATTCTTGCATGAGGGCTTTGTGCACATAGTGCATGTCACTAGATATAAACCACTGGTGTCACGTCGGGGCTTTTCATTAGATCATTTTTGGCCCACTCTAATCATATCTCTCCTCCTAGGGGAGACTTGTATTGTGCTTATGTCAAGAATAAGACTGAGGGAAAGGCCTGCACCAAAAATGAGTTATCTAGTGTCTCCCTATGCTCTCTCTATGAGAGGTTCCATGATGGCGCAAAAGTAGGCTGCCTCCTCCTCCCAAAAAAATGGGAAGGGGAAGCTTTCTTGTGCTCAAGGGTCTTCCTCTTCTTTGTCTTCTACTCCATCCACTTCTGCTTCCCACCTTGTTGTAGAGCCTTTGGCTCCTACTGCCATGCCTTATATGGGAAGCCCAATGGTGTCCACTTGGTGAAAAGCTAAGTGTTGGGTTTTTGAACTTCCTTTCTTTCCCACAATTCTTAAACCCATTGTATATAGCAAGGGAAAAGGTCCTTGTGGGGTTGCTCCTATGTCTCATCCTTCATGGCCTCCTACCGCTCTTCCTCCTGTCCCTTCGACAGTGAGTGGTGTTAGCTCTCAAAAACACAGGTTTGAACCATGAAAGGTTGCCAAGCTTTCACAATGTTTTAGGGTAATAGACAAGGTCAAAAGATTTAGACCTTCTACTCTTCAGGTGCTGCTAGACCTAGGTGGGTGTACCTATATGAATTGGGCAGACTTGATGTGCTTATCTTTCTTGAAATTTTTTTCCCACAATGGCAGGTGGGAGTGGACAAATGAATTCAAACTTGATACAAATAGCAATCTTCTAAATCTAAATCCTAAAATGCTCAATTAGCAAATGTAGAGGAAATGAATGAATCTAAATGATGAAATTACATAGACCAGTGCCTTATTGGGTATGCGAAGTCAAATGAAAAAGAAGTGGGCAACTTATTCTGGCAGAAACTCAAATTGTCGGCATATGATCTGTTTATAACTTGTATAAACATGCAGGATTATGACTACTGAGCTCTACTTTAATAACCCACATGAATCTCCCTGATTACTATGATCAATTAAGAGGATTTAATCTCTCCTTAAAAGAACCAATCAATTAATCACACAGATATAGGAAATGTGTACTAATAAACTGAAAATAAACTTGTTATATCAATTTAAACAACCAGAAAGAATAAACTTGGAGACAGCTTAGCAATACTTTTCAATAAACTCAACAGACAATTGATATCAGAAATAAACTGCCACAACAATTGATTTTCATTGAAATCGCCATTTGAAAACATGCATCATAGTCTCTAATAATAGAATTCTACTCTATTGTATCCATCTCTAATCTACTGTATCTATCTAATATCTGATTTCTAATGAATCCATTTACAATCGAGAATGAGCATTTATACACCAACATCTGAACAGACACATCATTTCATATTCCAAACGTTGGCCAACAGTTACAATTGGGCTCATCTCATGTCGGCCAGCAGTTGCATTCGGGCCCAATTAATCATCTCTGAATTATTCACCGAGACACCTTATAAGTATGTCGAAGGCAACAATATCATTGTTCATCCCGTGTTCCTATTCACTTTCGCCATGACCCTTTGTTATTGGGGAGATATCCCGCAGATCGCCCTATGTCTCACCGAGACATGCTTTTCTGTCATATTTATTCCAATTGCTGAGACATAAGAATATATCTCACCGATGTGTTACTTTTGTTTCGTTCACAGTCACTGTGACCTCATGATATCGAGGAAACATCACGTAGACCACATTATGTTTCACCAAAAACCCCTTTATTTCTTGTGTGTCGCTGTAACCTTATGATATCAGGGAAACCTCACGTAGTGCATATTATGTCTCACTGAAAGTTCCTTCATCCATCCTGAGTCGCTGAGACAAATCATTTTTTATGCCGACAAGGATCCTTTTGTTTTCCATCGGCGAGACTGAAGGTCACTCACTGCGACCTCACGCCGAAAACCCAAACTCTTACTGATATGAATCCTCCCACCATCGGTTGGTGTGACATTGTAAAATCACCAAGACCTTTCACCGAAAGCAACACATCTAGCTGAAATGAATCTTTAATGTGTTTGTCGCTGAGACCAAAAGGGTTTGTTATGACTTTATATCGATGCCCCAACTCTCGTTGATGTGTTCTTCTTGTTGCCGATCGGTGTGACAATGTGAATTCGATGAAGCATTACTATGAAGACCAAACTCCTTCCGAAATGCATATATCACTACCTCTGATCGGTAAGACATAACAATTTCGTTGTGACCCTATTCTGATGGTAGCACCCTTTGCCGATAGACAAATTTTATCCTGTTGTTGAGACAATGACAAAGTCCTTCCGAATGATGAATGCACATGAATTTTGATCATCGTGACATCAAATGAGTCTTGCTGATAGGCAACACAGACTCATGCAAGCAGAAAAACAAAATGAATCAGGAAACCCTTGACCAAAACATGCTGATATGAACTGCAATGTGAAATATTCAAGACCTAATGGATCATATGGGACAACATGGCCAAAAATAAGGAAAATGTGCACATGGTAGGACTCACTTGAAAAATTATGAATGTGAACAATATGTAAAATCATCATATTTTTATAGTTCCAATAGTGGCTCTGTCTGGGGATGAATGATAGTAAGATCATTACAAGGATCTAGATCTTTGGGTGAGCAGACCAGACACAAAATGATGAGGAGTGAGAAAAAATGGAAATGGACAAATAGCATGATGGAATGAATGCAAAATGAATGCAAGATGGAGGAGAACCAAAACTCTAAACTACTGTGCATGGAAATTTTTTTTAAAGAGGACAAGCAAGAGTTGTCCATGCACATGCAACCCTTAATCCTCTATGTTTCAGCTTCACCTGTTCTGAGCTATTACAATCTGGAACTCAAACCATACTTTCCCTTGTCAAATACCTAGTTTTGTCTCGAGTTCATCAAATTCTTCTTGAAGATACTCATGCAATCTTTCCTGTCACTGTTATTGCAATTTCTTAGAGAATCATCAAGCTCAGCTTGGTCCAAAATCCATACACCATCCTGTAGTTCAAATTCTTCATCATCATGGGACAGACCCCTATTATTTTCAACATACAAAATGCATGCATTTTCAATACAACATTTTATATTATCTCTCTCAATGTTATGAACTATGAAACACTCTCCCATCTTATCTTGAATGGACATAGACTTTTGATCAATTTGAAAGGTTTCACCATCAACTCGAGAAATGCACTGAGAGTCATAAGACTCATCACACAAAGATCTTTCACTGTCAAAACAAATGTAAGATGGACACAGAACTTCAAGATCACCCTCATGTACACATCTCTGGTGTTCAAGAGTTATCAAACCTAAAATTTTCTCACTGCTAAGTGAACATGTTTCTACATTTTCATCACTACAGTTATATTCTTTACTTTTATCATCATCAAAAAGAGGCCCGGGATCATCAGAGAATAGAAAATCAGAAAAAATACCAACACAGTCATTTATTCCATCACTTTATTTGTTTGAAAATATCTCCTCTTTATCATAAAGTGGATTTGAAAATACCTAAAACTCATTCATGAACACACCTTTGCAACATATCATCTGATCTTCTTTTAACTCCTCAACATACAATGGGTTTGAAAAAGTTTGGAAACCATTTTCAAATGTACAAACCTCTTCTTCATCGAATGTGTCTTTGTGGCTCTCAACTGCAGCTGGTGGTATAATTTGTTCACTGTTAAATGGACTCACATTTTCCATTGCTTCTTCCTCTTGATCATCACAAGAATTGCAAGAGTCACTGTGCTGTAAATCAGAGTCCACACGTTCCTCAAGCTCTTCATCATTATGACATGATACACAATCCCCTTCCATTTCTTTTTATAATTCATCAACATAGCAATTTTCAAGATCATTATAGCTATTCTCTTCATATGTTGATGTATTCTCCTCCTCATTTGAGCATGTTTCATCTTGATTTCCAAAAGGGTTGCTAGAATCCCTTGATTGTAGGTCAAAATCCATAGGTCCATCTTCAAAATCTGAATAATCATTGGATCCCTCATAACACACACTGCCTTCCCTGTCACAATCTGTTATGCAAGAGAGATACTTTGTACCTTCATCTTCATTATGCAAGCTATCACAGAAATCATACTGAGTTGCACATATCTCATCTTCTATTGGATGCATTATTTGATCAATTTCTCTATACTCATCAGAAATACAACTATTAGATTCAACATTGATAGTGTTCTCATACCTTATCCGCTCCATGGCATCAATGAATTTATTCACTCGATCAAAGGTATGCTACTTTTCTAGCTAATAAACTAATTTACGTTCCCATGCTCTTACAAATTTCTCAACAAACATGGCCCTTGTTGGCCTACAATGAGAAGGTACCTACATAAAAATATTTGTCATTCTATTGCATAGAGAATCCAAATCTTCTCCTTCATACCTCCTTATGTCAAGAAATGCATCCAAGGGGGAAAATCTGTATCTTGATTCTGTGATGAAGTCCAGGCTTTGAATATACTCATCTTCTTCTGCTTCAAATTGTTGATTCTGGCATACATATCTCTGCAAGTTCTGATTTTCTTGAATCTCCAATAACCCATGGGAAGACCAATTTGGTGTAGATAGATTTCCATATTGCTCGAGAAATTGATCTTGAAATCCTTGGAGAGATTTAATAGAAGCTACTGGTAAGTTTTTGAACCAATCCCTAGTATTTTCAATAAGTGACATCATAAACAGCCTCATATGTAAATCCTCATATGGCACATCCAAGCCCTCGATGAAAGCATTGAAACTCCTCAAATGATCTTTAGTAGTGATTGCGTTACTCCCTGTAAACTTAGGGACAAGGCTTCTCCAATTCATATCCATAGGGTAAGGGTACCGTTGAAACCCTGTCAAGTCAAATTGCTTGATCATTGTTCTGCACAGATGGGGAGGGATAGGAGGGTATTGATACTCGTACATCAGACTATTGTGCTATGCATTATGCTGTGGGACATAATGGTGACCATGAGGTGGTGCATACATTGGGGGGCAATCGGCTATCTATTAGGTAATTTGGACTTTCAGCAATTCAACCTTTAGTTCCTCTATCTTCTTCTCCTGTAATTCCATCAGTGCTTTTACTTCCTCAGGAACTAAAAGCTCATAGTTTCCTTTAGGGCTTTCATGATTACCCTACATCTTCAGATCATTGTGTGTCCACTTACTGCCAGGAGGAGCTCCAGCATGACCTCCCCTGAAATGAGATCTTCTTCCATTCATATTTGAACAAATGCAATGCTTCTTTCAGAGTCGCCGCCTACTTTTCCAAAAGTAGGAAAATCATTATTTCTGATCTTTTCCCCAGTGGAATCACCTTTCTGAAACTTCTCAAATTACAACCTTTTCTTCAATGACTCTATATGATGGTCTTCAACCAAATTTTTTGATATAATCCCCAGCAGAGTCGCCAATTTGTTAGCTCTCAAAAATGCAGGTTTGAATCATGAAAGGTTGCCAAGCTTTCACAACATTTTAGGGTAACAGACAAGGTCAAAAGATTTAAACCTTCTACTCTTCAGGTGCTACTAGACCTAAGTGGGTGTACCTATATGAATTGGGTAGACATGATGTGCTTATCTTTCTTGAAATGTTTTGCCCACAATGGCATATGGGAGTGGACAAATGAATTCAAACTTGATACAAATAGAAATCTTCTAAATCTAAATCCTAAAATGCTCAATTAATAGATGTAAAGGAAATGAATGAATGTAAATGATAAAATTACAGAGACTAGTGCCTTATTGGGTATGCAGAGTCAAATGAAAAAGAAGTGGGCAACTTATTTTGGCAAAAACTCAAATTGTCGGCATATGATCTGTTTATAACTTGTATAAACATGCAGGATTATGACTATTGAGCTCTACTTTAATAATCCAAATGAATCTCCCTAATTACTGTGATCAATTAAGAGGATTTAATCTCTCCTTGAAAGAACCAATCAATTAATCACACAAATACAACAAATGTGTACTGATAAACTGAAAATAAACTTGTTATATCAATTTAAACAACCAGAAAGAATCAATTTGGAGACAGTTTAGAAATAATTTTCAATAAACTCAACAGACAATTGATATCAGAAATAAACTGCCACAATAATTGATTTTCATTGAAATCGCCATTTGAAAACATGCATCATAGTCTCTGATAAGAGAATTCTACTCTACTGTATCCATCTCTAATCTACTGTATCTATCTAAGATCTGATTTCTAATAAATCCATTCACAATTAGGAATGAGCATTTATACACCAACATCTGAATAGACACATCATTTCATATTCCAAACGTCAGCCAACAGTTGCAATCAGGCTCATCTCATGTCGGCCAGCAGTTGCATTCGGGACCAATTAATCATCTCTGAATTATTCGCTGAGACACCTTGTAAGTATGTCGAAGGAAATAATATCATTGTTCATCCCATGTTCCTATTCACTTTCACCATGACCCTTTTTTTATTGGGGAGATATCCCGCAGATCGCCCTATGTCTCACTGAGACATACTTTTCTTTCATATTTATTCCAATCGCTGAGATATAAGAATATCTCTCACCGATGTGTTCCTTTTGTTTTGTTCACAGTCGCCGTGACCTCACGATATCGGGGAAACATCACATAGACCACATTATGTTTCATCGAAAAACCCCTTTATTTCTTGTGTGTCGCTGTAACCTTATGATATTGGGGAGACCTCACGTAGTGCATATTATGTCTCACTAAAAGTTCCTTCATCCATCCTGAGTCACTGAGACAAATCATTTTTTATGCCAACAAGGATCCTTTTATTTTCCATCGGCAAGACCGAAGGTCACTTGCTGAGACCACACGCCGAAAACCCAAACTCTTACCAATATGAATTCTCCTGCCATCGGTCAGTGTGACGTTGTAAAATCGCCAAGACCTTTCACCGAAAGCAACACGTCTATCTGAAATGAATCTTTAATGTGTTTGTCGGTGAGACCAAAAGGATTCGTTATGACTTTATATCGATGCCCCAACTCTCACCGATGTGTTCTTCTTGTTGCCGGTCAGTGTGACAATGTGAATTCGATGAAGCATTACTCCGAAGACCAAACTCCTGCCGAAATGCATATCCCGCTACCTTCGGTGATTAAGACATAACAATTTCGCTGTGACCCTATTCCGACAGTAGCACCATTTTCCGATAGATGAATTTTATCATGTTGTTGAGACAATGACAAAGTCCTGCCAAATGATGAATGCGCATGACTTCTTATCGTTGTGACATCAAATGAGTCTTTCTGATAGGCAAAATAGACTCATGCAAGCAAAACAAAAAATGAATTAGGAAACCCTTGACCAAAACATGCCGATATGAACTGCAACGTGATATATTCAAGACCTAATGGATCATATGGGACAACATGGCCAAAAATAAGGAAAATGTGCACATGGTAGGACTCACTTGAAAAATTATGAATGTGAATAATATGTAAAATCATCAGATTTTTATAGTTCCAACAAGTGGGAAGAGGCCCACAACCGAGCTACTTGTGTCTACTTCTCCACCTACTGTTGTCTCTACTCCTATGCTCCCTGCTTCTGCTCCTATTTAGGAGGCTATCCTTCCACCAACCACAGTTGTGGAGGACACTCCTATGACAGAATAGGATCTTCTCATCTCTTCTTAGGATACAACTTCTAGTGCCTGGAGTTGATGTAACCAACTTGTGCATGAGCACAAGCACAGGAGAAAATCTCTAGCTACAAAACAAGATTCCTCACAAAAGATAAAGGGTGACCAGTAGCTCCTATTTCCACATCTTCTTTTGTTATGTCTCTTCCTTATGCTCCTTCTGCCTCAGTTCCAATCACCTTTGTTCTGCTTTTAGCTCCCTCGATGGGTGTTGATGATCCTTACCCCAAAAGGGTGCAAGTCTTTATCACTGCATCCATGGAGTATCCTCTTTTAATGTCCCTCTTGGAAATCCCTCCCTTTTCTCAGCCCATAGACATGTCGAACACAATGGTGGTGTATGTTGTGACTCTGTCTTCTTCATCCTTTTCCTTCACTTATTTTGTGGGGATCCAACATCCTGTATTGAAGCATAAGTTGGAGGATAACCTCACTTTGAGTGGTGGCCAGAAGAAGGGGTCACCTTCTTCGAAGCTAGTCCTACTTTGGCTCGTATCGTCCTTATGATGAAGGTGGACCATGCGTCCCCTGAGTTTGTCACTACCCCTCTCAATGAGGTTGGTAGTGGATCTTAGGCACCTCCTCCCACCTAGTTAACACATGGCATTCTAATGAAGTGCATGTTTAACTCAGTAGATGATGTCCCAACTCTATCTGCGATCTTTGCGATATTGATGACCTTCACCTCACAAGAGCTCATCGAAGAAGACCTTGAGGGGCCTTCTTCCTTGGCCCTCATTGCAAGAGAGTCATAGGGTACTACCCTTGTAGGCCTATCCTCTTTCCCCATATAAATGATCTATATTGGGAGCAGGATGACCTCCTAGTCAATGAGGAATAGGGTGGTACCTCTTCTTTATTTGTAGATTAGATTTGTGTGTGTGCTTGTGTTCCAATGTGCTTGTTTTCTATGTGTTCATTATCCTACCTAGACGACCCTTGCTACCCTTGTAGGTGCTTGGATACAAGCCTAAAAAAAATGTTGTAAACTTCTTCTATGTATATCATTATTCTTCTATATGATGTAAATTGGATTTTATACAATTGGGGACAATACAAAGGATTGGGGTTATTTAGGCCCTCTTCCATGTTGACCCAATTTTTTGTTTTTATTTTGTTTTCATGTGCTTCTTCATGATCTAAGAACTTTAGGTATTGATGTTCATTCATTCATTCATCATGTGCTACCTATTTATATACTTGAATATATTTGACCCCGAACTCCTAGACCCCCTTGTCTCTTGATTTCTTCATCCTTTCTTGTCTCTCATTTTGTTTGTCTTTGTTTGTCTCTCTCTATTTGCTTAGTGATGTTGTGGTGCTTATGTGTTGTCCCTCACACACTTGACAACATTCCATGTTTACATCTCACTATGTCTCACGGGCCACAACATCTCTGCCTCTTCTTTCTCTCCTTAGGATGCTACACGCTCCTTAGTGTAGCACACACCACCCTAAAGGGGGGGGGGTACCATGATTTTCTAATTATTGATAAGTTGAGTTTAGTGGCCAATGAATCCCTTGCTAAACTTTTTTCTCATTTTCCAAATAATACATTCTTCAACAAGGACCCCTTAGTGAAATTTTTCTTTTGGAAATGAATTTATAACAAAAGGATTTAAAAACTTTCCCTCGAAAAAGGAGTACTTTTTTTGATAAAGAATTCTAAAAACTTTCCTTTGAGAATGAGCAATCTTTCTATTAGATTCCTTGATGAAAAAGATCATTCAAAAGGATTCCTTGATGATAAAATCCTTTATGGAAAATGGCATGTCTTTCAAATCAGAGTGTCCCTTTTGAGTGGGCCCCTTGTTGTCTTGAAGGGTTCTCGAAGGGACCCCTTTGAAAACTTCTCCTTCAATTTCCTACTCTGCGATGTGTCTGTTTGTTTTGGATTTTTTTCCTAATATATTTTATTTGTAGCTTATCATGTTGCTTTTTAGGACTAAGCACCCCATCAAGCTTGCCTTATAGGACTGAGAACCTATAAGGATCTTTCATATCAAATTCTATAGGACCGAGAACCTGTAGAAGCCTTTCATGTTAAGCCCTATAGGACTGAGAACCTATAGCTCCCTTTGCAGGACCAAGAACCTATAAAGCCTATGTCAAACTCCATAGGACCAAGTACCTATTGAGCCATCTCTCTCTTTCACGTAAAGGTTTCCCTGTGGGACCAAGAACCTATGGAGCTACCTCCTCTACGTCCAGGTCCACTGGATCAAAGATCCTTGATGATTAAGGTATATTGTCTTCAAACTCTTTCTAATTTACCTCACATTCGCACTGACACAAATTCTCACTAAAGTGGGTGCAAAATGTAATGGCATGAATTTACACCTTAGAAAAATTCTCCATTTAATTTCCCCTACTTAGAAAATATAAAATCGATGATGTAAACCCCATTGCTGCCACCTTCTTCCTTCCACATGGCCACATCTTTTTGCATCGGTGGAGGATTTTTTGTTGGGGACGTGCACACATCACACAAACATTCGCACAACGTGCTACTGTCCTGACAAGATTCCTTCCCTTGGGATCTACATAAATGTTACATTTTCTATTGGTTATGAAAAGTAACATTCCCTACCTCCCTTGACCGATGAAATTAGATCTCTTTCCTCAATTTTGACCATTCAAACTCAATTCATTCAAACTTCTTCACTCTTTCTTCATTCTTGCATGCTTCTCTCTCACACTCTAAAACTTCATTCTCTCATTCTCACACTCTTGCTTCACTCTACACCATTTTTCTTCTTGCTACAAGCTCCTCATTTGGCTCCAATAGCATACTCTCACTGCAACACCAGTTTCATTGTAGGATCATCAAGCTTCATCTTCTCTATGTGGTGACTTGGTACTTTATTCCTTTCGCTATTGGCCTTGAGAGCTCATAGTTGGGAAGGTATCTTTGTATCTTTCCATTTGGTTGCATCATCGTGCTTATTGGATAACATTTCAATTGTCTTTTCTTTCTAAGTAGTTGTAATATTTCCTTTCTACTCTCTTTATAAATTTCTATATCTTGTGGCATCTTGGTTGTCCATGGAGGTGGGAAAACCAAAATAGGGGTTTGACTAAGGTAGACCTCAAACATAGCCCAACATTTTTCTCATTTCTATATGTGTAGGCATGTTCGAGTGAAGCTAATTGAAGAATCAAATTGTGGGAAGTATGATACTCTTTTCTATCTCATCCTCGTCATTTCTAGAATAGTTTATTTCAAATAGTTTCCTTTCAAGTACTTTGTTTTTTGGATTTTAGTACTTTATGTCAAACAACAAAACATTAATCAAAAAGATAGTTAGTAGGCTTGTAGTTTTTCCTTTTATTCTTTTTGTACATCTTCCCATATAGGATGCCAACACATCCCTAAGATGTTAACACATTGTGCTATAGTCTGAGATCTACACTGTCATCCTTAGACAATGAGTTGTCTAGGTAGTAGACTGAAACCTCTATAGTCAACTCTTCTAATTCTATAAACACTTGGTTTAGCAAAAGGAAAGTGGTGCATTGCTTGCCCTTCCTTTTCAACCTTAGTCTTTTATCCTTTCATACATATCTAGTGAATCCAAGGTAGTTTAGTGTAGTCCATTACTTAGGACTCTTCTATGACTTGGAGTCCGATGGGTGACAAATCCCCCTCTTCTAGATAAAACCCTTGTTGAATCCTCTTTTATCTTGGCATGCTAATCAAGCTTGTTTTGAGCATATTGTTATACCTCTATGAGTTTTGGACCCCTTAGTGATTTAATGGATTTCTTTAAAAATGGAAGTTGATCATCTTCTTAAACCATAATTCCAAATGGACCACGACATAGCTATTTTGATACCTTTTTCATTCATCAATGATTAGAGGTTCTCCTTAATATCTAATTATATTAAGACCATTTGTTAAGGGCTATCCTCAACCTCAATCACTAAAAAATTAACCTTTTGATTTTGGTGTGAAAATATCGACATTCGATGATAGGTCTTAGCCCTAAAATCTAAGGTAGGTCTTTTAAAATTAGTAAATATTGTTTCTCATTCTTGATCCTCTATAGTGTTTGACTAAAAAATCTTAGCCTTAGCAACTTGTTTGGAAGATAGAATTTTGGTTATCGAAGATCGGGCTTAGTTCTTAATGTTTACAACCCTTTGAGACAAGATACAAACTATACCCCTAAAGCTCAATACTTAAAGGATCACATCAATTCAAAGCATGACAAAGAATTTTAGAAATTAAGGACTAGATATTTTCTTTAACACTCATTGTTCTTCTGCAAAAAATGACAAAGGTTATTATTGAAACTCAATTTAGGTTATAAAATCAATCAAATGATTTTATGCTAAAGAAATGAGACCTTTTTAAATGTAATCAACATGAGTTAAGAGCTATTAGAGTCACTGAAAAGCAACCCTTATACTTTTTTTGGATTGATTGGGCCTTCCTTGTGATTTTGGCTTAATGTTTCCTTGATTTAGTGTTGTAATGTGGATAACACATTCACATTAAGTCCTGGTCCCTTGTGAACTAATGGATTTTAATGGAAACTTGCTAAAGTGTTGTGAAGTGTTGTAATTCACTTTCACACTTTTCTAAGGTTTTATCAAATAACTAAGCATAATAAACCTATTTTAATTAAAATAAACATTAATCTTTCCTTATTTGGAGTGTTGTAAAGTGTTGTAACACACTTTCACATTCCTCTAGGCTTGTCATTAAGAATTGGGATTTCTTATACTTTAATAATTGGCCCCATTTTGCATCCACAAGCCTCATTTATTGCATCTTTTCAAGGATAATCCTGACACCAATCGGTAACCAATCATAATTTAGGTTTTTTTGGCTTGTGTGGCCCAGATTTGGTGATCTAGGATTCATTTTCCACCTTGAGCAAATGGGTCCCACCTGGATCTTTTGGCCTCAAACCAATTTTCACACATTTCTAAGAAATTTTCACTTTTGGTCCCATACATTATGTCTGATGGGACTCATTCGCCATCTTGGGTGAATGATTCTTGTGTGGCCCAAAATCAAATTTAATTCAAATTTTTGGCGGGATTTTATTCTCCCAGATTTGATGCCAGCTTGTAGTGTTGTAATTTTGGTAATTCTTGCATAATTAAGTATAAATACAAGGTTCTTTCACTCATATTCACACCTAGCATTCAAGAGAGTTCACAAGAGAATTTTAGCATTCACAAGATTATTCAAGAGAATTCAAGGGTAGATTATCAAGCATTTGAGAGTAGCATTCAAGTGTCAATCATCATGTCAAAGAAAGAGTCAAGAACCACATCAATTACAACCATTTCAAGCATATTTGTAGCACCTTATTGCTAGGGTTTGGTGAGTTGCAACATTGCTATTTGTTCATTCATCATTCTCCATTCATATTTTCTTTCATTTCAAGGTTTAATTACCAACAAGGGTAAGTGCATGGATCTGTGACACAATTTTGGCTCTTAAGATGCACCACTTTTTTTTTAAAATAAGCAAAAATCTGATTTGCACGAGAAAATGAAGATAGTTATGCTTAAAATTTCAAGATGCAACAAGAACAAGAGTTGAAGTGCTCTGAGTCTAGTTTCTAAGATACTAATTCTTTTTGAAATTAATGAAGATTAAGGGTCTCAAAAAGGGGGGGCCCAAAATAGGTCCTATTTTTATAAAAAAAAATAGCATAGCACCTGAGGGCTCCTCCCTTTTTGATTAATTTTTTTTTAAGAATTTAAAAAATCCAAATGGTGAGAAATTGGCTAACACCATGTATTTATCCTTGTTCTTTCAAATAATTTTTTAATGAATATATAATATTTTATGATTTTGAAAGTGGACACATGTTGAAAAGCTGAAATTTGAGCATGCTCCCCCCTAAATTTTTTGAAAACTAATCTAAAATTGATTTTTTTTCATCATGAGTAAATGGAGTCTAGTTTTAAAAAATGTAATTTGTTTCACATTTCGATGAACAAGTAAAAATATATCCTAAAACTAGCACATGTTGGTTTTTGACCAAAAATGGAGGCATTTACAATAGAAGTTATGGATCAAAACCTTAACTGAATCAAAATGAAAAAATAATTATATATTTAGATAGCTAAGAGAGAGGTTAACGCCATCACAATTTTTTTAAAAATTGCATTGAAATACGTGCAAACTGATGATGAGCATAGATGAAAATATGAGGAAATTTGGAAAATCATGTCAATTCACTCATCCAAAGTAGGTCATTTGGTGAGCACCAAATTTGACACTCACTAAATGACCTACTTTGAACAAAATCTAACTTTCCCCTCTCTTTGGTCGCCCACTTTGATAATGCTAAGAGTGCACAGTTTATGATCGTAGATGGATAGTTGAGGTTTTACCTTTCATACGCTCTATTCTTCCTTACCATAACTATATAACTCTATCCCTCTAAAGTATCTCTCTCTCTCAAGTCTCACTCCCTCCCACGCTACCTAGACTACTCTCTCACTCCAATCCCCTCTCTCAAGTCTCGTTCCTTCCCACCCTACCTAGATAAATCTATCTCAATCTAACCCATTTCTCACACTCCCTCTCTCTCTCTCCCCCTTTGGCCTTTTTGCCTCTCACTCCATCTCCCTCTCTTAGGTCATTATCTTTTTCTCTATCTCTCTTTGTCAAGTCACTCCCTCCTACCCCCTCCCTCTGTCTCCACCCACCTCTATCTCTCTCCCACTTCTTCTCTCTCACCCTCTCCCTCTCTCTCCCAACTCTCCTGTGCATCTCCCACCTCGCCTCTCTCTCTCCCTCCACACACACACACCTCTCTCCCACTCTCTCTCTCTCTCTCACTCTCTCTCTCTCTCTTAGGTCTCTCCCTTCCACCCACCTCTCTCTCTCTCTCTCCTCTCCCTCTCAAGTCTCCTCCTACCCCTCTCCTCTCTTAGGTCTCTCTCAATTCTCTCCTCCCAGCCCTCTCCTCTCTCTCTCTCACTCTCTCTATCTCTCTCCCACTCTACCTCTCTCCATCTCTCTCAAGTCTCTCCCTCCCACCCTCCTCTCTCTCTCTCTCTTAAATATCTCCCTCTTACCCCCTCTCCCTCTCTCTCTTTGTCAAGTCTCCCCCTCCTACCCCCTCTCTCTCTCACAGTCACTCCCTTTATCTCTCTCCCACTCCCTCCTCTCACTCCCTCTCTCTCTCTCTCTCTCTCTCTCTCTCCCTCCCTCTCTCCCTCTCTCTTAGGTATCTCCCTCCCACCACCTCTCCCTCTCTCTCTCAGTCCATCTCTCTCACACCATTTATATCTCTCCCACTCTCTCTCTCCCTCTCTCTCTCTTAGGTCTCTCCCTCCTACCTCCTCTCCCTCTCACAAGTCTCTCTTTGTCTCTCTCATTCACTCCCTCTATATCTCTCCCATGCCCTCTCTCTATCTCACTCCCTCTATCACTCTCCCTCTATCACTCTCCCTCTCTCTTAGGTATCTCTCTCCCACCCCTCCCTCTCCCTCTCTCAGGTATCTCCCCCCACCCCCTCTTTCTCTCTATCTCTCTCTCTCTCTCTCTCACTCACTCCCTCCTTCTCTCTCCCATCCCTCTATCTTGGGAACTCCCTCTCCCTCCCACCCCCTCCTCTCTCAAGTCTCTCACTCATATCTCTCCCATCCTCTATCTCCCACCTCTCTCTCCTACCGCCTCCTTCCCACCCCTATCTCCCACTTTGTCTCCCTCTCTCTCTCTTAGGTCTCTCCCCTCCCACCCTCCTCCTCTCCCTCTCTCTGTGTTTCACCCCAATTCTCCTCTCAAGTCTCTCTCTCTCACCCCCATCTCTGTGGATGTCTCTCTCCCCTCCTAGCTTATCTCCCTCCCACCCCTCCCTCTCTCTCTCTTAGGTCTCTCTCAATCCTCTATCTCTTTGGATGTATCTCTACCTCTCTCTTAGGTCTCTTTGTATCTCTCTCTCCTACTCTCTCTCACTCTCTCCACCTTTATCTTAGAACTCCCTCCTCCACCCTCCTCTCTCTCTCTCTCTCTCTCTCTCTCTCTCTCTCTCTCTCTCCTGCACCTCCATCTCTAGATGTCTCTCATCCTCTAGGTATCTCCTCCCACCCCTCCCACTCTCTCTCCCTCTCCCACCCCTCCTCTCTCTCACTCCCCCATCTTTGACATCTCCTCTCTCTCTCTTAGGTCTCTCAGATCTCTCCCATCCTCTCTCCTACTCCCTGTGGCTCTCCCACCCTCTCCCATCTTTTCTCCTCTCCTCTCTGTATCTCCCTCCCACCCTCCTCTCTCAAGTTTCTCTCCCACCCTCCTCTCAGTGTATTCCTCTACCTCCCTCCCTCTCTTAGGTATCTCCTCCCTCTATCTCTATCTATCTCTCACCCTCCATCTCTCTCTCTCTCTCTCTCTCTCTCTTGTACTTCCTCTCCCTCCCACCCCCTCCCTCTCTTTCCCTCTTTGTGCTCTCTCTCTCAGGTATCTCCCCCCACCCCCTCTCTCTCTCAGGTATCTCCCCCCACCCCCTCTCTCTCTATATATCTCCCCCTCACTCTCTCCATATCTATCTTAGGAACTCGCCCTCCCTTCTACCCCTTCCCTCTTTCTCCCTCTAACTTAGGTATCTCCATCCCACCCCTCCCTCTCTCTCATACTCTCTCCCTCCCACCCCCTCCCTTTCTCTCCCTCTCTCTTAGGTCTCCCTCCCACCCCTCCCTCTCTCTCTCTCTCAAGTATCTCCCTCTCTATCTCTCTCTCTCACTCCCTCCATCTCTCTCTCAGGCACTCCCTCTCCCTCCCATCCCCTCCCTCTCTCTTAGGTATCTTCCCCCACCCCCTCTCCTGTGGCTTAGGTCAGGGGTGAGGGTAAGGTTACAGAGGATATACAATAAGTGCTTAGGCTTAAGGTCAAGGGGTAGAGGCCAGTTTAGGTAAGGGTAGAGGGGTTTAAGGCTGAGGTTGAGGGTTGATGGTTTTAGGGTTTAAGTGTTGAGGGGTTGAGGTTAGAGAGAGAGGTCAGGGTTTAGTTGAAGGTAGAGTGTAGAGGGTTCAAGATAGAGGGTAGAAAGTTTACAATTAGGGTTTAAGGGGTTATAGAGGGGTTTAGGGTTTAGGTTTATGTGAGGCCTGAGGGCCTTAGGCTCTAAGAGTTAAGGGTAGAGGTAGAGGCAGAGGCTGAGGCCGAGGCTTAGGCTCTAAGGCCGAGGCAGAGTGTAGGTAGAGGGTAGGAGGGCTGATGGCAGAGGACAGGGTTTAGGTTTAAGGGGTTGAGGATTGGCATGAGGCTGAAGGATCATGGGAGGGTCGGGCAAGGCTGGAGGGATTAAGGGCTGAGGGTATATGGCTGAGGGATTAGGCAGAGCTCAAGAAATGTTTTAAGGTACAGGCAGAGGTAGAGGGTTGGTACAGAGGTTTGAGGGTAGAGGTAGAGGTAGAGGGTTGAGGTAGGAGAAAGAGAGAGAGGGGCTGAAGGTTTAGGGGTTGAGTAGTAGAGTGTAGAGGGTTATGGTAGATGGTAGACAATTTAAGAGTTAAGGGTGTTGGTTTAGGGTTTAGGTTTAGGGTTTAGGGTTTAGGGCTTAGGGTTTTTCAAGGAAGATGGTCGGGCGTTAAGGGTAGAGGGTTTAGACTTAGTTTATGATTTATGGTTTAAGGTAGAGGGGGTTAGGGGTTTAGGGTTTAAGGGTTAAGGGTGAGGAGGCTGGTGTTTTTAGGTTGACATGATGGTTGAGTGTATAGGGTAGAGGGTAGAGGGTAGAGGGTAGAGGGTTTAGGGTTTAATGGTGAGGGATTAAGGGTTGAGGATTGAGGGATTAGGGTAGAGAGTTTAGTTGGGTTTACAAGGGTTTAAGGGTTAAGGGTAGAGGGTATTAGGTTGAGGGTAGAGGGTAGAGGGTTTAAGGGTTGAGGGTTGAGTGTTGATGGTTTAGGGTTTAGGGTTGAGGGTTGAAGGGTTTAAGGGTTGAGGGATTAGGTTAGAGAGTTTAGTTGGGTTTAAGGGTTTAGGGTTTAAGGGTTAAGGGTAGAGGGTTTAATGCTAACCTCAAAAACATCTATATGGTGAAATGAAATGGTACAAAATTGAATACACTATTATAAAATATCTAGAAATCTAAAAAGTATTTAAAATTGATATAAGATTGCTTTACACCTTAAATGCTCTTACATCAATTTATACAACCCTTCATGAACCCTCTTAAAGATCAATCTTTGTTCAAGTCTTAAAAAATTATCTTTACTTTTAGAGACCAATATAAACATACACACTTTTAAACTTAAAAAAAAATCACTATACTTTTGGAAACCCATATAAACATACAAACTTTTAAACATAAATATAATATAATTGAAATATTCAAAGAAATCAATAATCTACAATCCATCTAAACTTCAATTCAAATAATTTTTTAACTCTTACACCAATAAAAAAATTCCTTTTTAAGTTTGCAGGGCAATGTAAAAAAATTGGTAAACTATTAGACTAATTGGAGAAATTCCCTAAAAGGTTTGCTAACGTTGAACCTTTGTAGGACACATGGCCTACGAATTTCAATTTCTTGTTCATGTTGCTCTCCAACTTTCAAGAAAGAAAGTTAAATTATCGAGTGGAGAATGGTTGTGGCTTTACAATGTTGTTCTAAGTATATTGCACAGTTCTCCTCCCTTGTATATATGTTGGGGGCAGTAATAACTTGTTCTAGAGATGTGTTTCTGCCTTAAAGGACCCCCTCTCTACTCTATGTCTTTCAAATGAAGCATTCCTGAAGTGGACCCCTTTTTCTTTTAAGGGTTCCCAAGGGACCCCCTTTGAAATATTTTCTCTCGAATGAATTCATTGGAATCTAACTTGGGGGTAGCCTGAATAGACCTATCTTTTCTATGGCTATCCTACAACGCAACTTGCAGTAGCCATAGATTTATTTGATTAGTCTTTCTCTATAGGATCGAAAACTTATAGAGCTCTTTTGCATCAAGCTTTCCTTGCAAGACCAAGCACCTATGAGGACCAATCAGACTCTGTAGAGCCTCTCACCTCTAGATTCCTTTAGGATCAAGTACCTGGAGGGCCCCTCCTTTGCAATTCCAAGGACTTGTGAAGCACTTACATCTTGTGGGATCTCTTTATTCAACTATGTAAGTCTGCGGACCTATAAAGCCTTTTTTTACTTTCTGTAGGTCTGAGGGCCCATAGAGCTTCTGTTCACCCTTCATAAGTTTGAGGGCTTGCAGAGCTTTTTTTCACCTTCTGTAGGTTCGAGGGCCTACGGAGCTTTTGTCCACTTTTTGTAGGTTCGAGGGTTTGTAATGCTTTTTTTCAAATCTCAGTAGGACCAAGTACCTATGGAGCCTTCTCTCTTATCTCTCTCTTCTCTTCTCAAATTGTATATACCAAATTGAAGATTTGCATCCTCTTCATCCTGAGTATATACCTCTTTCTCTCCTCAACACTAGTTGCTTCCTTGTCTTTTGTATGTGGGTGATCCCACAATAGTGGTTTACAATTTTTGGCCAAACTGGACACTGAAATTATTATTTTTAACTAAATCTTCACATTCAGGCACCTATAGCGACTAAACCATGAGGAATTTGAAGATGATGCAAACTAGAGTCTCATCAAATTTTGTCTGTAGATTCTAGAAATATTTTTTTCAAAATTTTTGGAATCAGATTGCACTTCTTTTTCCATCTCCCATGAAAACTAGTTTTATTCAAAAAACAACATTTTTAAAAAGTGACACACACCGTATAACACATAACTTTTTTTCCATGAAGGATAAAATTCTAATTCTTTCAAATTTAGATTTGTAACTCCGATATCTAGTGCTTCCACTTGGTAAGATAGCTTTTATTGAATATTTTTCTCTTTTATCAAGTTTCAAGTCAAACCAATTACAACTAGACATAGCGCCATCATATAAATATGTAACTTTTTGTATATATCAAAATTCAATTTGATTTTTGTTGGATCAAGGACTTCAACATTCAGTAATCGATATTTTTCAATTTTTGTTTTGATAATCTACTATTTTTCTACATGTGCAAAACAAAGACCTCATTTCTATGAAGAACCCATGTTTAATAAAACTAAATAAACAAATACATACAAAATCAAAAACATATTAAAATTATATCTATTGATGATTGTCCAGGACTATATTCTAGAAGGTTTCTAATGACTTCTCCATGTTCATCTTCAACCCAAGCTTCTAGTCAAGTAAAAAAAAAAAAAGACTCTTGTGTCTCAGGAGGGGGGATGAGGCAGAACATGAGTTCATTCGAACCAAGGTTCGCCAAACCTGTCTCTAGAACTCTTCAAGGGTCAACAACCTTGCATATGTTTTGTTTTTTACAATTTAAAGTGGTTCAAGCACCGTTCGAGAGAATCCTTAATGGGTCTCGGTCTCAACCAAAGAGGTTCGTACGAACCCCAAAATCACTTTTTTTGCTTTGGGGTCATTTTTTGTGAGTTTTCCTTCCTCACTTGAATTGTAAACCACTATTGTGGCTTCACCCATGTATTCTTCTCTTAAAACAATCAATCCTTTCATTCTTCTTTTCATTTAAGAATTCTTTGATATGTGTTATTTCTTAATTTGGGATGACATAGTACTAAGACAACCTTCTACATTGAGGTCTCTGTCACTTTGCTAACTCAAATCCTTTAGTTTGTTGTGTGCTTGTATGTTTTTGTTTTTATATGTTCTAATCCCATTATGTACGATGGCTTTTTATGTTCTAACATTGTTGTCAATTGTACAGGTCTTTCTTGTCTAATGTGTTTGTTTTGTAGGTCTTTAACCTGGGAGCATGTTTCTTTAGTTCAAAGAGCTATCTGCTTCCTCTACAATATCCTTTTGGTATCATGATGTTATTTATGTTTAGTAGATTTCTTTTACCATGCATATTAGTGTAGATTCATATGCCTAGTAAAGTGGGGCAAAAATGTAATGTCGTAAAATTGCATCCCTTGCAATTTCACATACATTCTTGTATCCACTTTAGTGTCCACTCCCTTAGAATTTGTGTAGGTTCATTTTAGCCCTTGCATCGTCCTTTTTCCCCTTCAGGATGCTTAGGACCCCTTTTTAGCAGCTACCTTCACATGTCAGCTTTGCATCAAACCTTGTGCTTTTCTCATTCTCATCATTTTGTAGCATGATGTGTTTGGAAACTAGCATCTCATGTAGACATCCACATGTTGCGCTAGCATCCTGTTACATTTCAACGTTCAAACGACCGTCTTTGTGTGTCTTACCACTTGTCAGCTAATTTTGTCAGTGGTAAAGACTTGAGATGCCTTGTAACTGCTTGGGAAGCTTCTTTTCCCTCCTATTCCCCCTTTAAATGCTATCTTTTCAATTCATTTCCTCCTCTAGACCTTTCTAGCTTTGGATTTTTCCTTTTCCTCTTCTCTTGGTCTTGCTCTCTTGCTTTCACAACTCACTACAACAACAGTTGCATTCTCACAACACCCTGTACAACTCTCTTTGGCTTCCTTAAGCCTTGCTGCTAATATCTCTTACCTTGTACTTGTGAGCATCTTGGGATTTCTCACATCCCCTATCTATTGCATCTCTATTTTGTGATATGGGTTCTCCTCCTTGAGCAGGGTTTACTTTTATCACTCTTGCGTTCATTTCATTTCTACTTTTTATTTTTATCTATCTATCTAGCTGTCTATGGAGGTGGGAACACCAAAATGGGGGTTAGACTCAAGAAAACCCCTATATAGCCCCAACATTTTCCCTCAATCTTATGTGTGTAGGTATTGAAGATATTTCTTTGTTGGAGGCTTCATTACCTGGCCTGTTGTAAGCACTTTCTTTCTCTACCTTTATTTTATTATTTACATTTTATCTACTTTACTTTATTTTAGTTCTATTATTTTCTGTTACTTTTTTGTATTCTAGAAGTTCTTAGAAATTAGGTTGTTAGTAGTCACTTTGCTGTTAGTAGTCATTTTGTTAGTAGTCGCTTTGCTGTCCAAAAAATCTTTGTGAGCAACTCTTTCTAATTCTATAACTCTTGCTCTATTCCTTGAGGTATTTTAGGGCAGTTCACCCCTTGGGATTCTCTTGAGAATAAAGAGACTCATGAGTAGTGAATCCCCCTGTTCTACAAATCCTTCATTAGGATTAGCCATATTCGAACAATTCAAATCTCCTCCAGATGGAGAAGAGGCACTAATCAGTCGATCCACATAAACATGCAATGCCATGCAAGAAAGAAACCAAACTCCCCACCAACACTACGAACACCATAAGGGAGGCAATGATAGGAAACAAGCCACAAACATACCGAAAGAAAAGAAACAAACACCCACAACCGATACAAGAAATAAATCCCGGACTTCAACAAACACTCCCCCCCTTCCTCGCCACACACACAAAGTTGAATGACTCCACACACTAGCGCAAAGGACCATTCACTCATGCAAAGAAAGGCGGCTTGCATGCAAGCCATGATCTGCTACAAGGCGCACACCCTCGTGCTCGGCCGCAGAAACATCAACGTAGCCATCTCAAATTAGAATCAAATGTTACTAGTAGAGCTATCAACCTATTTGCTCTTCACTCAATAATATTTAGCCTACTAACAGCTAATCAATATTTTTGTTTTGTTGAACTGCAAGATGCCAATTAAGAACAATCTTTAGTTGTTTGAGTGGAGGGCTTGATTGATCTATTAGCGAAGTGCTGTGTTTCATGTGTATAGGAACATACTTTTACTTTTGTGTTGTCTTGTGGTTAGGTATGCAACGACTATATTTATAATTCTGCTACAACTATGTCCTTTACAGTTTGCTATAATCTATAATTTTTACTGTACTTAATACATATAAATAACTTCTTATTCAATTGGTTTATCTTATGATTTTTTTTGGCGGCTAATCATTCCATTACAGTAGTAAATGGATAAGGAGTCAACTGGTTGCACGATCATAGTTGGACAATAAATTATAAACAAGAAAAAAGATACGACAATGAGTCTCCCAACAATAATGTCTCTGCATGATTGACTTCAATTATTGAAGAATTACTCGGATCCATCTTTACGGAATTACTCAGAGGGGATCAAATTTCTCTTAAAAAATATCGTACGGGATGGCGTACATACTCCGCAGTCTAAACCTTGCGCGTTTGAAAAATTGAACGACTTTAGTGAAAACAATAACCGATGGTCCGTGCACGGCAACGTCCTTGTAGTTTCTGATTGACTGATTACAATTGCAGTCACCAGTCTCTCATGATCTTTTCCTTGGAAAGAGACTTCCATATTCCGATTCGGGAACAAAGAAATCCCACACTTTTAATCCGCATGCAATTCCGTCCTCACAAAGCTTGGGATACCATATATGTCAAAACTAATAATCAATGCTTAGTGCGCGTCTTCTTTACGTTATTAGATTACAGTGTTTTGGAAAGCAACTGGATGCAATGCTGTTATGACAACGATATTGCCCCATGAGAGACTTAATAAATATGTGGATGACACTTACTGTGAGATGCGTCACCGAGAAGATGCAGCGGATGGCTTTATGTGATGTAGATTCGTTACTAATTTATAGTGTTTTACAGTGAAATTGTATTTGTCACATTTAGCTACTGTATTCCACAAATGTTCGGCACCGCTTAAATACGAACACGAGGGGGGCCTGGTGAGGACCGCTGTGTTGGTTGATAGTAACAAAATTCCAAGGGAGAAAACTCCACGCGATATTTTGTCTTTCCCTTGAGAGACGTTATGAATCAGAATCTAAATCTAAAGTCGTCTGACTTAACACAGTGCAGATTTGTTCTAATAAAGCTTCTGTTTTTTCAAATAATATGCTAATCATAAAAGTACGTCGAAAAGGAGAAGGGAGGAAGGCCGACCGCCTTGACAGCCTTATTGGTCACTTGGGGTAATATTTCATGAGTTGTTGGCCGGGTGTTTTCAAATGTCTCTTTGCGTGATCTGTCGAACTTAGAAGTGAGGTTATAGAGATTGGGGCAGTTTAAGGCGTCCTATTATTACCATTATTTATTTGTTGAGGAAAGCTATTTACAGGAAGATGAGCAGTCAAAAAAAGCTGCAGAGAAAGAGAAACAGATGGCTAATCTTGAAAAGGATACAAATGACTTAAAGTCGTCGTCCTCGGTTGGATTTCCTTGTATTGTTTTCAGCCTAATCATGATGGTAATTTCCTAGCAGTACATCATAACATTTATTATTGTTTGTTCTTAACAATTTAAGCCCAATCATGATGGTAAGTGTCCTATTACATCATAACAACTTATTCTTTGTTTATAACAATTTGATTTATTTATAGGAAAAGAAAGAGACTTTACAAAAAAATATGTTAGATAAAGTTTGTTGACGATAATATCTAAATGAAAAAATGACAAAAAATAACAACTTATTCTTTGCTTGTAACAATTTGATTTATTTATAGAAAAAAATCTAAGGAAAGAAAGAGACTTACGAAAAATATGTTAGATAAAGTTTGTTGATGATAATATCTAAACACAAAAAGTGACAAGAAATTAACAACTTATTCTTTGCTTATAACAATTTGATTTATTTATAGGAAAAATCTAAGAAAAGAAAGAGACTTACGGAAAATATGTTAGATAAAGTTTGTTGATGATAATATCTAAATGAAAAAGTGATAAGAAATTAAATGATTTATTGTATGAATGTTAATTAATAATAAAATTAGATTTAAGTTAGAAAACAAGAAGAGAGTGAAATGCACTGTTTCTCTAGCCATATTTATTCTATTAATTGGTTCTTCACTTTCTCCTCATGATTTGTCAACACTTTCTTATAACAATAATTTTACACCATTTTCACACAAAATGAGGGAGGGGTATATATGATAGGAGGTAGGGAGGGAAATAGAGAGAGACTTCCACTCTTTGTCACACCACCTCTACTCTATTCATTGATTCTTCATTTATTCCTTGTAATTTGTCACCTCCTTCCTCATACAATAATCTTACACCATTTTCACTTGAACATGTAAATGCCTATTTTAACATGATGAAAAGGGCATTATTGATGCTTTTAGAAATAACACATAAACTTCAGGTGGTGAAATATATTTGATTTTTTCTCTTCCTTTTAGCAATGATAGTTCTATGTCTAATGTGTCTTCTAGTTCTATCTAAAGCATCAATATTGTTCAATGAGAGATTCTAAATAAAATATGCAAAATTATGTGGATTTTATGAATGAATTGTGTGGTGATGAACCTATTGTGATGTCTTATCTTTCACATCTTCTATAGGATGGCTTACTTATTCAATTTCATTCATTGTCATTTTTTTTCCCCTTCTTTCTATAAGATTCTAAATATGGTTATCACACTCTTTCTCCATCTCTAGCCCACTCATATGCAACTTAACCTAGTTTTGATACTCTTAATTCTTGTTATATCTATGTCATGACACACACAATCAAAGTACTTGATGCAAAACATAGAAGCTTCTCAAAGCTAATATATGGCTTTCCTTTCTCTCTTATTCAATCCATAACCACTCAACACTATCCTTCTCCCCCCTACAATTGTTGTATAAGCTACATCTACCCTAAATATAGTCATAAGAGGTTATCTTCAATCCTTCCCCTCTCTTTCTCTAAGCTATGATGACACTACTTTCAATTGTGGAACTAGAAAAAACCTTAATATCTCATCTAAAATATCTCCTACAATCTATACTCCTATTATAGTTTGTGGTGCCCCACCTTTTACTATATTGATAATTGCATAGTCACTCATACCCACAAAACTCAATAAAATTAGGAGAACACATCAATCCCAACTTTACTTCTCTCTACTATTATCAATATTTTTCCTTCAACTCATCTCACCTCCAAGATCCCTAAAGAACATGACCTCATCGAAAAACTACAAAATACACATGTCATGACATCTCTTTGAGATTTCCTTCAAACATCCTATTCTCATAGTGAAATCTTTCAATAAGTCTTATAGAAATATCAATTCAATGATTTGTACACCTAAGTAAAGAATTATCTATGGTTGAATGTATATATAGGAATTTTGTTTCTCTCCATGGAAAAATTTACCCCTTTCAATTCTTCAAGAAGATCTATCTTTAATAATAGGCATATGATTAAAAAATATAGGTGTGAAAAGGGTTATTATTGATAATGGGTTTAGGTTAAATATTTAAACCATATATTTTCTTGAGTGTGTTCATATTTATAGGTTAAATTAAATATATTTGAGCTCTCTAATCATGGGTTTGAAAATGTTAGTAAAAAAGATTTATGAACCTTTAACTTACCTATCACAGTAGGTATTCTCACCCTCAACACTCTTTTTCATGTCATGCTTAGTAAAATCACCTATAATTTCCTTCCTATATGGCCATGATCGTATGAAGTATATTTCATTCGTTTACACCCTTTACCAATGTTTAAAATTTGTACATAACAATGAAATTTATGATCTCTTCATACCAAAGGATCTCCTTTTTAACATCATTAAACTACTAAATATCATATCTCTTTAGATCATGGTGACACATGTTTTACCCCTATCTCAAAAATCTACTAAATAAGCCTCTTCTAAATCATCTCCTCATTCTTCTTCAAAGGCTACCACTTCATCTTAAACTTCTCTAAATTTCATTGAATCTCTCCTCCTTAATCTTCAATTGACACACCTTCAATATCTACATCTACAAATGAAACCCTTCACCTTTTCAACTATTGAATTCCTTTCTTATGGATGATTAGGGTTATTTAGACTTTATTATCCCCCATTTAGTAAAGGATAATATCATCTCTCTAACTCTAATACTTACAAATTACACGTTGTAGTGTAGAAAATTGTACTCCCTTCTTGGAGATGGTAAAATTTCACAATTACTTTGGACCTATTTTAGCACCCTTGCATTTGTGACCCTTCAAATCATCATTAAGAGGCCTCTAAGATCCTTTATTTCAAATCTCAAGGCTTATTTCAACTAGAATCTTGACAAAATCAATTAATACATTCAATTTTCTAACAACTCGACATTTGCTCACCCCGAAAAACTAGGGTGGGACTCATATGCCACCTTGGGCTTATGAGTACCCCTAAGTGGGACCCATATATGACAAGTGGTGTATGAGTCCCTAGTGGTCTATTTTTAGGGTTTGAGTGGGAAATTAAGGTTTTCAATTCAAATTTTTGGTTGATGTCGACATTTGAGATCTAATACATGGTAAATTAGATGAGATGCCTATATAACAAAGGTTTTAGATCATTATTTCACCTAAGCAAGCCTAATGATTCATAATACTAAATTGAGCACTCAAGCATTCTTTCACAAGACATTCAAGATCAAGTGGCAAGAAAGGTTGAATTCTTGGAGCAACATAATAGTGTTTTTGTAGGTCTTCAAGCTCACTTTCATCCAAGATCTAGCATTGTCAAGGATTGATGATGGTTGCCTATGGAGAATCATGATGGATTCTAGGTTGGGGAGATGCAACTAGCCATCAAACCAATCCTAATGACTTGTTTTCTAAGTGATTTCGTCCTCCATTTTCACTCTACTTTCTTTCTAAAGGAAGGTACATGCATTATTATGGCTTATTAGGGTGATTAGAGGTCTCCCAAAGTGATTCATCACCTCTATGTTTCATTCATGTATCTTATTCTAGCACATTAGAATAGGGTTTTATTGCATCTTAGATCTCCTAATCTTAGATACACTTAAGATTAGGGATTACATTCACATTTACTTTCAATATCCATTCTTTCTATCAAGGTTTAATTACCAAACTAGGGGTTTGACTGAGGCAAACCCCCCATAAGAAAATCAATATTATATTTTGTTTTGTAGGTCTTTTTAGTAGGTTCAGATATGGAAACGAAGTTGGGAAGGAAGAGAAAATATAGAAGAATAGATTCAGACCTTGAATTTTCAAAAAAAAGTAGAATGGGACTGATACGTAACACTTGTGGCATATGAGTCTTGGTATAGCATATTTTTTTAGGTTTCGAAGGATTCAAAATTATCACTGTTAGGTACCAATTTTTTCCAAAAATCCCTAATTTGGGATTGATTCACCCATGGATCCTAGCATATGAGTCCCAATGAGCATTAAAATCTATTTTTTTAGGATTTCAAACCTTGATTCAAACCTCTTCAGTTTCCAGGTGCACCTTTGTTCTTTCTCAATGATCTATTATTTTGGTTTTTAATTTCATAATCTAAGTCATATAGTTAGGTTTTGCATATCATTTATATTCCTAGTCTTTCCAAGCCCTTTCTTGGTGGTGAACCCCCTTTTAGTCTTTAATCACACCCTAGAACATCCTATTGTAGATCTCTTTTCCTAATTTCATCCTTAGATTGAGATATCTAGGGTTTCCTTGAGTGAAAATTGAAGAAAATAGGTGAAATAGGTCCCTTAGTTCCATCTCCTAAAAGATAGAACCCCTACTCCTATTTTCTAGGTTTCACACATTAACCCCTAAAAGATGGAAAATAGTCACTCTATAGTTTAGGACATAGAGCAACAAGTTTTTTTCTCTTTTCATTTAAGGAAACCTTAGAGATCTCAATCCAAGGATGGAATGAGGGAAAGAGATCTACAATAGGGTGTCCTAGGGTATGATTAGAGAATAAAGAGGGGTTCACCACCAAGCTAGGGCTTGGAAAGACAAGTAACATGCAAAACCTAATGATCAAGCCTAATGATATGCAAGAATTGAATAGATAACCTAGAAATGGATGCAAAATAGAACAATAAACTAGAAGAGTACAAAGGTGCACCTAAAAACCTGTAGCAACTTGATTGAAGACCTGAAATGCTAAAAATGTTGAATTTAGGGACTCATATTCTAGGCCAGGTGATTTAGTTCCAAATCAGGGTTTTTGGGCAGGAACAAAAATTTGACAACTTAGACAAGTCTGAAACACCTTAAAAATGGAAAATCCACTATACTAGGACTCATACGCTAGTAGTGGTGTATTAGTTCTACTTGGCTTTTTTAGAGGATTAGGATCTGAATATGCTCTTCAACCTTTTCTCTGTCTTCTCAACCTAATTTCTAGATCTAAATTATTGAATTATGCTATAAATTAGATATCCTTTAATGATCTTCTAAGCAAGGTGACAACTTGGAAAACCTTATAATTTTGACAACTTCTTTCCAATCTTTCTCTTCAATATGTCTTCAACCTAGATCTACAAATCACACACTAAAGAGAGGGAAAAATGTTGTTTTGTTAGTGGAAAGGGGTTTTCCTTGGTCGAACCTCATTTTGGTAATCAAAATTTGTAATGAAATCAAATGCAAAGGGAGAATGATGAATGGAAAAAAGGATATGTTACAACTCACCAAACCCTATAAATAAAGGCTACAAACATGTATGAGATGGCTAGCACTTAATCCGATCTTAACTCTTGCTTGAATTTTGTATCTACTTGAATGCTTACTTGAATCATGAAACCTCATCACAAATGTTAGCTAAAACATGAACACATTGATGCATGATGACTTTGACATGATGCTATGTCTTGAATAATAATGCTACAAAACACTTGATAATCATCTCTTGAATGTTCTTGAATGCTCTTGTAGACTCAAATATAAGGATGCTTATTCAACTTGCTAGTCACTTTTATTGCTTGTTAGGTAAAAATGAATGAAATAACCAGAATTTATACTTGTTTATTTCAAATTTCGAAATTATGTACTACTAGCCAACATCAAATCTAGGAGAATAAAATCTTTCCGAACATTTGAATTTAAATTGGGTCTACAGCAGACTCATACACCAAAGTGGTGTATAAGAGTCCCATTAGGCTAAGCTATGGGACAAATTTTCAAGAAATACTTAAATTCATGTGAAATCCAGATCGAGGGCCCCAAAACTTAGGTGGGACCTATACACCCAAGGTGGTGTATGAGTCCCAAACTAAATTTGGCCATAGAATCCAAAAACACCTGAATCATGATTGGATGTTGATTTATGTTAGGATTAATCTTAGAAAGATGCATTAATTAAGGATTGTGGATGCAAAATAAGGCCAAATAAGGCATAAAGAAGCCAATAAATTAATGAAAATCCTAGATTAGTGTGAAAGTGTAAGAAAACACTTTACAACACCCTAAATAAGGCACAATTAGGTTTAATTAGTTCAAAGGGCCCAAACAAGTGTGAAAATGTAACATATGATATTTTTTGACACTACATTTAGCCCCCACTTAAGTGAGAGGAGGAACTTGCTTCAAACTCACACTAAAGTAGACAAGATACACATCAAGAGGGGTCCAAATGTACCTAATTCCAATAAGATAGGATGACAATGATCAAGATCAAGCATAGGCACAAAAGAACACACATGAAAAGGATATAAGGAATGACAACAAGGTACAAGCATGCACTACCAAAGAAAAGAGAAAGAAAAATAAAAACAAAAACAAAAGGGATGGATCAAGCTTCAACCATTTTTCCCACATGTTGTGGATCATATCTAGACTGTTTATCTAGGAATACACACTCACTTTGAGGCAATGAAACTACAGGCTTTCCACTAGGTGAGTATCCAAAAGGGTGAGACACATATGCACACAACTAGTATGCATTCACATAGACAAGCAAGTTGTTATGGGAAAGTAACGCCTAAGTTCAACTTCCTGTTCAACTAGATCAAAGCTATACGTCTTGATAACTTTGATAAGATGCCACACAATAATGAACTTCAAGCTTCATGAGGCAATAAAAGCTTCATATGCTTGGAACTCATGAGCAAACAAGATGGCTCCATAGGAAAGTAAAGTGTATTATACAAGGTGGCCATATAACCAAAATTTGCAACATAGTGTAAGGTATGTTCAAAGGAGTTTTACTTAGTTCATGTAAGGTCTTACCTTAGGGAACATTGTGCCTAATGTATCCAAGAGAGGAGCAATCGATGAACATAAGATTCACAACTTAGGGGATGCAGTGTGTTGCATCAAGCCACTAAGAGGAATATAATATGCTAAGAGAGATCGCACTCTTGAGGGACATCACACCCAATGTCAACCACAAAGCGAAGGAAACATCACATGAAGTAAGAAGACTACACAATGAAACATGAAAAATGTAAAAATAAAAGAATAATGTCGATCTATGCCCCCACTTTAAATAAATTGCTAAACACCATGTTACAAGCAATTACTTTAAAGTAGCAAATAATAAATTCTAACATTAAAGATGACATGAGAGCTAACTTGGAAAGCCCTATTCCAAGTCATATGTTTCCAAATAATGCTACGTCATGAAAAAGGGTTGCCCCCAAAATGAATTCCTAAAACAAATAAGGGATCCACGGATTCGAGGTTAGTATGTTCTTGCTACAATGGTTTTAGAGAGCTCAAAAGTGCCATCATTCCCCAAATACTCATAGAATGAGAAGAATGAAACAAAGAGAGTGAAAACAAAGAAAAATCCTTTTGAGTCAACATGGAAGAGACATGAATGTCTTGACACCTTGTGTCATCCTCAAAAGAAAAACATAAGATAAAGAAAAGATAAAGGAAAAGATTTTGGGTCAACATGGAAGAGACAAGAATGTCTCAATGCCTTGTGTCATCTGCAAAAGGAAAACACAAGACCAATGGAAAGATAAAAGTGTTTACAACATAGAGGAATGATACAAATAGAGGAATGTCACAAAGAGAGGGGGAGAACAAGATATCACAGGGGATTACATTACACACATGCAATCACACACGTAACATTGAAAACAAAGGAAATACTAATAAGGCACATGTGAATCAACCTAGAGCAGTTTGTCTGCATCCCAATTGTGATTGTGTGTGTGATTGCATGTGTGTAATGATATCTTGTTCTCTCCCTCTCTCTTTGTGACATTTACCTATTTGTATCATTCCTTTATGTTGTAAACACTTTTATCTTTCCATTGGTCTTGTGTTTTCCTTTTGGAGATGATGCAAGGCATTGATACATTCATGTCTCTTCCATGTTGACCCAAAAGATTTTCCTTCATCTTTTCTTTATCTTATATTTTCCTTTTGAGGATGACATAAGGCATCAAGACATTCATGTCTCTTCCATGTTGACTCAAAAGGATTTTTCTTTGTTTTCGCTCTCTTTGTGTCATTCTTCTCATTGTATGAGTATTTGGGGAATGTTGACACTTCTGAGCTCTCTAAAAAAATTGTAGCAAGAAAATACTAACCCCAAATAGAGGAATGTCACAAAGAGAGAGGGAGAGAACAAGATATCATGGGGAATTACATCACGCATGCATGCAATCACACACATAACATGGAAAACAAAGGCAAGACTAATAAGGCACACGCGAATCAACCTAGAGTAGTTTGTCTGCATCCCAATTGTGTTCATTGTATACAGAAGGTAGACAACTAGCCAAAGGGACAATAGGAAGTTCCAAACTAGGACTAGGCTAACTAACCCCTTTCCCCCACTAAGTGTAGGACAAGGATGAGCCGAGATAGGTGATAAGAATGAGCTCATTGCATCAAAGAAAATGATTTGCAATAAGTGTATATCATGTAATAGTGAGAATGTGAAGACCCTACAACTATTACATGTTAAGAAGTGGAATGTATTCTTTAAGGGGTTATTTCTATGATATCAAGCTTTTTGAATATTAGTTGTAAAGCATGACACTCATCGGTACTATGTCCAATAACTTGATGATATCAACAGTGTGATGTGTTTGTATTCTTAGGATTTGGTTTTCAATCTTCTCTTATGGTTGGTAATGTAATTAGTCTCAGTGTAGAAGTAGATCTATAAATTCCTTTCAATTGTAGTTGGTGGATAAGGGAATTGTAATTTCTTTAGTTTGTAAGGCCTTTGTAGCTTGCTAGATTCACCAAATTCTCATGTTGAATATTGAGGAGGAGGACCAAAGGCAATCCTATCATCCTTATCATCGTTATGAGGTATTGTTTGTTCTTTAGGAAGAAGGCCACTCATATGAGGAGGATGATCTTGATATCCTAACCCTTTAGTATCTGTAGTTGGCATTTTCTCTAATTTTTTATGAATTTCATGTTCACTTGTTTTATCACATCCTTTCTTACTTAAGATCATGAATGCTTTTCCATATGTTTCTTCTAATTTAGTGGGAGTTTTGGTCACTTTGTGTTCAACGTAGAATGGTTGATTGTTTTCTTGACTAAAGGAACCAAGTTCACTTAGTGTAGGGAACTTAGGCTCAACTTGTGTCTTAGTTTCAAGATGTAGGTAACCAAACATCTCAAGTGGTGGGATGATAGGGGGTGTTGTTTGTTTCATGGATGGATAAAAGGATGCATTATTTTCAAGGTTATTGAGGTAACAGTTTAGGAATTTATTTGAATGTTATCATCATCTTCTCCAATGATGTCAAAAACATGAGGACATGCGTTAGGAGTTGAGTGAGCATGAGTAAGTTCAATGTCATTAGGGTCATTTCCAAAAGTATAACTTGACACATCCACTAATGATTTCAAGGTGATCTAAAGCTTACCAAAGAACATATCCATGATGAAATGTAATGCAATGACCTAGGATAAAATGCGTAAATGCAAAGTGTTAAAATTATGCAATTGACAAAATGAATTGAATTAAGCTAGGGGCGTATGAGTCCAATTAGGGTTTTTTAGGGATTTAAATGTTGAATAAAAATAACCACAAAATACCCAAAAATCACAAAAAACACCTATGATGGGACTAAATCATCCATAGGGGTGTATGAGTCCCAGTTTAGAGTTTTTACAAATATTTCAAAAAATTCTAAGTGAAAATTGTGCTTTTCAGTTTGGGCGATGTCTAGGCTAAGTGAAAATGCAGAAATCAGATGAAATTCAATGATGCAAGATGCAAAAAGTGCAACCTATATGCACTTTCACTAATGAAAAAAATAAAAACCCTAGAATTCCAATTAACTAATGCAAACCATAATGTAAAGTTAATGGAAGCTAAATCTAGGACTATGATGCACTCCAAATCAGAAAGTGAAATGTTCTAAATGCAGATTCACCAAAATGAAAGATGGAAAATAGTCGCTCTATAGTTTTGGACATAGAGCAACAAGTTTTCTTTTCTTTCATTCAAGGAAACCCTACAGATCTCAATCCAAGGATGAAATGAGGGAAAGAGATCTACAATAGGTGTTACAGGGTCTGATTAGAGACTAAAGAGGAATTCACCACCAAGCTAGGGCTTGGAAAGATAAGTAACATGAAAAACTTAATGATCAAGCCTAATGGTATGCAAGAATTGAATAGATAACTTAGAAATGGATGCAAAATAAAACACTAAACTGGAAGAGTATAGAGGTACAACTAGAAACTTGGAGCAACTTGATTGAAGAACTAAAATGTTGAAAATTCTAAATTTAATGCACATTGGGACTCATACACTAGGCTAGGTGATTTAGCCCCAAATTAGGGTTTCTGTGCAGGAATAGAAATATGGAAAAGACAAGTCTGAAACACCCAAAAACTAGAAAATACACTATATTGGGACTCATATACCAGAAGTGGCATATTAATCCTACTTGTATTTTTGGAGGATTAGGATCTAAATCTGTTCTTCAACCTCTGCTATATCTTTTTAACTTAATTTTTGGATTTGAATTGTTGAATTCTACTATATAGAATTTTTTTAATGGTCTTCTAAGCAAGGTAACAACTTAGATAACTTTACAACTTTGATAACTTATTTCCAATCTTTCTCTTCAATATGTCTTCAACCTAGATCTACAAATCACACACTAAAGAGAGGGAAAATGTTGTTTTGTTAGTGGAAAGGGGGTTTACCTTAGTCAAACCCCGTTTTGGTAATCAAACCTTATAATGAAATCAAATGTAAAGGAAGAATGATGAATGAACAAAATGATATGTTGCAACTCACCAAACCCTAGAAATAAATGTTGCAAACATGTATGATATGGCTAGAATGAATGTGGATCTTGAATCTTTCTTGAATGTTATAGATCTTGACTTGAATACTTGCTTGAATCATGAAACCCTACATCACAAATTTTAGCTAAAAAACAAGCATGATGCATGATGAATTTGAAATGATGCTTTATGCTTGAATAATGCTCCAAAACACTTGATAATCAACTCTTGAATGCTCTTGTAGACTCAAATTTTCTATAAGGATGCTTATTCAACTTGCTAGGTCACTTGATTGCTTGTTAGATGAAAAATGAATGAAATAACATTGTATTTATAATTGTTTATGCCAAATTTCATGAAATTACAACACTACAAGCCGAATATTAGGTCTAGCAGAATAAAATCCTACCAAGAATTTGAATTTAAATTAGGTATAAGCTAAGCACAACTCATATGCCAGAAGTGGCATATGAGTCTCATTAGGCTAAGTTTGGGACACATTTTTCAAGAAATGCTTAGATTCATGTGAAATCTAGATCAAGGCCCCAAAACTTAGGTGGGACCCATATTCCCAAGGTGGCGTAAGAGTCCTAGATCACTAAATCTAGGCCATACAATCCAAAAAAACTTGAATCATGATTGGATGTTAATTTATGTCAGGATTAATCTTGAAAAGATGAATTAATTAAGGCTTGTGGATGCAAAATAAGGCCAAATAAGGCATAGAGAAGCCCAATTAATTAATGAAAATAGTAGATGAGTGTGAAAGTGTAAGAACATTTTTTGCAACACCCTAAATAAGGCACAATTAGGTTCATTTAGTTGAAAAGTGCCCAAAAAAGTGTGAAAATGTACAACAAATGAATTTTTTCAACACTACAACCCCATACTCATGATTTAACACCCCATATTCATACCCATTCATCCCTTCTTATTAAATAAACAATATCTTAAATCTTTCTATATTCCTTGGTCTAATTTTTCACACTATCCCTTATTCTAATAATCTACCCTCTTCAACATCCAATGATTACTAAGACACTAATTTTTTTTTTGATTTCACATTGATTTTTTGTGAATATAAGTGTTAACAGGAAAATTACAAAATGGAGACCTAAGATATATCTATGTTATGTTGAATTTTACCCTATTTTCATGGTTATGAAAGATAATTATAACATATGTAGTGGATTATAGATAAATGTGAAAAAATATTGAACATACAAAGTAAAATAAACATACATTTAAACATATATCAAATCCCAACAAAATTCATATGTTTATTATTTCATAATATGGTACATAGTCATACATCTTTCATCAATTTATTAGTACATATTTTCCCTCACATATAATGATCTTTCTCTTAATTCCTTGTGACCTATACCATATCTCATGTATCTCTTTGTTTCTCTCTCCTTAATTCTTGTCTACCCACTGCATTTTCTTATCCAATGCATATATGATATTCACTTCACATAGGGACATGTCGCTACTCATATTTTTGAATGGTTATGCCTCTCTAGATTTTGAATATATGTGTTTCACTCGTATTTTGGTGATTTGTAGTAACTCTTATTCTCTTTTGTGTTTCACAGGTATGTACATTCTATATTTACCAGTTCCCTTTGACATCCTTGTAAGTTTTCACCATTTTCCTTGATTAGTATTTCCTTTATATTTTCAACCTAATGAGAGTGGTGAAGTAACCATTAGCTAAATATTAATGTAGAAAGAATAGATCTATAATACATACAAATTATTCATGTGAACATAATTAGATCCAAAATATCTATAAAAATTAAAACAAATTTGAAAACATAAAATTAGAAGTTCACTAATATGCTAGAGAATATTTATAATAATCAAATATGTAGAAATAATCTTGATGTTCCAAAATTTTAGATATTATCAAATTTATATTAATCAAGTATCATAGGGATGAAATACTTTTTGATTTCTTTATTTCCTAAATTTTTCATCCCTATGATACTAATGTCATCTCTAGAGTACCTATATGAATGGAAAATATACTCTATATAAGTCATGAACTAATAAATTTAGTGCATCATTAACATTCATGTTGCCATAAGTTGAGACATATCATTGAGTATACAATGAGGGTAATTATAGTACCAATATCCTAAGTGCAACCCGTTGATCCATTCTATCTATTAAATTATATAGTTTCTCAAGTCTCCTTTGTTTTGTATATTTACTACATTTACTTGTCCACATGTTTTAGTTTGATAACTAGTAATTAAAGTGAGTTCTATACTAGTTAAGTAAATAAAATATTACTATAAAGGGTTGAAAGATCTACTATACTTGGCACTAGTGCATGGGGACCTTTGAACACAATTTGTCAATCAAAGTTGATCATGTGTAGGATCTAGGTGTGGAGTCATTTTGTTTTTAAATAAGGTCATCAAGAACATTTTATATTGCATTGGTTCATGTTTGAATCTTATTAGGTGTTTAGGTGGTCTAGATTGCTAAAGTTGCAAAAATAGTGCAAAAGTTACCATTTTGTGTGAATGATGCAAACTTGCAAAAAAAAGTTGTAAAAGCAGAATTTGAAACTTCCAACGGTCATATCATTTTAAAGGGGAGTTTAGGTAGTTGATATAGTAGTTTTAGGAGGAAATAATTATAAAATAGGTTGAGGACCCGTTGTAAGGGTTGGTTGTGAAGTTTGTGAAAGATTTGAATCAATAAAAATGTTGATTTCCCTTTAAACTTTGTAGTTTCTTTATGTACAGTGAATTTGCAAAGATTTGTACAGCCCGTACAGGCCCCATATTTCTATTATTTGATTTATTACTTGTAAAAGGGTGAATCCACATTTAATTCCTTCAAGTTTGGAGAAGTTCCATTGAGCTTTGTGTAAGTTAGAAAGTTTTACTAATTTCCCCTGTGAATACCTTGTCTGTAGGGTTTTGTTGAGTTCAATATGAAATTCACCCCATTCCACCTTCTATGAATGTTGTAACCTAGTAGAATAGGTAGAATACAATAGGTATAGACATGTGGAAGGTTATTTTGTGTAGGGGAGGTCAAATAAAGAGTTGGGCATGATGCCCTAATGGTGAAAAGTATGTTTTCTTCATGAAATTGTGTGGTTTTTGTATGGTAAAGAATGTAAAAGGTTGGGGAAGAAATATATGTTGATAGGTTGAGTATGTGAAGGCCTATTTGGATCTGATTGAAGTGGTGGAAAGGCTGTGTGAAGGTTGGATGTGTGGATCTCAATAAAATCCTATGTTTATTGCTTGAAAGGAGGGTTTTGTGGATTGGAGCATTGGAGACTGGTTCTCTAGATAAAATTTGTGAAATCTCTAGTTTGGATACCTATAGAGTGCTTCCCAAGAGGTTTTAGGGATTGGAAAGAAGTTTTGGAGCAAGTTTCTTTGCAAAAGAGACCTAATTTGGGGTCTAGTCAATGTTGGAAGCCTGATTTACTTAAGTTATTCAAAAGAAACCTATTGTGGTTTGTGGATATGTGTTTGTACACCCTAATGGGTCCCTGAATTGGTGTTGGTCCTGAATTGAAAGGAAATTCTTTAAGAGTTACAACTAATTGAATGAGGTTGCAGTACTATAAGGAATTGTGAAGGCTTGAAGTGTTAAGGTGAAAGTTGAAGTCTTGAGACTTGAAGGAATTGTTTTTTTTGTGTGAGATTGTGTTGAGTGGTGTTATAGACCTCCCATGATTGTC
>VDFB02271358.1:1131622047-1131716267 GCA_007258455.2 Sequoia sempervirens | reverse complement strand
AAATGAAAAGCATTTTGAAATTGATTGAATATATCAATTATTGCTTCTAAGTGAGTTAATCATTTTTAATTGACATTGTCATATAATGGGCCAGTATTGTCAAAATAATGATTTTGCAAAAACGTGCTTTGAAAAAAGTGATCAATAAAATTAGAAATAAAATTATATTGTCTATCTTTAATTATTATATATTTTTTCATTTCTAGAATTTAGGTCCAAAATATAATGAAAGGTTAAAATGAGATTATTATAGGTTCTTTGTGAGTAATAACATAAGATTTAATACAAGTTTTCTTTAAACAAACATATTTGAAAGTATTTATAAAAGATTAAGAAAATTTAGATCTTCTTATTTATATAAATTACATTCATACTAGAAGTCAATTATGGAAGACCAAGACTCGTAACATAGAATTTTACGTTAGACATGCCTTTGCAATTTGAAATTGGGTTTCCTCAATAAGAACCCAACACTTTAACTAATTAACCTCAATACCTTGGACTTTTTTTAATATTTTCAAAATATTGTAATAAGAATATTATAATTCATTGTTTATTAAAAAAAACACGAAATTGCGCATCACATCCACTCGTGTTTTATTTATATCTAAAGTTTGATTTTGTTTTTTTGCATATTTTGGTTTACTAAAATGATAAATATTTTTTTATTGTTTTCTAAAAATATCCTCAATACCTTGGACTTTTTTTAATATTTTAAAAATATTGTAATAAGAAAATTATAATTCATTGTCTATTAAAAAAAACACGAAGTTGCGCATCACATCCACTCGTGTTTTATTTATATCCAAAGTTTGATTTTGTTTTTTTGCATATTTTGGTTGACTAAAATGATAAATATTTTTTTATTGTTTTCTAAAAATATTAGTGGTGTCTCATTGAAATATCCAAATTTCACAAAAAAATATAATTTAGAATTTTTTAAACAAAAATAGTAACCTCATAAACTACATTCAATTTCCTACAACTTTCATTAGTAACCTCATAAATCTCATTCAATTTTTCACAAAAGTTATATAAGTCTATTTTCTATCATTTTCATTGCCACTTAGGAGTATTATTTGAGCATCATAATCATGCACTTAGGTGAATTGACCTTTTGTATTAAATACAATAAAGGTACAATAAACAAACTTGTCAATTTATTATCTAGGCTACCTTTGATTTGATTTTAGTTATTACTACTTTGTCTCATCCTAATCCATTTGGAAAAGAGGTTTCTGTGGATGATTGTGAACATGAAAAGGATATGGGGGAGTTGTTCGCATATAGTTGTCATTGATGTCAAAAGGGAAAAGCATGTAATGCAGATTCCTAGCATGTTGAAAGAGGATTAGAGATGGAATGGAGTTGCTCATGCAGGTGAGGATGATGGCATTAATGGAAAGTGTCATTGATGTCAAGAAGAGATATGGTTTGCAGTGAATATGTAGTATGGGTGTAGGTTGCTGGTGAATGCATTGATGCCACAAGTGTTTTTTATGTTAGAGGAAGTGGAATTGATCATGCAAGGGAGATGTTGGCATGATGATAGTTCAGTGGTGTGCCTAGATGTTATGGAGATGCAGTAGATCTGGTTCTGGAAGTTATGGTGCAGGATGTTGATGAAAGGTGCATGGTTCTACAAATGTTGCATTGTTGTCATGCAAGATTAACACGTGGATTGTAGAGGGTTCTTCCAGAAGGAAAAGGTGTAAACAAGAAGCATATTCGATATGGGTTTCTTGAGAGCTTTCTAGAAAGGTATTTTGCAAGTCATTTTGTCAATGGAGATGTCTACATTCATTGGTTCATCCTCTTGGTCTAGGGCCAAAGTTGTGTGGAGTTGCGGAGTTCCAAAGTTTCATAACTTTTCGACTTAACGACTTAGTGTTGTTGGTGATGTCATGGGTCTTCAAGTTTTTCTAAACTATGTCGTGGGGTTCCAAAGTTTTGTAACCTTTAGACTTCGTGACTTAGCTAATGGAGTGATAAGGAAGAAGACTCTCTTTGTTATCGCTATGTCGTGGGTTTTCAAAAGTTCACAACCTTTTGACAAAGAGGTTCCTAAGTTAAGATTTATGGCGACTAAGCGATGGAGAGATAAGGAGTAAGGAAGCACTCCATGTGGGACCCAACCATAATGACGATGCTGACATATGGCAGATGGGATTGAGTAAATGATAGTCCACATCTTTCTTGTGGATCACAGAGCTATGACATGGCAATAATGTGGATATGTGATGACAACATGTGGACCCCACATTGGAATGATGTATTGGGTGTTGTTATTTTCATTGAAGTTACTTAGTCATTTCAAAGGGAGTATCATAGATTCTCTTTGTTGTCAGCGAGTCACAGGTTTTCATAACTTCGTAACCTCCAACATGAGGTTCTAAGGTTCAAGTTTTTAGCAACTGGGCGATAGGAGTATGATGCTAATTGTGGGGCCTAGTGTGATGATGGTTAACAGATGGTAGTGAATGATTGCATCAAGGCCATTAGTAATGGTGCATGATCAACAGTTGCGATCAAGAAGATCCAATGGTGCCTGCCAATTTTGCTAAGCTTTTAGAGGATCTTGGCTAAGTCCTATGGGGTTAGTGGAGAACAGTGGCGATTAATCCATGGTGGATGGATATTGACCATCAATTAAGATGGTGGGACCCAACAAAGAAAGAAGTGAAGGTGACGATAGTGAATGATAATACATGATGACAAGTGGTGGAAGAAAATTTGATCGACAGACTAGAACTCACATCATTGTTGTGAGTTGCGTGGTGATGATGTGGATGACATGTAGGTTGTGGCCCCAGGTAGATAACATGGCAAGCAATGTATGGAGACTGGCGAAAAAGATCAAAAGGCAGAAGATCCATCAGTTGAGATGGAAGGATTTGAAGAAGGTTGATCTGACGATCATGATTTAAGGTTATTGTGATGCACTATGTGATCATGATGGTTATAACGTGATTGATCCAATGGTGATCATCAGTTGGTGGAGATCGATGACAGTGATTTGAATGGTCACTTATCGAATGGTCATGATTTAAAGTGGTGACAGTGGATGGAAAGCATAGGATCATAGCGTGAGAGAGAAGATCAATGGCTAGTTTTTGAATTAGAAGATATACAATGGTTAGTTCCATGTGAACAGGTGTTCGACTAGTAACTAACACAAGAGAAAGAATTAATTGGTCCAACTACACACAACGACCAATGTATATGAAGATTTTATCTTCAAGGTGACAAAATAGACTATAGAGGTGATCAAGATTGGATCAAATCAAATTTGATCATATGGACAACAAAATGCATTTAATGCAGATCTAATCCTGGGGTTTTGTAGGATGCTATTCTTAGAAAACTTTATGAGACATAATTTAATGTTGTAAGGCTCGATGCACAGGTATGGGGTAGAGCAAGATATGTGGTAAACCGTAACAGGTGATTGAGATAAAATTATATTGGATGAACAAAAGGATGCATTGAATGCACAATCATATTTTTACGATTCAATAGAGAGAACAAAGGAACATTCTTTGCACTAGAATTAATTGTGAAATCATCTTGATGCAGAGGTAGAGTGACAAAGAAGATATTTGATAGACCCTATCAAATGAATTAATGATGAGTGGGACAGTGGTGTGTCTCTCAAGGAAAAGGTAGCTTGCTGGTGAATTTTGCAAGCTACTTAGAAACCCTAACAGAAGGTTTGAGAAGATCTGAATGGTGGTGAGAATATTGAGGCTAAGATTGCATATCGATGGATTTAAACAAAATGAAGACAATCTGAGAATTGTTGTATGAGTAGTATCTACTCTGTGTGTGTGAGGTTGGCAAGTGCACAAGGTGTTGAACTGAAGTATGTTCACTATGTGTGCAGTATAGGCAGAGAGAGAAGAGAGTGTATAGTGCAAATGTATGAGTTACTGTAGAAGGGGAAATAAGAGAAGAGTAGCAAGATAGAACAATAATTGTTCTATGCACAAAGGAGAGTGCAGAGTAGAGGTGTGTTACTGAGTGTGTAACTTCAATAGTATAAAGTAAGTTGTAGTAAGTGCAATAATGTATTGTATGTATTGATGCATCTCAGGTTTTGTAAAACCAAGTCTATGCATATTTGAGATTGTTCTTATTATACTGAGTTGTAGCTTAGAATAAGGGATTGTAGTCTCCTTGAAGTTGTGGCTTCTAAATTAGGGTGTTGTTGAATCCTTGGGTTGTAGCCCTAAAAGCATTGTAATAGAGAATTAAATTGTGACCCTGGATTTGAGCAGCAGACTCAAGCAGGCTTTGTCACTATGGTTTTTCCCATATCCGGTTTTCCATGTATATATGGTGTTATGTGATGTTTTTGTGTGCATGCATATTTTTGTATCACATGAATAATATTTGCACATTAAGGGTTAAAGAAAGTAGTTTGCACAAAAGGTTTTAAGAGCTAACTTTTTAATATCTACTGATTCACCCTCGTCTCAGTAGATCATTGTGTTCCAACAATTGGTATAAGAGCCCTAGGTTCCCTAGGAGAAGCTTAATCAACTCGAGTAGATCTTGGTGAGTGAACACAATATGGCTAATAAGGAAAGTTCATCTATAGAAGGAGTACCTCTCTTTAATGGATCAAATTATATATGGTGGAGCTTCAAAATAAAGTTACATTTGGAATCCATAGGGTTTGATGTGTGGATGTCAGTGGAATATGGATATACAGCTTCTGCTACACCTCCAACTACAGAGGATGAAAAGATGGCATGAGAACAATGCTAAAGTAATGGATGCAATTCTTTGTGGGTTGTCAAGTTTCATTTTTGTCAAAGTCATGCATTGCTAATGTGCACGTGAAGTGTGGAACAAGTTGAAGATGATGTATGAAGAAAGTGATGTTGAGGTGCAGTCATTGAATAAGAAATGTCATAGTAAATTTGAAAGTCTTGAGACAAGTGATGATGAGAAATCTACAAGTTGGTTCTCAAGTGAAGCTACAACAAGAGGTGATGAAGGAGCATTTACCTCTGGATCACAAGAGCCCATTGAAGAGAGAGTTGATTCCTTTAGAAGATCAAGAAATGGCTTCAAGAAACATAGAGGTAATAACAATCATTTTGTTTCTAAATGTTTTTATGATGAAGTAAATGATTTTGATAAGGAAAAGGACAATAAAAATAATTTGCACACAAATGAAGAAGGTGGATCACCTGATGTAAGTTGTAGATCAAATGATGAACATGGAAGTTTCTATGAGGTTGACCTATTTCCAATGACCTCTGATGAAGAGATTGAGAGGTTTGATAAAGATGAAGAAGTTGAAACCTCTGGTAAAGAAGAAGAAGAAGTGGACCTTGAAAGTAAACTCATTTGTGCTCTAAATGAGATTAAAATTTTGAAGGAGAATGAAGAACAAAGGTTGCATGCACAAAAAGAGATAGGTAGACTAACTAAAAGCCTTAAAGATTCTAACCAAATGATAGTTAGTTTGAAAACACAAGTTCATGAGGAAACTAAAAGGATGGAAGATGTAGTTCAGACTGAACTATAGTCTAAATCAGAAGAGTGCATAAAGTTGAAAGAAGAAGTAAAGGCCTTGAGAAAATATTTAGAAATTGCCAAAGAGTAGATTGAAAAAGGCCTAAAGTTGAAAGGTGGCTCTGAGATACATGATGAATTAGTGAAATCACAAAATCCATCAAAACCCAAAGAAAAATCTGGCCTTGGTTTTGAGAAAGGAATGAGTTTCTCTACCAGTACTTTTGCAAACTTGTATGATAGATTTAGAGAAGAAAGATGCTACACGAAGAATGAGAAATCCTACACAAGTTGTTCCAAAGAAAATACCTTTGGAAATGGAAAATCAAATAAAGGCACTACTGGTAAGATGAAGAAACTAGATATGAATAATATTGTCAAGTTGAAGGAGCTCACAGTAGATAAGAAGATGGAGAAATCAGTCCCAAGGCATCAAAGAAAAAGACAAAACATTATGGGTGTTGAATCAAGAGGATTTACTAGGATGAGATATATGAAGAAACCAAATCAAAGAAGACCTCCTCATACTATTCATAGGAATGCTATGACCCAGTACTCATCATGTTTTTATGGATATTGTTATGTCTGTAATTAGTTTGGTCATAAGGCTAGTAAGTGTAGAGTTGTACCTAGAAGGAACACAAAATATGTAAATAAAAATTCATTTGCTCCTGTAAGGAATATGCATGTAGTATGCTACAAGTGTGACAACTTTGGTCACATAGCTAAAGATTGCAGATTAGATTTTGTGAGACCAGTAGTACAGAGAAAGAGGAAGAATACAAGATACATCTTCCAGAGTGAACAATGGTTCACATGCTATTGAAAAGAAGAGTGATATATCTATGATTAAGGCAAAGATACTTGTTAGAAATTGAGCAACAAACAAAAAGAGTGCAAATGACAACTATGAACACCCTACACCTCAAGATTAGCATGTTGGATTCAAAACAAAATAAAAACAACAAATAGAGTGGATTCACCTTGTCTTGAGTTGATCCTTTGGTTGGCCCTTCAATCTTTGATGTTGTATGCTCCTTTGGTGGCAAGAGATGCAAGCTATGAGATGGGATGAGGAGGGAAAATGAGTGAAAATGGATGCAAGTATGAGAATTTGGCTAAGTATGGCTCAAGAGAAAATTTTGTAAGAGTTTGGCTAGAATAAATGATCTCCCCCAAAATGAGAGAAAAGAGGGGGTATTTATAGAGAATTTTGAACTCCCTAGGGAAATGGATGGTTGAGATTGAGCCACCAAGATCAAGATGTAGGGCTAAGGTGAGTCGAGAACTCACAAGCCCTCACATCTTGACATGTGGCATGTGAAGTGGCTTGTAAGAGATGATGTGTACATGAGGTGGAAATAGGGTACATGACATGGAGGTACTACATAGTACCTTGGGATTGGACAAGATCTCCTCATAAAGGAGGTCCTTGTCCCCATGTGGGTGAGAGGACATGCGACAAATTAAAAATTCCTCAAATATCCACATGGGGATGAGAAAAAGAATTTTAAATTCCAAGGAATGCATTGGGGAGATTAAATGTCAATTACAAATTCACATGGGGAATGGAGTGCCTTCTCCAAAAGGAGAAAGCCTTTAATGAAGTTGACTTAGGACACATTCCATAAATGATATGGGGATTAGGTTGACCTAATTAGGTGATTAAGGTTGTGCAAGTACTTGATTAGAAAAATTAATAACAGATTAGAGGCAAGTGGGAAATTATGGAGGATGTGACCCTAATGATGATTAAGGGTGTGCACATCTTAATCATAAATTAATTATGATAAAGAAAGAGGGTTAGATTGTTAAGAGGGATTAGAGACCAACTTGCAAAAGTTAGAGGATGTGACAATGAGAGAGAAAGTGAGGAATTAAAAATAAATTTAAAATTCCAAGAGGTAATATAACTAAATTAAATAAAGTGATATATTTATTTAATTTAGAGAGGAAAAAGGGGGGGAGTATTTAATTTATTCATTAAAATAAATACATTGGAAACCTTATGCAGGACACAAAATATTAATTAAATGAATGATTTAATTAATACTGGCAAAAATGATGAAGTAGATGAGCAAAAGGGTGGTTAAGGAGATGTCTTTGACCGTATGGAAGAGGTCAAATTTAGATGTCTACAATATCAAATAAGGTGCACAAGATGGTTTGGAGAGAGAAAGATTGGTAGGTAGTGCTCCATGAGGCTACTTTTTCCTCACATCACTAATTTTTAGTGATGGGCATGAGTCCAGGGGGAGCTAAATTGGTGTTTCATTCATCCCTGGAAATGAAGAAGGAGAGATCAAGTCAGGTAAAATATGTTTTACAAATTTCTAATGACTTGATGGTTACCGATTTATGGTCTTATTCTTGCTCCTTGAAATTCATGTCAAGGTGTAAGAAAATTAGTAGATGGTGGAGATTTTGCTGCAGAAATTGATATCGACCATTGGTATCAATTATTGTAGAAAAGGTGGTGTAGATGCTTTGTCAAGAGAAATGCTTCTTTCCTACAAGAGGAAGAGTTATGGCTAAGAGGAAAATATTTTGTGTATATTATTTTCAAATTGGTATTATACCATTATAAATTTGTTCATAACAATCTAGTTGGTATAGAGCTCAAAAGGAAGCAAATGGTCAAGTTTGCTGAGAAGAAAATGTTGCATGATCTCAAGGGGAGTTGCTTTAGTTAGCATATCAATTGTATGATTAGGTTTTCTGGTACAAATGAAATGCAAAACTTGGAATAAATCAAATGCGTGAGTAGACTAGCAAAAGAGTATGGAGCAAGCTCTAAGGGGGAGTAGCTATAGGTATCAAATCAATGTTATACTTGATACAATGTAGTCTAGGATATCAAATCATACATAGCATAAAGTGAACACATTCACAATTGGTATCAGAATGATAATCAGTATCAGGGAATGACATCATCAATTGGTGTCAAGTATATGACTTCAATTGGAACAGAGCATGAATCAAAATATCTATAATTGATATCAGACTTGATTGGTGTTGAGCATGTAATGGCACTTTAGCTAGCATTAATTTTTTTTAATTGGTACAAAGTAATTGAAGAATATGGAATTTCCATTGGAGTAAAGAGGTTGAATGCAATAGTTGGTATGCAAACAAAAATTGTTTTCAATTGGTATTAGTCAAAGGGGGAGCTAAGTCCCTTTGGCATGCTAAGAAAAAGTAAAGGCTACAATAGTATTGTGACCTGAGACAAAGAAGAGAAGAAAGTTGTGCAAATGCTCAAAACAATTGAGTATAAGGGAGAAGAAGTGAGCAATGCTCAAAGTAGAGCATAAGATGGAAAGTTATGAAGATTCTCATAAGGATGAGAAAAGGAGAAGGAATGTCAAAGGGGGAGTAAGTCTCTTTTCCAGTTCAAAGGAGGTTATTAGAGAAACAATAGACCCTTTGCATTGCTTGTCAAAGGGGGAGAATGCTTTCAGAGGAGTGATCCCTTTTCCATTGATGTCAAAGGGGGAGAAATTCATGCAAATGCTCAAAGATGAGCATTGGATAATGTAGCAATAGAAGGAGAAAGTAAAGATGATACTGGTACAAATGTTTAATTGGTTAATTAGTATCATTGAGCATTTAAGTTTTTCCATCAATGACAAAGGGGGAGACTGTTGGCATATAGTTGCCATTGATGTCAAAAGGGAAAAGCATGCAAGGCAGATTGCTAACATGTTGAAAGAGGATCATAGATGGAATGGAGTTTCTTATGCAGATGAGGATGATGTCATTAATGGAAAGTGTCATTGATGTCAAGAAGATATATGGTTTGCAGTGAATATGTAGTATGGGTACAGGTTGCTAGTTAATGCATTGATGTCAAAAGTGTATTTGATGTCAGAGGAAGTGGAATTGATTATGCAAGGGAGATGTTGGCATGATGATAGTTCAGTGGTGTACCTAGATGTTATGGAGATGCAATAGATTTGGTTTTGGAAGTTATGGTGTAGGATGCTAATGAAAGGTGCATGGTTCTACAAATGTTGCATTTTTGTCATGCAAGATTAACACATGCATCATTGTAGAGGTTCTTTGAGAAGACAAAGGTGTAAATAGGTAGCAGATTCGATATGAGTTTCTCGAGAGATTTCTAGAAAGGTATTTTGTAGGCCGTTTTGTCAATGGAGATGTCTACATTCGTTGGTTCATGCTCTTGGTCTAGGGAAAAAGTTGTGTGGAGTCACAAAGTTCCAAAGTTTCATAACCTTCCAACTTAATGACTTAGTATTGTTGGTGATGTAGCGGATCTTCAAGTTTTTCTAACCTATGTTGTGGGGTTCTAAAGTTTTGTAACCTCCCGAATTGGTGACTTAGCTAATGGAGTAATAAGGAAGAATTCTCTCTTTGTTATCGCTATGTCGCAGGTTTTCAAAAGTTCACAACATCTGAAAAAGAGGTTCTTAAGTAATGATTTATGGTGACTAAGCGATGGAGTGATAAGGAATAAGGAAACACTCCATGTGGGACCCAACCATAATGACGATGTTGATACATGGCATGATGGGATTGAGTAAATGGTAATCCATATCCATGTTGTGGAGTACGGAGCTATGACATGGCAATGACGTGGATATGTGACGACATGTTGACCCCACATTCGAATGATGTATTGGGTGTTGTTGTTTTCATTGAAGTGACTTAGTCATTTCGAAGGGAGTTTCATAGGTTCTCTCTATTGTTAGTGAGTCATGGGTTTTCATAACTTCATAACCTCTGACATGAGGTTCTAAGGTTCAGGTTTTTAGCGACTGGGCGATAGGAGTATGATGTCGACTATGGGACCTAGTGTGACAATAGGCAATAGATGGAAATGAATGATTTCATCAAGGCCATTAGTAATGGTACATGATCAATGGTTGCGATCAAGAAGATTTGATGGTTCCTGTCAATTCCACTAAGCTTTTGGAGGATCCTAGCTAAGTCCCATGGGGTCAATAGAGAATGGTGGAAATTAATCCATGGTGGATGGATATTGACCATCAATTAAGATGGTGGGAGCCATCAAAGAAATAAGCGAAGGTGAGGATGGTGAATGATAATACATGACAACAAGTGGCAAAAGAAGATTTGATCGACATACCAACTCACATCATTGTTGTGAGTTGTGTGGAAATGATGTGGATGACATGTAGGTTGTGGGCCTGGGTAGATAGCATGGAAAGTATGTATGAAGGAGACTGGTGACAAAGATCAAAAGGTAGAAGATCCATCGGTCGAGATGGAAGGATTTGAAGAAGGTTGATCTAACGATCATGATTTAAGGTTATTGCAATGCATTATGTGATCATGATGGTTATAAGGCGATTGATCCAACGATGATCAATAGTCAGTGGAGATCGACGATGGTGATTTGAATGAATGCTTATTGATCAGTCATAATTTAAAGTGGCCACAATGGATGGAAAGTGCAAGATCATAATGTGAGAGAGAAGATCAATGACTAGTATTTGAATTAGAAGATATATAATGGTTAGTTCTATGTGAATAGGTGTTTGACTGGTAACCAATATAGGAGAAAGAATTAATTGGTCCAACTAGACATAATGACCAATGTATACGAAGATTTGATCTTCAAGGCGGTGGAACAGACTGCAGAGGTGATCAAGATTAAATCAAATCAAATATGATCATATGGACAATAGAACACATTTAATATAGATCTAATCCTAGGGTTTTGTAGGATGCTATTCTTAGCAAACTTTCTGAGACATAATTTAATGTTGTGAGGCTTGATGCATAGGTATGGTGTAGAGCAAGATATGTGGTAAACCCTAATAGGTGATTGAGATAAAATCAAATTGGATGAATAGAAGGATGCATTAAATGCACAATGAAATTTTTAGGATTTGATAGAGAGAACAAAGGAACATTCTCTGCACCATAATTAAATGTGAAATTGTCTCGGTGCAGAGGTAGAGTGACAAAGAATATATCTAATAGACCCTATCAAATGAATTAATGATGAGTTGGACAATGGTGTGTGGCTCGGGGAAAAGGTAGCTTGCTGGTGAAGTTTGCAAGCTAAGGAAGCCCTAACAAAAGATTTGAGAAGATCTAAATGGTGGTGAGAATCTTGAGGCTGAGATTGTAGATTGATGGAGTTAAACAAAATGAAGACAATCTAAGAATTATTGTACGAGTAGTATCTGATGTGTGTGTGTGTGAGGTCAACAAGTGCACAGGGTGCCGAACTGAAGTATGTTCACTATGTGTGCAATATAGGCAGAGAGAGAAAGAGTGTATAGTGCAAATGTATGAGTTACTATAGAAGGGGAAAGAAGAGAAGAGCAACAAGATAGAATAATAATTGTTCTATGCATAGAGAAGAGTGTAGAGTGGAGGTGTGTTGCTGAGTGTGCAACTTCAACAGTATAAAGTAAGTTGCAGTAAGTGCAACAATGTATTGTATGTATTGATGCATCTCAAGTTCTTAAGAACCAAGTCTATGCATATTTGAGATTATTCTTATTATACTGAGTTGTGGCTCAGAACAACGGATTGTAGTCTCCTTGAAGTTATGGCTTCTAAATTAGGGTGTTGTTGGATCCTTGGGTTGCATCCCTAAAAGCATTGTAACAAAGAATTGGATTGTGACCTTAGATTTGAGTAGTAGACTCAAGCAGGCTTTGTCACCATGGTTTTTCCTATATCGAGTTTTCCACATATATCTAGTGTGATGTGATGTTTTGTGTGCATGCATATTTCTATATCACATGATTAGTATCTACACATTAAGGGTTAAAGAAAGTAGTCTGCACAAAAGGTTTTAAGAGCTAAATTTTTAATATCTACTGATTCACCCCCCTAGCAGTAGATCATTGTGTTCCAATAGGATTTATATGAACAAGTAGAGGAAAGTAAACATTATAATTTCTAAATAAACACTAATTTTCATTTTAAGTGATGGATTACTCCTCATGTGTAAATTATTATTCATATCAAAAGAAAAAAGATTGACATTTTTAAGAGAAACAAAAAAATTCTAGGATAGTTGGTCATCTTGTAGATAGTTGCTCATTTGGTAATATACCTAACATATAATTTTAACAAATACTAATTTCCAGATGGAATTCAAACAAATAAAATAGGCACAACAAATATTACTCCAAAATATGAAGAGAAATCCAAAATGTATGTATAATATATTGACTACAATTTAGACAATCATCCAAAATGATTTACAATTGCTTCCACATATAAAATAGTAGTAGTAACACTTTCCTACATAACCTTTGAAGCTCAGATGTAATCCATGAATGAGAATTCCCTCAAGAACCAAAGGGGTTTTTCCTCTGATCCTAATTAACATTGGGTTTTCGTTCAATGAACACAAATCCTATGGGTTTTTGTCCACATAAGGAAATAGAACACAAATGTCCCAAATTTAAACTAAAATGACATATGAATTTTATGCCTTTACATGAATTGGTTTCCCTACATTTATATGATAGCTTTCCTCTTTGTGAAATAGGTTGGCCTTGAGCTCAATTGGCACCAAAGCCTAGAATTTGAATTCCCAACATGCTAAATTAGGCCAACCTTAATGCAAATGTAGATTCCTTTGGAATAAGTGTGCCTTATTATGGACACATCCACATGCTTTTCTTACTCATTCTAGCTTCCTAAAACTTTTTGGTTACTTCCACATGATCTTGCAATGTCTTATCCTTCAAGACTATAGGGATGTGTGCCTGTTGACTAGCATAGTTGCCTTCTGTTAGTGATATATTTCCATTTCCAAATCCTCCCCTCTTGAGTGGATATGATGTGCAAGTTCCATCATAGGTGTGTTTCAAACCAAACAACTAAACATGCTCCTATAGAGGAATGTAAAGGAATTCTTGAAATTGACTATGCCTTGGCATAGCGAGCCTAAACTAATGATCTTCTTATGGTGATATCTTTTCGATAGATGATCATTTTACCATAATATTTGGATATGTTGTGGGGCCTTCATTACAAATGCTACATCCCAAACCATAAATTGAGATGAGCTCCTATAGAGGAATGCAATAGAATTCCCAACTTCTACTATGTAACTATCTTTCTAGAGAAAGGGGCATGAAAAATACTCCCTTCCCAAAATTGCTTGTCCTCAAGAAATGAAAATTTGGATGCTCTATGATTTCAAGTCCTTCCCAGATAGCCTCTTTAAATGGAAAGTGCTTCAAATGAGCAATATACTTAGTTATATTCTCGTTCCTTAGATTCTTGACCTTGGTATCAATCACAACATCTAAAAAGGATGAGTTTCCCTTCTTCATCAAGGCATGATAGATCACTAATAGGAAATATATTCAATCCCAAAACCTTCTTCAGACATGAAACATGGAAAATATTGTTGATTTTAGTGTTTGTTGGAATTCAACCTCATAAGAAACTTCTCCAATCTTCTAGGCTATCGTGTATGGTCCATAAATCTTAGGCTTGATCTTCTATGCTCCTCCTTTCTTAATGGATGTTTGTTTATATGGTTTCAACTTGATAAACACCATATCCCCTACCTTAAGTGGTATTTCTATGTGATTTCTATCTGCATACATATTTTTTTGGTTTTGAGCAACTTGTAGTTGATCCTTGAGAGTTCTCAAGATTTTTTGACTTTGATTAACCAAATCACCTATTGTTAGAACTCTATTATCGGTGAGGACCAATTCTACAAAGGTTAATGCATCATATCCATAGAGGTATCTGATAAGAGACATACCAATGGACATGTGATGAGTTGTGTTGTAACAATATTCTCCCAAATGTAGCCATTTGATCTAGGTCACCTACTGATTGGTGACATAATTCCTCAAGTATCCTTCTAACCACTTGTTTACAATTTTAGTTTTCCCATTAGCTTGTGGATGATAACTTGTGTTAGTGTTGAGTTTGGTACCTAGTAGATGGAATAACTCCTTCCAAAAATTACTAAGGAAATGACTATATTTGTCATTGGTGATGTCCTTAGGTAACCCATGCAACTAGAAAACTTCCTTGAAGAATAATTTTACAACTTTTGGACCTTTGTAGTCACTGGAGATGGAAAATAAATAAGCATACTCGATCAATCTATCCACTTCAACATAAATGTAGTCCTTGCCTTGTGCTTTAGGTAATCCAGTGATGAAATCCATGGAGATACTTTCCCATTTGTGCTTTAGAATGGGAAGAGGCTGTATTAATCCAGTCAGAAACTCTTGTTTTGCTTTATTTTGTTGGCATGTGACACATTCCCGAATGTGTGAGAGAAGATCCTCCTTAAGTCCCTTCCATGAAAACCTTTCCCTAATCTTTTGGTAAGTTTTTTAGAATTCGAGGTGCCCTATTGTTGGCACATTATGATAAGTTTCCAATATATTTTCCTTTACCTTAGATCCTGAAACCAAGAACACTATTTTTGAATACTATCGGGACTTCCTCCACTACATATTGCTCATCCTTCTCTACACCTTTCCGAACATTGGTAGCAAAAGGATCCATAGCATACTCCTCCATGATGGAGTCATTCTAATCATTTGATGTGATGTACACATGGCATATTATAGGTCTCCTAGAGAGTGCATCTTCCATAGTATTCTTCTTCTCCTTGAAATATTCGATATCAAAATCATATTCCTATAGTTTTCTAACCCATTTTTTATGTCTGCCATTCAAATTTGGTTGGATCAAGAAGAATTCCAGGCTATTATGTTTTTTCTTGACCATAATTTTTTTGTATACCAAGTATTTTGAAAATTTCTTCAAGGAATTCATTATAGCTAGCATTTCCTTATCATATATGGGATATCCTTTTTCATGGTCTCTTAATTTCTTACTTTCAAATGCTATTGAGTTTCCCCTATGAGAGAGAACAACTCTAATCCCTTCATTGGAAGTGTCACATTCTTCAACAAATGAAAGTAAAAAATTAGAACAAGAACCGAACAAGAGCTCATTACCTCTTTCAAATTCTTGAAGGTCCTTTGTGCTTCTGTTGTCCATTCAAAGGCTCCCACTTTTTTTAGATTGGTGAGAGGTATTGCAGACTAAGATAATCCTTGGACAAACCTCTGGTATAGCTACACAATCTAAAGAAACCTCTTAGCTAAGACAAGTTTGTAAGAGGTGACCAATCTAGAATGGCTTGGATCTTCTATTGATCAACATAAACTCCTTTAGCACTTATGACATGTCTCAAATATAATATATTCATTGACCCAAAATCACATTTTGACATCTTTGTAAAGAAAGAATATTGCTCCAGAATTCCCAAGACAATATCCAAATGCTTCAAATGTTCTTCCCATGTTTTGCTATAGATTAAAATATCATATAAAGAAAACCAATGCAAACTTCCTTAAGTTCTTACCAAACATATGATTCATGCATGATTGGAAAGTTATTGGAGCATTGGTGAGACCAAAGGGCATAATTGGGAACTCAAAATGCCCATAGTGACACCAAAAAGCAATCTTTTGAACATCTTCCCTCATTTGAATCTAGTGGTATTCAAAACTTAGATCAATATTTGAGAAGTATATTGCAACATATAGTTCATAAATCAGCTCATATATCTATGTTATGAGGTACTATTTCTTAATGGTATTCTTTGTTAATGCCCAATAGTCCATGCACATCCATAAAGTGTCATATTAATTCTTCACTAGCACCAAAGAAGATGCAAAAGGGCTAGAGCTTGGTCTGATATAGCCCATATCTAGAAGATCCTTTATCACTTTCTCTATCTCTTCCTTATACATCTAAGGATGGAGGCAAGGAATGGTCATAACTGGCTTTGATCCTAGTTTAATTTCTATGATACGATGGAATCCTCTATCTGATGGTAGTTTGGGAGGCATGTCACTAAAAACCAAACTATGCTATCAAAAATATTTTGTATATCAATATTAACTTGACCTTTCTTACCTTCTGAAGAGTCCTTTGAAATCTCCAAACAACTAGCAGACTAGGCAACTTAGTTCTTTCAAAAGATCCTTTCCATTATCCTAGCTGATACTACTTGTATACCACCATTTACCATTCCCTTTAGGATGACATCCTTGCCATTGGCTTTGAACTTGAGCTCCATTATTTGGTATTTTTTAGTGTACTTTCCTAATGAATGTAACCACTACACCCCCAAAATCACATCAATTTCACCCAAACCAATAATATAGAAATCATCACAAACCTTATGATCTCCAAATGTTATGTCCAACTTTTGAACTTTCTTCTTGCAGGGTAACTTATATCCATCTACCACAATCATAGTGAAGCCTTCAAAATTCTCCACATCTAGCCTTCTTCTTCTCACAAGTCCTTCATCAATGAAGTTATGAGTACAACTCCTCCATCAATTAGGATAGTCACTCTTTGTCTGACGAGGAATCCTCATACCTTGAAAGAATGGCATTTATGTGCACTAGATAGGGATGTTAGGATGTCGCCATTTTCCTTCTCCTTATCTTCCTCTAGAGGGATGTCTTCTGGATCGTGAAACACTTCAAACCCATTTAATTCTAATTCTTTGTCAAGTATGACTTCTATATAGTGGAATTTCCATTTTCCAAGACATTTATGTCCCAAAACCTATTGTTCTTTACAAGAGAAACAAAGTTTATTCCTTCTGAGCTCATTCTTGGTCTCATCATCATTCTTTTTAGGTATGACAGAGGGAATTGATTTTTGAGTATTCCAAGGCTTCTTTTGGAAATTCCCCTTTTGCTTATTCCATATTGAAGGTTTTGGTTTTTATTGAGGAACAAAATTCTCCACATCAAGGGCTTTTCAAATAGTCTCTTGAAGTTGTGTGGGGTAGAAATCCTTCACCAAGCCCTTGAGTCGTTCTGCCAAGCCTTCTATGAAAAGGATTACAAGTTTCTTCTTTGAGATATTAGTTACAATGACTGATAGCTTTTGGAAATTGGTAATGTATTCCTCCATTCTTCCTTTTTTCTTGAGGTGAGCCAATTCTCTTTAAAAATGTTCTTCTAGATCTCTTCTATCAAATATTTCAACTAATCTATTGCAAAATTCATCATAAGATTTGATCAATTTGTGGCCTTAAGTGATCATACCATGGTACCACCAATCATGAGAAATTCCTTTCAAATGTAGGGTGAAATTTTTTATGGCATCTTCCTTAGGACATTGGCTTGAGTGCCAGATATGTATTGAGTTTCCCACAACCATGACCTAGTAGTGGGTAAAAGCAAGAAGTTGGGTCCATGAAGAGGGGAAGTTTCGGCCAAAACAAAAAACCTACAGGAAATGTGTACACATTTTTAAAAATGCGTACACACTTTGGATCAGGTACTTGAGCCTAAATCTAAATGTATATGCTTTTAGATTCGGGTATGCACCCTAAAATGCGTATACGTTTCTCAAAGCTATTTAATTTTTTAAATTAAAGACTATGTTATTCATTTTCTCACTATATTTTTTTGGCACATTCCTGAGGGGGAGCTTAATTCATGTACGTGTTTCTAAGGGCCTGGTTCAACCAAATTTTCACTGCACCTCCTCCCGTCAACATAACTAACCTCAGTGACCTCTAGGTTGGTTGAATTCTACTTTTTTTTTGCTTTATATCTTGCATTTTTGTTTTGTAATTTTAATTTAGTTTTTGTTTGTTTTGTTTATTTTTTACTTTATATCACACACGTGTGTAGCTGAAGAGAAAATGGAGGCTACGCTGGGTATACTCGGGCATCCACTTCTGTGATCCATGCATCTAGGACATAGTCATATATGAATTTATTATATTATGAGGATCATCCTACACAGGTATGTTCATCTTTTGAACTTAGGCACATTTAAATAATTTGTTTGAAATGTGCAAAATTCATGTAAATAATAATTGTACCATAGAAAAATGGATCTTTGGAAATTTTCATGGTCATTTAGGTCTTTTTTCTTGTTATGCTTAGCCTATTTTGCTTAGATTTAATGTTGTAATGTAACTTATACATTCACATTAGGTCTTGAATATTTAATTATTAAGACTTTATGATGTCTTGTAAAGGTGTTGTAACACATTTCTACACTTTTCTAGAATCTTCTTATTATAATTCATCTAAATATTCACTTTTTATCCCTTACCAAGTGGGTATGTGCAGGATCATGATGGGCCAAAAAGTGGTGATATGATTGGGTATGTGTAGGGTATGTGGCTGATGAATTTTTTACCCAAAAATGATGAAACGAAAAGGGTTTTTAAAGGAGATTCTCAACTTTCCACCAATATAAATTATGCTTTACTTTGAATTTAATAAATAATTATTATTCATTTTCTATTTGAATTACGAACTTAAAGTCTTGATTGATAGGTTGATTGAAAAACATCTATAGCTAAAGTCAAATGATATCACTTTTTTTGAATATGAAAGATGTGTCACATTCTATGCTTCACATAGTATAGGATTAAAAAAAATGAATTTCATGAAGTTTTGACCAAGTTAAGGTGGTCAAACATACAAGTTTTTTATATTTTTTAAAAGTTGTAATAAAAAATTCATAATTAATTATTTACTTAGAAAAAAATTACAAAAATATATGCATCACATCGTGACATGAGTCCTCTACTTATATCTAAAATCTTATAAAAAATATATTCATTTTATTGAGGTTAGGGTGGTTAGATAGACACCTACTTCTTATTTTTCCCTGATATTTAAGTGCTACTGCATTGAAATTTCAAATTTTCACCAAATAGATTTAAAAAAAAAAAACTTAGTAGTTTATAAACCAAATTCAATTTGCTATGGATTCTATTCTTACATATTTTTGAAATAATATAGATAACTTATTCAAATTTTTATGTCAAGTTACCTAACTTTGATTTTTCTGAATTTCATCGCCACTCAAGGGCCTATTTTTTCCATGATAATCCTGCACATACCCAAGTCTTATTTTAAAGTTTTGTAAAGTCTTGTAACAAACTTTCACTCTTTTCTAGACTTGTCACCACTAATTACACCTTTTTTATGCTTTATTTGGCCCCTTTATGCACTTCCAAGCCTTAATTAAGTGTATTTTTAATATAAACCCAACAAACATCATTAAATACAACTTTATCCTTGAAACCCACTTGCATGCCTTGAGTGGGATCCATTTGCCATGGGTGGCGAATGAGTCTCTCTTGGCACAAAATTCAAAATAATTTCAAATTTCTTTCAGGTTTTTATTCATTAAAACCTAAGGTCGGCCTGTGATGTGGTATTTTTGGGAAATTAGGGCATAAGTGTGTATAAATAAGTGTTTTTCTATCCATTTTAACCCCCATTGACCCATTCGTTCAAGCATTCATCCTTGCATTCAATCCATCTAAGCATTCACTCAAGCATCATAACATCATTCCATCAAGCAACTATCAAGCATCTTGAAGCAGCCATTGGCATATCTTCATAATTCAACAAGGGTTTGGTGAGTTCATGAAACTTGCATGTTATTTTTTCATCATTCCTTTCTTATTTCATTTCATTTCATAGGGTTTGATTACCAAAATGGAGTTTGACCAAGGAAAACCCCTATACCCTAACCCTTAACCATTTTTTCCCTCTTTGCATGTGTGTTTGCAGGTCTTGTGGGTATATTTGTCAAAGAGATAGGTGTTGAAAAGTGGTCAACAAGTCATCAAAGCTATTCAAGTCAACAAAGACCTAATTCAAGCTTGGAGACATCATTCAACCCATTTTCTCCAGATTTGAATCCATCAACTTGATAAGCAGATAAGTACAAATTTGGACCCACAAAGTTGACTTTGGAATTTGCAGATTTTTGTAGGTGGACTAATTCACCATCTGTGGCAAATCAATCCCACTACCAAGTTGGAAAAAGTGATTTATGAGGTTTTCAATTCTTGACATCCTAAAACCTATTTTAGCAGAATTTACCAGAAGCAGGACTAATTTGCCATCTGTGGAAAATGAGTCCCAGTGGTCATCAACAGTAATTTTTGAAGCAATCAAGAAACATTCTAACATCAAAATTCTACCTCTAGGTGCATATCATTCAATCTCATCAAGTTTTGTTTTCATTTGTTTATGTTTCTAGTTCATTTCTGCATACCACATTGTGTTGTCAAACACTTCATATTTCTTAGGTTTTGCATAAATAATTAATCTATTTTATTAGTTTGTTATATTTATGTCATTGCATTTAGACAAATTTTCATTGTACTTGCATTAATTTGAGTGAACCACCTAGATTTTTGGGGTCTATCCCTCTCCTTTAGGTTAAAAACCCTAATTGAGCAAGAGAGTCATAGCATCCCTACATAAAAAATCGATGGTTCATTTTGGTGAACCTGCATTCTGAACATTATCTTTCTAATTTACATCTGCATTTACATCCTAGGACTCATTGCATTAGCTTTTGCATTGTTTTGGATCCTAGGGTTTTCCAAATAGCATTAGTGAATATCTCATATAGATTTCATTTTTGCACTTCAAAACATTACAAATACTAAAATTCTGCATCTGCATCCTATTTTTACATTATAAAAGCATAAAAATCATTTAATTTTTTTTGAAAAATCACAAAAAAATTCACCCCTAGACTCATTTCCCACCCTAGGTAAATTAGTCCAATTTTACTTTCTGCACAACAATTTCTATCATTTTCATAGTGTTTTCTGCTTTTTTGTTTTCTATAACTGCATCTCTATCACTATTTTTAGATTCACAGTTCTATTCAATTTCTTGCATATATTTACTTTCATTCATTTGCATCATGGTATTTTCCTTTAATAAGTTTTGGATGTCTTTGAAATCCTTAGTTGACATGTAAAACTATGCCTTTAGATGTGATCCGAATGACCTTGAGCTTCCTCATGCTCCTTCAACTCCTCATGAATGTCCTCCTCGTGATGTTGACATCATTGGAGAAGACAATGCTAGCATGAATAGGTTATTAAATGAATTCCTTGACAACCTTGAAGCCAATGCAACCTTTTATCCATCCATGAAGTCACAAGACCTTCCTACAATATCCCCTCCTGATATGTTTGGACACTTACATCTTGAAACCAACGAAGGACCTAAGATTCTACCCTTTAGTGGACCTCATTCTTCTACAAACATAATTCCTCAACCATTATATGATAACAAAGTCACTAGTACTCCCATCAACCTTAAAGAAACCTATGGAAAAGGTTTTACTATTTTGAAAAAGCATGGATGTGACACAACAACTAAACATGCAATACATCATCTTTTTGAACAAGTAACAACTGATGAAAAAACACAAGGGTTAGGCTATCAAGCTCCCCCTGATTTGAACATTATTCTTCCTCATGAGAAACCTTTGACTCATAACAATACTACAGCTATAAGAATCACCATGGATCCTACTCCCCCGTCCATTCATGAAAAGGGTGAATCTAGTAAACACAAACAACCTTACAAGCTGCAAAAACTACAGTTTCCTCTCCATCCACCACCTGAATGTGAAAGGAAACTACAAATGCTTTTAAATAGAGGTCTTATACTATTACCACCTTCAAATAGGTTTGTCATCCATCCTAAGGATTCCAATGTACCATATTGCAAATACCATCATGTTCTTGGACATCACAGTGATGAATTTTGGGCATTGAAGGACATACTGAGCAAGTATCACTTCACTGATACTAACTGCTATCCCATACTCCCATAGTCCAACCTTCCCATTTCTTCACGTGTAATAGTTGTATAATTTTCCATTCTCACTATTGCATGACCTTTCCCATCACCTGTCTCAGCTCATTCTTTCCTTGCACTCAGTGGGGGCATGAAGTTGCTAGCCTTGTCCTAGTAATGCATTTGTCCTTGTCATTTAGCTATGTTTTTACCCTCCCACTTATACTAATTGAGATTGGGAGGTGGATGACTTGTTTGATGTGTGACTTACATTTGCATTACTAGCCTTTTTACATCTTACTTTTTCTTTGATTACATGTGTGTAATGTGATCCCCTATAATGTGTGTTTAATGTTCTCTCTCTCTTTGTGCAAATTATTCTATTTGTACCTTCATTCTTCTATATGTCATACATCACTTTTTATTTTTCCATTTTGTTTTCTATCTTCCTTTTGGGGATGATGCAAAGCGTTGAGACCCCCTATGTCTCTTCCATGTTGACCCAAAAAGTCCCTTTTCCTTCTTCTTTTCATTTGTTTTCCTTTTAGGGATGACAAAAGACATTAAGACTAAAATGTCTCCTTCATATTGACCCAAAAGGCTTCCTTTTTCCCTTTCACCTTTTGCTTTTCTCTTTTTGCTTTTGTATCGTGTCTTCCTTTTGGGGATGACACAAAGCGTTGAGACACCCTATGTCTAATCCATGTTGACCCAAAAGGTCCCTTTTCCTTTTACTTTGTCTTTTCTTGTGTTTTCCTTTTGGGGATGATGCAAGGCATTAAGATCAAAATGTCTCCTTCATGTTGACCCAAAAGGCTTCCTTTTTCCCTTTCACCTTTCTCTTTTCTCTTTTTTCTTTTGCTTTGTGTCTTCCTCTTGGGGATGACAAAAAGTGTTGAGACACCCCCCGTCTCTTCCATGTTGATGCCAAGGTTTTCTTTTTCTTTTGTTTTCACTCTCTTTGTGTCATTCTTCCAGTTCTATGTACTCAAGGAATGATGATAGTTCCGAGCTCTTTACAAAACATTGCAGTAACAAACATACTAAACCCAAATCCATAGATCCCTTATGTGTTTGGTGTTTTCCTTCTTGGGGGAAACCCTCTCTCCTTTTCTTTTTCTATTGAACTCTCATATGACACAACCTTACTTGAAAATGTATGACTTGGCATAGGGGATTTTTGAGTTGGCTCTTGTGTCTTCTTTCTTTTTTCATTTTTCATTTGCTACTTTAAAGTAATTGCTCATAGAACAATGTGTAGCAATTTCTTTAAAGTGGGGGCATACATTGGAATTATCATTTGCATTTTTATTTTTCCTGGTTCTTAGTGCAACCATGTTACTTCATATGATGCATTTTTCACTTTGTGGATGACATTGGGTGTGATGTCCTTCATACGCATGATCTATCTTAGCATATTAAATTCCTCTTAGTGGCCTGATGTGATGCACTGTATCACCTAAGTTGTGAATATTCTATTATTTGATTGGTCCTCTCTTGGAGACATTAGACACATTGTTTCCTAAGTGATAGACCTCGCATGAACTAAACAAGACTCCTTTTGAACATCCTTTACATTTTACATTGTTACATTTTATATTTTGCATTTATATGGCCACCTTTCATAACACAACTTCCATACCTGTGGTTCCATCCTATTTGTTCATGAGTTCTAAGCATACAAAGCTTTTCTTGTCTCATGAAGCATGAAATAAAATCTTCCCTTGTGGCACCTTATTAAAGTTATTTGGAGGTATAGTTTTGGTATGGTTGAGTGGGAAGCCCATTCTGAGGCATGATTTTCCCCATACCCACCTGTGTGTTTGTGAGTGCATACTAGCCAAGAGTATGTTTCTCACCTTTTGGACCTTCTCACTTGGTAGACAACAATGAGTCCCGTCACCCTAGAGTGAGTATGCATTTTTATTTTTAGACAAATAGCCTAGATTTGATCCATAACTAGCTGGACAAATGATCGAACTTGATCCGAATTTTCCTTTTTTTCTCTTCCCTTTTCTTTTTCTCTTTCATATGTGTGTTCCTTTGTTCTTATGTTTAGCTTTCCATGGGATTTTCATCCTAGGGGCTTGATCATCTCTCTTGATCATTGTTATCTCATCTTGCTGGCATGAGTACATTTGGATCCCTCTCGATTTGCATGGCTACTTTAGCATGAGTTTGAAGCAAGTTCATCCTCTCACTAAAGTGGGGGCTAAATGTAGAAAAATGGATCTTTGGACATTTTCATGGTTATTTAGGTCTTTTTCCTATGATTCTTGGCCTACTTTGCTTAGATTTAATGTTGTAATGTAACTTATACATTCATATTAGGTCTTGAATATTTAATTATTAAGACTTTATGATATCTTGTAAAGGTGTTGTAACACATTTCTACACTTTTCTAGACTCTTCTTATTATAATTCATATAAATATTCATTTTTTATCCCTTACCAAGTCTTATTTTAAAGTGTTGTAAATTCTTGTAACAAACTTTCATGCTTTTCTAGACTTGTCACCATTAATTACACCTTTTTTATGCTTTATTTGGTCCCTTTATGCACTTGCAGGCATTAATTAAGTGTATTTTTAAACATAAAGCTGAAAAATATGATTAAATACAACTTAATCCTTGACACCCACTTGCATGCCTTGAGTGGAACCCATTCACCATGGGTGGCAAATGAGTCCCTCTTGGCACAAAATTCAAAATAATTTCAAATTTCTTTTAGGTTTTTATTCATAAAGACGTAAGGTCAGCTTGTGATGTGGTATTTTTAGGAAATTAGGGAATAAGTGTGTATAAATAAGTGTTTTTCTATTCATTTTAACTCCCATTCACCCATTCATTTAAGTATTCATCCTTGCATTCAATCCATCTAAGCATTCACTCAAACATCATAGCATCATTCAATCAAACAATTATCAAGCATCTTGGAGTAGCCATTGACATATCTTCAAACTTCAACAACAAGGGTTTGGTGAGTTCATGACACTTTCATTTTATTTGTTCATCATTCATTTCTTATTTCATTTCATTTCATAGGGTTTGATTACCAAACTAGGGTTTGACCAAGGCAAACCCCTATACCCTAACCCTTAAACATTTTCCCCCTTTTTGCATGTGTGTTTGCAGGTCTTGTGGGTAGGTTTTTCAACAAAGTTGACTTTTGAATTTGCATATTTTTTTAGGTGGACTAATTCACCATTTGTGGAAAATCAGTCCCACTACCAAGTTGGAAAAAGCATTTTATGAGGTTTTCAATTCTTGACATCACGAAACCTATTTTAGCAGAATTTACTAGAAGTAGGACTAATTCGCCATCTGTGGCGAATGAGTCTAAGTGGTCATCAATAGTAATTTTTGAAGCAATCAAGAAACATTCTAACATCAAAATTATACCTCCAGGTGCATACCATTCAATCTCATCAAGTTCTATTTTCATTTGTTTATGTTTCTAGTTCATTTCTGCATACTACACTGCATTTTCAAACACTTGATATTTCTTAGGTTTTGCAGAAATAATCAATCCATTTTATCAGTGTGTTGCATTTAGGCCATTGCATTTAGACACATTTTCATTATACTTGCATTAGTTTGATTGAACCACCTAGATTTTTGGGGTCTATCTTGTCCTTTAGGTGAAAAACCCTAATTGAGCAAGAGAGTCATAGCATCCCTACACAAAAAATCTATGGTTCAATAAAATCAAATTATATATATAATATAATATTAATTCAAGAAGTTTTTGGTGTAGATGCATTATAACATGATGCCAAAATCTCAATATGATTGTGTAGATGTATTTCGAGTGTTGTAGATTTGGGCTCACCTTTTGGTTAGGTACAAACCAATATATATTTTAATTTATGTGGACATATCTAATTTAATCTAAATTTGTACACATATGTAAAATGATGTATTGTATCTAGATGTAGGGAGGTCATGCGATACCGAGTACTGACCAACCACAAGTTGTGGTGAGCACTCCTGAGTCATCATCAACTTAGGTGCATTCTTTCAAAAGTTTGTTAAGTTTAAATTAAATACACAATAGATCTAATTTAATTTGAATTTGTACGCATGTGTGAATGATCTATACATTTTTGTATCTATATGCAAGGATTTCATGTGATACCCATGGTGGGCACACCTAAGACATCGTTATCATTTATGCATGGGAAATCTCATGTGCATGATCATGAGGTCATACCATTCGAGGTTGTAAAATTTACTAAATTTCCTATACAATTTTTAGGGACCTTTTAAATATACATATTCGAGGTTTTAACATATTGTTTGCTAAATATGAATATGCAAGATATAGTAGATCAAGCATTTGGACCTTCTCAATTGACAATTATGCTACCCGTTGAACAAAATGTGCCTGTAGATTCACATGATCATATGGTAATTTATGCATAATAAAAATCATTTTGACTGTATTTACTAGATATTTAATTAAATTTATTTTTATCAAGTTTATATTTTCAAGTTTATATGTTAAATTACATCAAAATTTCTAAATAAGTTTAAATCTAATTTCAAGTTTCTTGTACTCTTTTACAGCATGATACAGGTACATCTAGAGTCCATGTGGAGTAAAGAGGATGCTTGATTTGATTTGACTGATCACCCTGATAGTTAGATGGTTTTAAATTTTATGGACTATAGTTTTCTAGTTTTATTTATATATGTGTTGAACTTGACATATACATTTTGAACATGCCATTTCATGAACCATTTCATATACATTATAATGATTAATATGATCATGTTTTGTGTTGATTTATATCAGTCAACTTTAATATGATGAAATTATATATGCACTCAATTATGATCGTCTTATTGTTCATTTTGATGTTTATATGCACTCATGTATGTATATATTTTATCTAATTTTTAAGTACTATGCACTATATAAATTCTTATCTAGAATCAAATTTCATATATATTTACATACCATTGTTGAATTAAGTTTAGACATGTCTTAAAATGATTAACTCTTAAATTTCCATAATTTATCACATGGTTAGGTGAAAATTTTAAAAATTCTTTAAATAGTTTAGATCATATTCATAATAAATTAAGGGCAAGTAATTTTAACAATTTTCCAATTCTAGCAAATATTTGAATCATTGAACAAAAATCTATCTCCTTGTATGTATAAAATGTATAATCTATACAATTGAACAATTATATAAAATGTGATAAATACAAGACATGATTTGTATAAGATAAAATTGGAACAAGATATTTAAAAAGTGACTAATAAGTTCATTGAAGTTCATACATCAAACAAACATATATAATGTATATTGATGTTTAATACAACTATATAAAATGATGAAACATATATGTGCATGTAGATACAATTAAATCTTATCAACTTTTAGGTCAAGACCACAAATTGATATTTGCATAGTCTCTTGATACAATTTTTTTACAGTGACAATCACATGGTAGACCAACTTGATGAGAACTTGAAAAAATAATTAATGGAAGTAAAGTAACTATAGTTTTTATGATTCTTTTAACTAAATAATTCATGTGATAAAAGAAAAATATATAGTAAAAGTTAGAAAATTGGATCTTATAAGTTCCTTACAAATTCAAGTGATGCTTGCCATAGGATGGATTAAGGGGACCTAAGAGGATATAGCTTAAGGGGTCCTAAGAGAATTCCTTAAGGGGAGTTAAGAGAATGACTTAAGGGGATGCAAGAGGGTGGATTAAGGGGAGTTAATAGAATGACTTAAAGGGATGCAAGAGGGTGGATTAAGGGGAGTTGATAGAATGACTTAAAGGGATGTAGGAGGGTGGATTAAGGGGATGCATTTCTTGAACCCGAGGATATGGATTGATGGGTCCTAAGAGGATGGCTTAAGGGGAATTATGAGAGTGACTTAAGGGATGCAAGAGGTCGATTAAGGGGATGTAAGAGGATATGAATTAAGGGTCCTTTAAGAAGATGGCTTAAGGGGATGCCAGAGAGTGTATTAAGGGGAGTTGATAGAATGACTTAGAGGGATGTAAGAGGGTGGATTACAGGGAGTTGATAGAATGACTTAAAGGGATGTAAGAGGGTGATTAAGGGGATGCATGTCATGAATCCTAGGATATGACTTAACGGGTCTTAAGAGGATGGCTTAAGGGGAATTATGAGAGTGAATTAAGGGATACAAGAGGGTCAATTAAGAGGATGTAAGAGGATATGACTTAAGGGTACTTTAAGAGGATGGCATAAGGGAATGCAAGAGGGTGGATTAAGGGGAGTTGATAGAATGACTTAAAGGGATGTAAGAGGGTGGATTAAGGGGAGTTGATAGAATGAATTAAAGGGATGTAAGAGGGTGAATTAAGGGGAGTTGATAGAATGAAAAATGGATGTAAGAGGGTGGATAAAAGGGAGTTGAGAGAATCACTTAAAAAGATTAAGAATCTCATGAACCCTATAAACCCTAAACCATTAACTCATATAGATTTATTATTCTAAGCATCTCATGAACCCTACAAACCCTAAACCCTAAACCATAGGACCTAAAGCCTAGGAGATGAACCCTAAACCATTCACCCATATAGATTTGTTATTATAAGCATATCATGAACCCTACAAACCCTAAACCCTAAACCATTAACCCATATAGATTTGTTATTATAAGAATCTCATTAACCCTAGGATATGAAGATCCTAAACCATTGAGCCTAAGACCTAAATCCTAGGAGATGAATTAAGGGGATGCAAGAGGATGGATTAAGGGTAGATATACAAGGATGGATTAATGGTACATAAAAGGATGGATTAAGGGGTCCTAAGAGGATTTCTTAAGGGGAATTAATATAGAGACTTAAGGGGATGCAACAGGATGGATTAATGGTACATAAGAGGATGGCTTAAGAGGAATTAATAGAGAGACTTAAGGGGATGCAAGAGGATTGATTAAGGGTAGATATATGAGGATATGGCTTAACGGGTCCGAAGAGGATGGATTAAGGAGTGTTGAGAGAGTGACTTAAGGGGATGCAAGAGGATGGATTAAGGGTAGATATATGAGGATATAGATTAAGGGGTACTAAGAGGATGGCTTAATGGGAATTAATAGAGAGACTTAAGGGGATGCAAGAGGATGGATTAATGGTACATAAGAGGATGACTTAAGGGTTCCTAAGAGAATGGTTTAAGGGGACATGAAATCAATTATAATTTTTTTATAAAATGACAATGAATTATTTAGTTTTATATTTATACCATCAATTAAATATACCTAGAACTATATATAGTTACGTGTCTCTAGATTCAAATTCAATTTTAATATATATGCATGCCCTCTCTTTTTTGTAATCATCTAGTTTTGGGAGACCTGAAACAAAAAAATGATATAAAACTTTAATTAGGAAATGACTAAAGATATATATATATATATATATATATATATATATATATATATATATATATATATATATATATATATATATAGACATGTATATGTGATAAATTTTCAACTACATATCGATTATCAATTAAATATATATACAACTATATACTTACCAATATTTATTCTCCATTGTACCATCTACATCCTCTCTTTTTTGTAATGCATCTATGATTGTCTCATGATCATCCATTGAAAGTTTCAATAACACTTTATTAGCAAGCCTCCCTTGATATCTAACTAGTTTTATATTGGTTGCAAAAATCAAATGTGAATAATGTATAATATTCTCATGTCTTTCATAATCTTTAAATGTAGGCAAGCCATTCTTTCTTAGCAAATATTTTTGAAGCTAGGTGCCAACAACAACCACCGAACTAGTTGGATACTCAAAGTTGTCATCATCCACTCTAAGATGTTGCAACTTATGTTTTCTCTCAACACATATAGCCAACCAATACTCTGTCTCCTCTTCATTCCCCTCAGGTACAAAAACAACATACATATGTCCTTCAAAAATAAATAAAAAAATTAATAGAGTGACTTATATTTAATTCACATATAAACATGCATACATATAAAATTCAACTCAATTTAACATACCTTCTTATACAAGATCCGAAACATGATCATAATAATATGATGTGAACACTTGATTATCTTCAATTGTCATTCCATGTTGAACATGTGTCGATGTAGGTGTTAAGGCTCTTTGTTGCCATTGTTCGACCCATTCCATATTTTCACATGCCTCCCAATCACCTACAATACAAAATTGAAAAAATCATGCAAGCTCCCTTGTCCATATTGTCTATGTGTTTGCATTCAAACTCTTAAACGAATTCCATTTTGTAGATCCATTAATTGTTTCACAATCTTGTCGAGAAAAAATATTATTTTCTTCAACTAACCAAAAGAAGCATTGAATTATTAAGCTCTCACTTGTTCTTGTAGATAATTTGTTATTGCACCAATCTACAATTACACATGCATATCTAAATTTCATAACATCCTCAAATTTTGGTTGCTCTCTAGCAAGAGCTCTTTTCACACATGCACCTTCTCCATCATGTTCTCCCTTACCATGTCCAGCTTCAAAAAAATCCACATGTGCTAGATATTATTTTCCTTATGAACTCTACATAACTAATAAAACATTCTAGCATTCTTGAATTGAGTTGTGCAATTATCCGACCATATGAGATGTTCTCTCATTTGAATTCCTCTCTCTTTTAATTTTTTATAAAATATATCAAAACATTATTGAACAAACTTAGATGAATGTAATCGATTATCACTTACAAAAAAATGCTACTCTCTCAAAAAACTTCTATTATCTTCTCTACTATCAGCTTCATGTCTATAAACATTATGAACAAATATAGCTACTTGCTCTAAATTATAATACTGTGATTGAGTTTCTTCTTGTGGAGCAAGTATAACTTTCAACAAAATCAACAATTGACAATATAGTTCCAATTGGGAATGTGTTTTTACATAAACAAAATTTATTATCAAGCCAATGAGCATACTAAGAGTGTTTAATATATTTAGATACAATCTTATCTTTAAATTCTTTAATAAATGCATGCACACTAATTTTTTCCACAATTAGCTCACAACGTTTTCCAAATTTTCCATCTTTTACAGAATATTCAACATTTTTTATTTTTACATCCACTAATTGTTGTCCAAATTTATCTAAACTACTTTCATGCCTACATTCTCCTAACAATGAAAAGTTACCACATCTATCACATTCTCTAGAAATACATGCTTTTAAATAAAATAAGTTTCCATTAGAGGGTTCAAAAAACAAACCTACTATGAAATCTTTGATTGTTTTAGGTGGCATATTAATACCACAAATGTCCTACATAATTTGGTTAGCATGCAAATTACATCGTATATATCAAAAAATATCATAATAATAATGAAATTGTACGAGTCTTACAACAAGAAGAGATTCGTTGTTTATTAATTCTAACATACCAAGGTTTACACTTTTTGAATAATCTTTGACTTATCCTAATATTAAATGGTAAGATTGAATCATCTAATTTTTTTTTATATAATTTAATTTGAGTCATATCTAAGAGATGCTTTGGATGAGGTTCACAAAATTTGGAACCCACCCTTAATTTTAAGACATCTCTAATGTTAGGTGATACTCTTGTATTATCATGACAAATTTTTTTTATTAAAGATTTGATTTGATTAGTTAATTTCATGTCTGATCTTGGGAGTCTACCACTAAAACTCCAACATTGATTAATTGGATCCTTTTCAATACTTTCTCTTCTTTTAGTAGCTCTTATCAAAGTTTTAGGATTTACTTTTATAAATTTACTAATCTTAATTAACATTATTTTATTTGAAGTTGCTTTATTAACTACAGTAGTTGTTATTGCACGATGAGCTAGATTATTATATTTAGATTGAATTTTCTTACTTGTACAATCAATATCATTAGCAACACTAGATATGAATTGTTCTACTAAATCATCTTTTTTGGTTTTACAAAAATTCCTATTTTTTTCACCACTTTTATCATTTTCAACATTCTCATCAATTTCACCATGAGTTGACATTGAAATCCTAATTTATTTCAATAAAAAACATTCAATATATTCTATTTCCATAATTTCTCATTTGTCTCCAAGATACTTTACCAGGAAGGTTATCTAGCACATCTTTTTCAATTGTAAAAAAAACATTTTCACATTCATCCATACAAGGGATTTCATTTTCATTCATGCAAGGGGTTTCATTTTCATTTTCAAACATAAAAGGTATTTCATTCTCATTTGCATTCTTATGAGACATTTCACCATTTTTTTTTGTTTTTGCATTATTTCAACCCTATAATTATTGATATCATCAATGGTGTATCCAACTTCCTGTAAATAACTAGGATCAATATTATCAAGACTTGGGTTTGAAGACATATTTGGATAGATTGTTTGAAAAAGTACATTTTCCATATCATTGGTAGGTGGATTTGAATACATACCTAAATTTGTTTGCATAGGTGCTATTTCCATATCATTCAAAGTTGAAGTTGAAGACATAGTTGAGTTTGTCTCCATAATTGCATTTTCTTCCATATTCACCATCTCCACATTTGCATCATCTATATTCATCTCATCATTCATATTTTCCTCTTCAACATTCATGGAACTAGATGCTTCCAAATTTTTCATTTGACAAATCATTTCTCTTCTATCCCTTTGTCTTTGTGCCTCCATTTCTTTATTTGCTTGAATTTCTTCAAGTGTCATTAGCTTTCTACATTTTTTTTTCCTTTGCTTTAATCCCATGGTTACTAAACCCTCCTTGATAACAAAACAAATGATTCTTAACCTATTTTCAAATTGCTTTCTCCTTCAAATATTCAAATAAAACTATGTAGTATGAAGATCTTTCTTCTATAAACTTTGAAGTACAAAAACATCATGAATACATTCAAAAGTTCTCTTTTTCCAAATCTTCTTGTAAAATGTTCTTGTCCTTGATTCCACTTAAAAAAATTTCACTTACACTTTTCTCTTCCAACAATTGGAATAGAATATACCCTGTTAAGAGATTGCACAAGACAAAATTGCAATAAAAAATGCATAAAATGGTGCTTTCGAATCGTATTGTAGAAAAGGAATGTTGCAAGAAAAACGTGCTTTATCAGTATTTTCAAAACTGGGAAAAAATAACTAAATAAGAAACACATACGTGTTATAAAACCCATACACATTCTATTTTAGGAATACGTACATGTTATATAATGTGTACGTGTTCCCTTTACCAACGGGTAAATAGATGACACATACACATTCTATTTAAATAACATGTACATGTTTTAATTAAAAAATTGATCTCCAACCCACATGTAGCCTTGGTTTTAGGCTTAGGAAAGGCTTGGAAATATGACCCTTAGCCTTTGACCTGTAACTAAAAAACTAAGGCAGATTGAAGAATAATGTCCAACTTTGACAATATGGCTGATGGACTTTCTTTCTAAATCAATCTATAAAATTAAAAACCATTAGAGAACATGATGTCTAGTTTCCAAATATATAATTTTTATTAAGATTGGATTATATTTGTGTATAATAGAGAATTTTCATCTCCTATGCAAATCCCCCTTTTTCCTTTTCCACCTTAGAAAACCAAGTTCAGATGCTTAATTCCACCCAAGCTTGCTCCGTGCATAGCACTTGGAACCTATTTTGTGCGTTGGTGGAAGTGTTTCTATCGGGGACACCTAGACAGAGTGCATAAGTTTTCATGGCGTGCTTATGTCCCTGGTAGATTCCAATGGCTAAACCTATAGAGGTGTTACTCTTCTCATTGGCAGTGAAGTTGTAGTGCCCCTTTTGGCTAACCAACCCAAATATGGATGTTTTCTTCATCCCTTCTTCAAATTCATCTCTTGAGCAATATTTTCATCTTCTACACAACCTTCTAAGCATTTAGTTGAACTTCTACACCACTTCAAGCTTCCATTCTATCACTCCACAAGCTCACTTTCTCACTAACTTCAAGCATCCAAGCATTCTATTGCAGTAAAGCCTCACTCCATCACTCTGGTAGAGCACATTTGGGACTACGCCATTATAGCAGAGGCTTGATTACTCTCATTTCTCCTCCAAGCAACCTTGAGTGCTCTTGGTGGAGGTGGTAAGCTTCCCTATCCTCTCCTCTATCACTTGGTTGAGTAGCATAATACTGCTTTGTAGTGTTTGTAATCTCTTCACTATATTATTTCCTTTATCTCATTTCCTTGGCTATCTATGGAGGTGGAAACACCTAAACGAGAGTCTGATTGAGGTAGGCCCCTATATAGCCATCCAACATTTTCCCTTCTTTTGTGTGTAGGTGTGTGTGCTTCTTGAAAACCAACTAGCGAATGAGTTTCTTGGTGAGATCATTATTTACCTTTTCACTCTTACATTTCAGCTTTATAATATTAGAGAATACTTTATTTACTTTCTTATGTCATTCTAGCGCTTTGGTTAGTCAGCTGGGTCATTGGCCTATTTTGATAGGTTTGACCTTGTCTCTATTTTTTTTTAGCTGTATAGATGCCAACACACTTTAGAGACACTAGCACACCGTGCTATCATCCAAGGATTGTGCTTATGTCCTCAGGAAAAGAGCTTCCTGAGGCGGAGTGTTGAACCTAAAAACTGGCTCACCTAGCCCCACTTTGAAACTCGAGATTGTAGAGTGGTTGCAGGACTTGATATTCCTCATCATTCTCATCCTCATACCCTAAACATTATACTTAGGTGAGGTAAGTCTGGGTAGCCTCTTGTATCTTGACCCTCTATGACCTAGGGTCTTGCACATGGTGGTCCCCGTCTCTTACATTTTTGGTGAACCCGACATGAACCAACGTTTGTTCATCTATTGGTGTTGAAGCTTCACTTAGGTACTTCATGATTGTTGTGCTCTCGAGAATTGTGAAGGTTTATGAGCATCACAACCCAATCCACAAATTTTGAGTATATCATAAGGAGAAGTGTACGACACCTTTTGATGGAAAGGATGAAGGTATTGATTGGTCTCTCTTCAGTATTTTTCTCTAGTCTAGCCATTAGTTTGGCTATGTAGGAGCAGTTATCAAGGAACCTGATGAGATTCTCTGAAAAAATTGATCACGTCCCCACTTCGCTTGTGTCTCCTATGCCATCATCAGTGGATGAGCATGAGGCCATTCAAATTCTTGCAGAATATGTGTCCACCCTTGCTAGAGGACTAGGTAACCTAGGAAACCACTTAGAAAGAAATTTGAAGATGGCTAGAGCCACTTGGGTTCTTAGGGAATTAAGACATATGATGGGTAAAGATCAAACAAGCATAGAGCTTCTAAGTAGTTTCCTTGGTCTTTCTGAAGTGTGCACTCCTTTGAGTAACTCTAGTTTTGCACAAGGAGTCAACTTTGAAGAGCATGAGGGATAGTTAGGGGTATCAATGCCTTCCACTTCCATTTACATGACTGATGCAGTCCCTTCTATCAATATCCCTTATGTCCCTGAGCAACTTGAAACTCTCAAAGTAAATAAGGTCCGTTTGGGCTTTAACTTTACCCCTTTTGTCACCTCTGGTGGTAGAGGTTTTGGTAGATTGAGTGGTGGAGGCTTTGGTAGTCATGGTGGATTTGGCAGTAGAGGTTGTGCTGGTGGAGGTGGCTCCGGTGGAGGTCATGGTGGTGGTTTCAGCGGAGGCCCTACTGACAGCGGTGGCTCTAGTAGTGGTTCTGGCGGAAGTCAGACTAGTGGCGGTTTTGGAGGTGGGCTTGGTGGTGGTTTTTGGGAAGGTTCCTCTGGCCCTCTATCTTCTAATGACCCTATTCTAAACACCCTTCTTCAGAATATGGGTAAGATGCAGAGCCAATTAGCAAGCTTTTCCCAAGCCTCTACCCAGCCTATCTTCCAGCTTTTCTTTTGACATAGCCCATTGTCGGTTACCATCTTGAACACTCCTTTCCCTCAAGGAATGGAGATCCCTAAATTTGAGAAGTTTGGTGGAAAGGGAGATCTACAGACACATGTGTTTGCCTTTAACACCCTTTGCACCGACTTCTTCCATCATGATGCATTGATGGATAAACTATTCCCCTAATCTCTCAAGGTCACAACACTTGAATGGTACTATTACTTGCCTGACAATTCTATTTTCTCATTCAACCAACTTGTAAATTAGTTCCTTAAAAAATTCCAAGTGAACATCGGGCCGAAGATGACCTTTTCAGATCTCGTCTGATGTAAACAAAGAGATAATGAAAAGATCACTAATTTCATAGTGCGTTATCAAGTGCTCCTTTCACAAATCTCGAATCAGCTACCCAATTTTGACGTACAAAAGGTGTTTATAGGGAACTTGCAAAGGCCTTGGGAAGAGAAGCTCACCCTTATGAAGTACCCTTCTTTTGCACACTTGCATGCGGCCCTACGAGAATACTAGTAGACTATTGCTCAATTTCAAGGATCCTCCTCGCACTCCCATTCTGAGGGAAAATCCATTGTATCAATCTTTGGGAAAGATAAAGCCATTGCAAATGTAGTAGCCACTATTGATGACAATGGCCTCAAATGTAACCAAAAGTTCACAAAGTTGTTAGAGTCTTATACTTCCATCTTACAAAAGCTATTGAAGGATAAGATCATAACTTTACCGACCCCTAAGCCTGTTAAGGAACCCTACCCTAATTGGTATGATGGGATCACTTAGTGCCAATACCATCATGTTAATAGACATGATACCAAACAATGTATGTGGCTATGTTATGTGATAAAGGATCACATCAAGGATGGTACCATTCATCTCGATGGGAATAAGCAAAACACTAAGAAGTCAGTGGCAAAGGCTAATAATGAATTGCAGATATACATAGACCCATTTCTGTCACACTCTGCTAGCATGATTATTGATCCCACTAATTTTGTTACCCAACTCGAGGCTTATGTTAATATGGTCAAGGGTAACTTCCATTATTCCACCCACACCCGGTTCACTAGATGTTACATTTACATCACAAGATTTACCCTTAAACAACAAACCTTCACCTCTCTACATTCTTGCTTGTGTCAATGGTAACATTGTGACAAGAGTCTTGATTGACCCCATGAGCTATGTGAATGTTATTACTAAAGAAACATTGGTATTAAATTCACTAAAAAAGGAAAAATATAAAGAAATGAAATCTACCATTCGTACACATGATGGTATGAGTCTAAAACCTTATGGCTCGATCACTTTGTCCATCCTGATTGAACCTAGGGCTGTCAACACAGTCTTTGATGTTATCTCAGAGTTGGATCTATTCAGAGTGGAGTTGGGAATTCCCTAGTTAGCTTCCATGAATGGGGCCGCCTCCATTATCCACAAATGTTTAAAGTTTTCCCACAAGGGTGTCATGCATGTAGTGCATGACACTAAATATCAACCCTTGGTGTCTCATGGTGGATATTCATTGGATCACTTTTGGCCTTCCCTAGTTGGTCCACTTCCTCTGAGAATGGAACTACTTTACAAAAACTATGTGAAGTATAAAATTCAGGGAAAAGGGGAGCCATACCTGACCCTTCCTATGAAAGAACAATCGGTTTCCTCCTCTTCCTAAGAAGAGAAGAAGAAGCTCACGCCGACTACTATTCCTTCCTAGAAAGAGAAGGAGAAGTCCACATTGGCTCCCTCTCCTTCCTGTAAAGGTAAAGAGAAGGCTACATCGACTGCTCCCTCTTCTCCAAAGAAAGAAGAGAAGCCCGTACTGGCTTCTACTCCTTGCAAAGGAAAAAAAAAGGTGAGTTTTCCCTAGAATGCCTTGTCCTCTCCCCTTTCATGTGAAGAGTACTAGATGAGCAAGCCCAATGGCTACCAACTGAGTCTTATGATTCCTCCTTAGTGTAGGCCCAAGATCAAGATTACAAACCTCCCTAATGAATATCCTAGACTGCGGTATTATTTATAGGGCAGAAAGAAAGGTTCTCATAGAGAATTCAATCCATGGCCTCCTACTATTCCTACTCCTTAGGTAGTGAGTGGAAAGAGGCCTGCTGCTGAGGCCCTCAAGTCAACTCCTCTTGTCGCTCCTTAGCCTATTCCTTCTCCTCCTGTGCAGGAACCTATTCCTTCACTTGAAACAATCATAGTGGACGTTCCCATGGTTGAGCAAGAACCTCTTGTCCCTTTGCAAACTTCGACCTCTAACGCCAAGAGCCGTAGAAACTGCCTTGCACATGAATGCAAGCACTGGCAAAAGGCTCTCCTGGCTGAGCTGGATGCCTCACAAAATAAGGAGGAAGGAACAATTGTTCCTGCTTCAAGACCCCTTGTAGCATCTTCTTCCTCCCTTTCTTCTACTTCTCTCCAGTCTAGTCCTGTACTACTTGATTTCCACTGTGAGTACAAATGCAACTAACCCTAAATGGGTACAGGTGTTCATCGCTCCTTCAGTCAAGCCACCTTTGCTAATGTCTGTTCCAGATATCTAGCTCTTCTTGAAGCCCATGGATATGGTTAATACTTTGGTTGTATCCACTATGGTTCTTTCTTCCTCTTCCTCTGCACCCCTAGCTTTGTCCGTGGGGAGTTCATCTCCTCCAATGAAGAAAGAGGTAGAGGGTGGTCCTTCTAGCAAAAAAGGATGTAAGAGGAGCCCACCTTATTCACAAGGTGGTCCTATGCTAACTTGTTTTGTCCTTGTGATAGAACGAGTCTTGACTTCCCCTAATTTTTTCACTGCTCCCGAGTCATTCAGTGAGCTTAGTAATGAACCTCAGGCGCAACCCCTCCCATCTACTAAAATTAGGCATGATGCCCCTATGGGGTGCATGTTTAATTCCATGGATGAAGTCCTGGTCTTGTTGGCGCTCTTCACGAAATCACTAACCTTGACTCCACAAGAGCTCGACGGAGAGGACCTTGAGGGTCCCTCTTCCTTATCCCTTATTGTGGGAGGGCCGGATGCTCCTCCTCTTAACATCCTGCCATTGCAGGCTCATCCTCCTTCCCCTTATGAGGATTTATATTGGGAAACATATGACCTCTTGGTTGATCAATGTTAGGAGGAGGCCCTTTCTTGATTTTGTGTGTGTGTGTTTTGTTATGTTTTCCCATGTTCTTGTGCTATGTGTGCCTGGATGATCCTCATCACCCCTATTGGTGCTTGGATACATGCGTGGTTTTTGTGTCATAAACCTTCTTCTATTTGTATCATCATTCTTCCATGTATGTGCTTAATTTTTCGTTAAATTGGGGATGATGTAAAGCATTGGGGGAATTTAGGCTCCCCTTCCATGTTGACCCAATTTTTTATTTTCACATTTTTTTCCATGCATTCTTCTTGATCTGGTTGGGGATTGATGATCTTTCACCTTGCATTGTGGTTACTTATTATTATATGATCTCAGATAGATCTGACCCTGCTAAATGAGATCCCCCTGTGTCCTTTTATTATATTTTTCTTTTCTCTTTTGCTTTATGTTTATCTTTCTCTCTTATTTGCCTAAGTTGTCCCTTCTATGTGTGACAATGCTCTTCTTCAACACTTCAATTTTTAGAAAATGAATTCATTGACAACGAATCTTTTCTTGAAAGTCTTCACAATTTTTTCCTTAGAAACACATTCTTAACACGAAACCCTAACGAAACATGTTTCCTTCATCACGAGTTTGTAAAGAAAGGACTTGAAGACCTTCCTCTGAAGTGGGAACAGTTTTTATTTTCCCCTCGTGCAAGGGCATATCCTTCCTTTTGAATTCCTTGATGAAGTGAACATCTTTCAAAAGGATTCCTTGATGACGAATCTCTCTAAGAAGAATTGCTTTTGAATTGTGTGTCCCTTCAGTGGACCCCCTTCTTCCTCACAGTGGGTTCCCAAGGGACCATTCTTTCAAAGTCTCTATTCCGAGTGGAATTCTTTCATGTCTAGCTTGGGGGTAGCCTAACTAGACCTTACCTTTCAAACAATGCATCCCTTGGGTGGACCCCTCTCCTTTAGAAGGGTTCTTGAGGGACCACTTCAAAATTTTTACTTATTGATGGTCTGTGTGTCTGTCCACTTATTTTTCTACACGACCGCTTTTGACATGTTCTATCTACGGGTAGATGTGTTGCCATTTCCTGACTCTATGAAATTCGCTTTCTCATATTTTCTCCATGCAAGAGATCTAGGGGGATACCTCCCTACAAGACAAAAAACTTGTAGGGTGCTTTCCTATGAGCTTCCTCCATATGAGAGATCTTGGGGGTGGCTCCCCTCCAGGACTAAGAGCATGTAGAGCACTTCTTTGGGTGTTCTTCATGCTTGAGTTCATGGAGAATACCTTCCCTGTAGGATTGAGAGCCTGTAGGGCACTTCTTTAGGTGTTCTTCATGCTTGAGTTTATGGAAGATACCTTCCCTATAGGATTGAGAGCCTATAGGGTGCTTCTTTGAGTATTCTTCATGCTTGAGTTCATGGAGAATGGCTTCCCTATGGGACTGAGAGCCTATAGGGCGCTTCTCGGGGCTTTCTTCATGTGAGAGATCTTGGGGGTTGCCTCCTTGCAGGTCTACGGACCTGTAAGACACTTTTTTTTTTCTAACTTCATAGTTTTGAGCAACTATGGAGTCCTTTTCTTTTCCAACACCTTTAGGTTCACCGGATCGCAATTTGCTTCCTCGACGGTTTAGGTATATATCACTAACCTTACACTCTTCTTGATCTACTTTACTGAGTACTCATTAGTATTCATGCTGGCTAAAGTGGGGGAAAAATGTATAAGAGAAAATTTGCATCTACTATGCAAATCCCCTTTTTTCCTTTATCCACCTTAGAAAACCAAGTTCGGGGGCTTAATTTCACCTAAGCCCACTGTGTGCATCCTACTTGGCACTTGTTTTGAGCATCAGTGGAAGAATTTCTATTGGGAATGCCCACATGGTACATAGATGTCTGCACGACATGCTCACGTCCTTGGTAGATTCCTACGGCTGAACCTACAAAGACGTTACTCTTCTCATTGGCAGTGAAATTGTAACACCCTTTTCGATCGACTAACCTGAATATGGCCATTTTATTCATTCCTTCTTCAAATTCATCTATTGAACAATCTTTTCATCTTCTACACAACCTTCTAAGCATTCAGTTGAACTTCTACACCACTTCAAGATTCCATTCTATCACTCCACAAGCTCACTTTCTCATTCACTTCAAGCATCCAAGCATTCCATTGCAGCAAATCCTCACTCCATCACTTTGGTAGAGCACATTTGGGACCACACCATTGTAACAGAGGCTCAAGTACTCTCATTTATCCTCCAAGCAGCCTTGAGTGCTCTTGGTGGAGGTGGTGAGCTTCCCTCTCCTCTCCTCTATCACTTGGTTGAGTAGCATAATATTGCTTTGTAGTGTTTGTAATATCTTCACTATATTATTTCCTTTATCTCATTTCCTTGGCTATCTACATGGAGGTGGAAAAACCTAAATGGGGGTCTTATTGAGGCAAAACCCTATACAACCACCCAACATTTTCCCTCTTATTGTGTGTAGGTGTGCGTGCTTCTCAGAGAACTAACTAGCGAACGAGTTTCTTGGTGAGATCATTCTTTCCCTTTTCACTCTTGCATTTTTGCTTTATAATATTAGAGAATACTGTATTTACTTGCTTGTGTCATTTTGGCCCTTTAGTTAGTCAGCTGGGCCATTAGCCTGTTTTGATAGGTTTGACCTTGTCTCCATTGTTGTCTAGTTGTTCGGACGCCAATGCACTTTATAGACACCAGTGTGCCATGCTATCATCTAGGGATCACACTTACATCCTCAGACAGAGACCTTCTTGAGGTGCAGTGTTGAACTTAAAAATTGGCTCGCCTAGCCCCACTTTGAAACTTGGGATTGTAGAGTGGTTGTAGGACTTTATAGTCCTCATCATTCTCATCCTCATACCCTAAACATTGCACTTAGCTGAGGTAAGTTAGATCAACCTCTCACATCTTGACCCTCCGTGACCTGGGGTCTTGCACGTAGTGGTCCCCCTCTCTTACAATTTGTTATTTTTTAATTAATTTCTAAGCAAACTAGTCTTTAAACTTGAAATATCAAAAAAAAAATAATAAATATTTTTTGGTTAAGTTTCTTGTTTAAAAAATAAAAATGGAATCAATCTTTAGACAATTCTCTACATAATGAAAAAAATTTATTCAAAAAATGTTTAGTTTAGGTCCAATTATGTTGTCAATACATGTTGATTTTTAGAAACAACAATTAAGGCCAATAAAAATTCAATAAAAAAATATTCAAAAAAATTACCAAAAAATATCCTCATCAATCTTCATGTTGTTAGCTCTCATTCCCCAAAAGGAATTAGCAAAATACTTTTATTTGGGTCAAAAAGTGGTGTTTGTACACATGCATGGTATGGTAAATTATTATTTTTTTTTAAAGTGGTTTTTATACATCCCTATCAAAATTTAATTTCTATCATCTGGGTATTTGAATAATTACATATTTGGAAACTAGATTCAAAATGATAAATTTCATATTACTGAATTTTTCTAACATTCATTGTGTAAGTGCCTCAAATTTTTAGTCCAAGTGTGAAAAATTCTAAAAAAGCAACAAAAACACTTCCATTTTTTGAGCTTTTTGTGGACCCAACTTCTTGCATCATGCTCTTCTCAGATCCATCAAAGGGGGAAATAGATAGCTTTCTCAATGAGTGCTCCAATGCTTCTGGCTTGAGGGGTGAAAGGTAAATTCCTCTTTTATTCTTCTTCATTTCCATGAAATCTTTCAAAGACAAGATCTCTTTTATTAGAGGGTCCCAATCCCTATACTCTTCACAAGCTCTTGAGATGTCATCTTGGAGAATAGTTCCTTCCTCTGGAACTTCTTCCACTCTTCGAATGAACTTGGGCTTAAGGATCCTATTGCTAAAGTCCATTTCAAAACTTTGGGTGGCAATCTCCTTGTCCTTGGACCCTTTCCACCACTTGATTTGTTGAAGGCACTAGTTCCATTAATACTATCATTCTCTTTCCTTGTGTTAGTGTGCATCCATGAAATTTTTTGGTTGAACATGTCAACAAGATTATTTTTCCCTTGTATCAACTCCTAAATTTTTTCTTTGGCTTCATGTCATCCTCTATTATTTCTCCTTGACATGCTTTCTTCAGTTCTCTCCATAATTTGATCGCGCTTTCACTTGATAACATTGATCATTAGGAAATCGTATAGGCTGACAAAATCTTTCTTTGCATTTCTAGTATTTCCATTTCCACTTAGGAGTATTGTTTGGCCATCATAATCATGCTCTTAGGTGAATGGAAATTTTGTAATAGTTCCACTTGATTATTAAATACAAGAAAGGTACAATAAATAAACTTTCCAATTTACTATCTAGGCTACCTTTGATTTGATTTTAGTTATCACTAATTTGTTTCATCATTTAATCCATTTGGAAAAGAGGTTTGTGTGGATGATTATGAGTATGAAAAGCATATTGGGGAGTTATATAAAAAACTAGAGGAAAGTAAGCATTATAATTTATAGCTAAACACTAATTTTCACTTTAAGGGATGGCCTACTCTTCATGTGTAAGTTATTATTCATATCAAAAGAAAGAAGATTGAAATTTTTAAGAGAAACAAACAATTCTAGGATGGTTGGTCATTTTGTAGATACATTTATGGTGCTATGTTTATTTTTCTTATATATAAAAAGATGTTGCAATATTTTTTTGTGACCTTATAAGTTGTGAATGTAAGTAAGCCTAACAACTAGAAAGTAGGATTATAGATCAACCACTTTCAATCCCATCACATACATGGGAGAACTTTTGATGGATTTTTTTAGTGGCTTACCCATACCATGGAAAGGACATGATTTTTTTTTTGTTAGGGTTGATAGATTTAGTGAAATGAGTTTCTTTTATCCCATGTGAAAAGACATTGATAGGTAAGTATGCAATTAAATTTTTCCTTGCTAATGTTTGGATTCACTTTGGTTCATCTCAAAGCATCATTTTAAACCAATATCAAAGGTTTTTTGGTAATATTTTGAGCATATATTGGGATAAAATAGATATTATATTGTAAAGAGAAAAATATATGTTTTCCATAAATATATGGTCAAACTAAAGTGATTAATAAGACACCGGTGCAATGAATTTTTGGATATAATGTTATTCATTAGAATATGTGGGGTGAAAGAATAACATACATAAAAAAAATCCTACAACTAGATAAGAAATTCTTCTTGTTATGAAAATGTGATATTTAACTATAATCTTAATGTCCTAATGTTTTTTATTAAGGAAAAATAGGTTTCAAAGGGGCCCCAAATCCCTTTGCAATGAGAACAAGCTAAAAAAGAAAAACACAAGGACATTAGGTAGCCACCAAAAACAAAAATATCTATTAAAGAATAAGCATTTCCAAACCAACAACTAAACCATCAGTAAAACATCAACCAAAAAAGCCACTAACAACAAAGACTACTATAATTCTTCTAATATCTTAGCAACTTCTAAATTACTGGAGATGACTTTCTTGTGCATCTCCACCACATCATCCAGCTCCTAAACAAGAATGAAAACTCTCTTCTTGGTCTTGCTTCTATTTCTCACACACAACCTCTCAACCTTGATCTTCTCCATCATATTTTTTTGACCTTTAACAACAAACTCCTACACGTTCTCCACATGCGAGCTTTTTCATTCAGAATAGTGAGCCTTGAGGAACTAGTATGGAGATACTAATTACTAACTTGCACAATAGTACTCATGTCTTCATAGATTTTGTTGGCTTTATCCTCAGGGGATATTAGCCTAGAATCATGATCTCTACCCAATTTAGCAGCATCAGTCACCACCTTATTAAGAACAATATTCATAGTTTTAACCCTGCTATGCATAGTCCATTCCTTTTTACTATTATTGACCAATCCAACATTGATATTATACATAGTATTCATTTTGATGTTGATTTATTTGACCTCCAAAAGAAGCCATTTGAATATAGAAAGGAGGTTTCTCATTCCATCCTTAGCCATTCTAACCACAACATCCATATTAAGCTTCTCCAAATTGAGAGGCTCTTCCATTAGATTAGCTGACCTCCCAAGATGGTCCTTAGACACCTTGAATTTTCCCTTCAAAACACCATGAACAGGAGAATCATCCAAGTCGACCACTTCAACCTCAACATTTGTCTTCTTTGATTTAACAATGTGTCTTTCAAAAAATCCAATTGACCCTTCCCCTCTTTGGCAACACCCTCCACATTACCCTAGCCATCAAGAGCAACAATCCCAGTCTGATTAGGGGAATTATCCCCAATTCCTTTATCCCCTTCCCCTTCCATGCATTTACCTTTCCTAGAAGCCAACTAAGCCTCTTTTTGATTCCCATTCTCCCCCTTGGACACACTCTTAATTCCAGTAGAAGCCACCTCCTTCATATTCACATCTGTATTATATCCACCCGACCAAGAATGTGACAAGTCTTAGACTTAGGGTTCTACTTCAGCTTCTTGACACCAACTTTCACCAAGGTCAAAATCTCATCAGAAGAACCAACCTCATCATCCCCTTCCAACTCATTAGAAAAATACCTTGTTTCATAGCTAGGGAGGGAACCCTAACCTTTATGCCAACTAGAGATCTTAGAAATTTTAGGGCCACACATTTCGTTCACAAATTCCATAATTAGAAGCATAAGCCCCTCATGTAAGATGAATTTATTAGGATTCTTTCTATTCTCCACAATAACATTTTCCATCGATAAGAACAAATAGAATGGAAAAGAAAAAAATTATTGTGCCTTAAATGGTTTAACAACATGAAATGGAAACCATAGATGGTCGAGAATCTGCCAAAGAAAAATAATAAAGAGAAAAATCATCGTCTAGTGAAAACCACTTTGTTGGAACTTTGGGAAAGTATCATGATAAAAGCATGGAAAAAAAGTGACATGAGTAGAATCAAGCATATTTGTGCATCATTTCAGGTGGAAGCATCTCATCCCCTCCATCGTAATAAATATGTCATCCATCCAATCCATCTTCATCCAAATTTGTAAAATTATCTTTATCTTGACAAAGGTTCGACATATAGTTCTATAGACATGTAGAAATGACCTAACAAGTATCACAAATCCTAAATGACATTTTCTCATCATCAACATCATTATCACTGGATATCAATACATTTCACATCATTTACTTCAAAACCCTAATTTCCTCAATTGAATAATATCACATTATTTAATTAATTAACTTTTTCATAATTTTTGACTAATTAAATAAATTTCATTTGTTTAAAAAAGTCCTAATCTAACTTTGTTTTTCCCAATTAATTAAATAAAATTAGTTATTTAATTATGTCGCTAATTCATTTTATTCTCCTAAACCAATTAAATTGTTAATACTTAATAGTTTAATTAAATCACTTTCCCCTAAACATTAATAATTGAATAAATTATTCAAACATCTTACAAAATGGTCAAAACAAACAGACATCTAATTTAATCCCTTCCATATGATTAAATTTATTGCATTTACGTCTATCATATTAATATTAATTTATTAAATTAATATTACCCCCTTTGTCCCATAAAGTATTTAATTTAATAATTAATACTTTGTCTTTTCCCTTATTCCTCTCTAAATTAAATAAATACACTAATTTATTTAATTTAGTCATTCTTCCTCTTTTTGATTTAAAAATCAATTTAAAATTCCTCACTTTCTCTCTCCTTGTCACATCCTCCTACATTTGCCACTTGCCTCTAATCTTCTGTTAATTAGCCTAATCCAATATTTGCACAACCTTAACAAAATCATTAGCTAAATTTAGCACCACCTTTTTGGTCAATTCTTCCATTTTTCCTTTTTGATGTTAACCCCCTTTCCTATGTGAATTTTTAATTCACATTTATTTGCTCTAGATTCCTCTCCTTTAAATGTGAATTTTTAATTCACATTCCATTCTCCCAAGGCTTCTAGAACCTTGGACTTGTCACAATCTCCACATGTGACCAAGTCCCACCTTTTTGGAGCCCACCTTTTACCCTCTAGATCATCCTATGAGTGTGAATTTTTAATTCACATTTATATCCCCAACCACCTTTCACTTTCCCATGTAGATTTTTGAGGAATTCCAAAATTCCTCAAATGTCCCTTTCACTCCCACTTGGGGACAAGAAATCCCTTTTTGTGGAAATCCTCTCATCCCCCAAGGTGCATGTCCTTTTCCACCTCATGTAACTTTTTGACAACTCATCTCCACCTCATACCCTCTTGTCCACTTCACCCTCCACATGTCAAGATGTGAGGGCTTGTGGGTTCTCAACCCACCATAGCCCTTCATCTTGACCTTGTTGATCAATCTTGACCCTTGAATTCAGAGAATTCAAATTCCTATAAATACCCCCTCCTCAAGGGCATTTCCAACACTTTGCACTCTCATAACTACATGCTGTCCATTTGAATCCTCAAGCCTTTTTCAATCATTCAACCATCTTTGTTCATCATTTTGCATATTGAAGCTTGCATTTTAGTCATTCAATCCATCTAAGGAGCACACAACCAATCCAAGCAAGGGCCAATCAAAGAGGTATCAACAACAAGGGAGGTAAAATATTTGTGTTTCATTTTATTTTTCCTTTTCGTTGAACCACTTTTTTTGGCTAATCTTGAGGTGTCCTTGGTAGTTTCTTAGTTAGTTTCACATTCTGAATTCCAGGTATCTCACAAACAAATAGAACTTTGTTTGCAAAAGTCAAACATCACTTACATTCAACTCAAAAGGATTAATTAATTAAATCAATTAATTAATTATCCGACATTCATGATTGAGCAAATTACAATCACCAATTGCTATTGGATGATCTAGGATTGATTCATACACGAGTAGATACAAGGGTACAGATTCAATAGATTAGATTTAGGAAGATTTTCAATGGGGCAACATGCCTTCTTTGCTTTAGGATCCATAGACATGATGAGGCATTGGTAGATTGCTATGGATGAGGAATATGATTCCTTGATTAGAAATCACACTTGGGATTTGAATTCACTTCCTAAGGAAAGGAAGATAGTTTGATGTAGGTTGATATATCAAACTAAATTTGTAGTAGATGGGTTAGTTGATATGTACAAATCATGATTGTTAGCCAAAGGTTTTTCAAAATTTCCAGGCATTAAATATACAAAAAACTTTTCACTAGTTGCTAAGATGACTTTGTAAAGTGGAAAAATGTATCCCTTTTCATTTTCACACTTGTTTGGGCCCTCCCTATTAAAATTAGGCTTCTTTCTACCTTATTTGGTCCAATTTTGCATCCAAAAGCCTTATTTAATGCATCTTTTTGAGGAGAATAACAAAATTTATTAAATGACTAATCATAATTCATGTTTTTTGGTTGTGTTCCGAATCTAGTGATCTGGGACTTATATTCCACCTTGGGCTTATGGGTCCCACTTAGGTTTCGAGGCTTGATCTTGAATATTGTATAGAACTTAACATTTCTTGAAATTTGTCTCCCAAGCTTAGGCTACTGGGATTCATATGACCCAACTGGCATATGAGTCCTACTTTAGCTTGGACCTATTTTGAATTCAATTCTTGGTGGGATTTTATTTTCCTAGATCTAATGTAGACTTGTAGTGTTGTAATTTTAGGAAATTTGGCATAAACAAGTATAAATACAAGGTTATTTCACATAATTTCACCTAAGCAATCTTATGAAGCACTCCTATAGAAAATTTTATGATCAAGAGAATTCAAGGGAAAGTTATCAAGCATTTAAAGCATCAATTTGAGATTCAAGCATTATGTCAAAGTCTTCATGCATCATGCGTGTTTTTGAGCTAACATTTGTGATGTAGGTTTTCATGATTCAAGCAAGCATTCAAGATCAAGTTTTAAGAATTCAATCAAGAGTCAAGATCCACAACCACTAGAGCCACTTCACACAAGATTGTAGCATTTATCTCAAGGGCTTGGTGAGTTGCAACATTACACATTATACATTCATCATTCCTTCATTCTATTTCATTTCATTTCATTTCAAGGTTCAATTACCAAAATGGGGTTTGACCAAGGAAAATCCCCATCCACTAACACAACTGTAATGTCCCCATTTTAGCCATACACTCTTTTGTGTTTGGTAGCCTATTTCCAAAATCTTGTAGGCCAGTCAAAAGTTGAAATTAGGGTTTCCACTTTTCTAGGAGGTTTTTCATGTGAGAGTTTTTGATGCATGTCTGGTGGAGCTTTCTAGGTTTCTGGAGAACTTTAGGATGAGGTAACATGCATGACGAGATAATGACTTGCATTTTTGGCTGATTCCTTTGGCAGTTTTGGAGGCTTGCATGTTGGTGTTTTAGAATTTGGATTTTGGATTCCTTCTGGGTTTTCAAAGAGCTTCATGGTGATGTGACATACAACTAAAACAAAGGTCTTTTCTAGACTTACTATTTTTAGTAAGTCACGATGGCCACCTGGTTTGTGCTCAAAATGAGTTTGGAACAACTTACTATTTTTAGCAGTATGCTATTTTTAGCAAGTACTATTTTTGGAAGTGCTATTTTGAGTAGCAGTTCAATAGTTCAGTGTAGTGGCTATTTCTAGCAAGTCAGTTTATTCAGTTTGGTCTCCAACATTTGAGGTGATTATTTTGGCAAGTTTGATATTTGATGAGAATAACATTTTAAGTGAAATAATTTTGTTAAGGCTTGGGGATGACTTTGGAGAATTACTTAAGTCATATTAAATATATTTCACCTTAGCCTTGGATGCTTAAATGGAGAGATAAGTTGGGTTTATTAAAAATCGATTGTTTATAAGGTTTCTCACTTAAGTAATTTTGGATGCCATATTTGGAGAAATATTTGGATATTCTAAAGTATTTTACTTAAGTGACTTGGAACACCTATCTTATGTTATATTTTATTTTGATAAAGTAATATTTCCTCATGTGCCTTGGATGACTTCGAAAAGGAAGAAAATGAAATTCAAATGAAATTTGGAAAAAGGTGAAAAGAGAATCTCACTTGGGTTCCCTAATTGGAAGGAAAAAGTGGATTTGAAAATGGAGAAGAAAAGTTGTAAATATCAAAATTGGCCTTCATTTGAGCATCTATTGTTGCTATTATACTGTTATACTACTAAAATACTTTCAAATCTTGATTCGAGGAATGCATACCTCCTAGTTCCTTCAACCTTGGTTTTGTGCTTGAAAGATAGCACCCAGCTGAGTTTCAGAGACTACTTCTCATCTAGGGAGTGTAGATAGAGTTTCATAGTTGAGGTTTTGAAGATTTTGTTGTCTACATGTTGTTGGTTTTGGCTATGGCTGAAGCATATTTTCATTTGTAGTTCATTGCATGATTTTTATTTCATTCTGGGTACTTGCTATATCCATTCTTAGGCCCTAGGCATCCCATCTTGCAAATTTTGAGAATTTTTAATGAGGTCTCTAATTTTATGTTGATGGTTGCCCCTCTTGAAGGCTATATCATGCCTGACAATGTCTTGGAATGTGTGCATTAAAATATTTGGAGGTATTTGTAGCTGATTCTTTGTCTAAACTTGGGTGCCTTCTCCTTAGGCTTCATTTGCATTTAGTTTCAGGTGTTTTGGTGGAGTTTTGTGAGAGTTGTGAATATTTTGGTGTGTCTTCTAGTTACTGGTTTGTGATTTTAGTTTGTTGGTCTATATATCATATTGTAGTAGTTGGAGTTTTTGGGATTGTTTTTCTTGGTTGGGAGTCTTTTGGAGTTGCAGAGACATTCTATAACATCTGCAACACTTTGGACATCTCTAATACTTGGCTCTTATAGATTTTATTTCACATTGTAATGTTGATTCAGTAGTACTGATTAGCTCTTTAATTTTTTTGCAAAATTCTATCGTATTCCCACTCTTAGTGGAAGAAGGCTGGGATTGTCACCTTATTTAATTTCCTACATGCATTTTCATTCCCACCATTGGGGGAAGAGATAGGCCTCAACATCTTTACTTTCTATAAGTTGCATATCTCATATGTTGATTGGTTGAGCTATCAATTCACTTCCACTGACATACGTGGTTGAGTTACATAATCTACATTTCCAATATTGTACTTTCATTTAGTTTGTTACTAGTGATCCTTGGAGCCATATGATATCACCTCACCCATCTTGGGTCTTGAGTGAACATTCTTGGCATAGGGTTACTTTCAACATTTGATTTGATTATGCTAGTGCTAATGGGTGAAGATTGTTGTGTTAAAAAATTGAAAAATATAAGGGGGGTCATTTTAGTGGTATTAGAGCCAAGATCCTACCATCTTGTAAGAAATTCAATGATTCAATTTTCAAATGAGTGATAGAGATATCAAATAATACATAAAGAGAGAGATGACTACAAAGAATTCTATATCATAGTTAATACAAGAACTAACCATGCTTATGAGAGATCCTGACATTAAAGAGCACTCAAGGATTGCCACAAAATCTAAATGTTTGGATGGGAAGGCTGCCTCAACATGTGAAGGATGTCTGGTAGAGCCCAAACAAAATCCCTTAGACTTGCATGTGATTGGTAGTGATGAAGATCATTTTGGTGATAAGAACAAAACAAAAGTCTTGAATCCTAATTTGGATTCATCCAATGAAGGTCTTGAGACTGATGACTTCACAAAAGATGATGGTAGAACTATTGTGTGGGATGAGTTCGCTAAAGAAGAGAAAGTTGAAGGAAATACTAGTGGTGTCATTGAACCAACTTATGATAGTGATGATGTTGGTGATGATTCCAATGAGTTCATGCAAAATCATGTCGAATATTTGGTGATGGAGGATTTTTCTATTGCTATAGTCCCAACTTAAGAATTTCCACATGAAGAATTTATGACAAGTAGCCAAGAAGACCTCTTTGGTGTGCATGGGACTGTTAATGATGAAATCAGTAACATACCTACTCATGATGGGTTCATTGAAGATAAAATTGAGAGTTTTCCAAAAAACTTGCATAGATGATTCTTTGCTTCATTATAATGTTGGTGACATGGGTGGACTTGGTTTTGATCATAAAACTAAGCTCTTGGAGGAAGCTACTAATGAAGAAATTAGTTTAAGTGAAATGGGGAGTGACTCATTCAAAGAGTCAAAACTTCAAGAGGAGCATGATAAGCACTTTCTTGTCGACCATCTCAATCAACCCTTTTGCATTTGGGATCTGGGTGTGATGGAACCAAGGTATGATAAAGAACCTATGTGGGATGAATTTCCCTTTGATCCTAATGAAGATGAAAAATAAAATTGCAATGCAAGCTATGAGGCGTCCTTTAGAGGGGAAGGTGTCTTTGATGAAGAATATTACTTGGAAAAGCTCCATGATGATCCCTTTGAGTTGGTTGTAGCCACTAAGAGTATGTTGATACTGAAACCTTCAGAACAACATTTAGTGATGACTCATTGATCAAGTTGGGGGATGCAATAACCTTTGATCAAGGAGATAGTGAGGAGGAAGTAGAGCTAGAAGACCATATGGCTCTTGAAGTGTTCAAAAATGTGCCTCAACTTGCTGGCTTAAACCTTTGTTAAAGAATTGGCATTTTTACCCTTCATTTGGTCTTCATTGTTAGCCTATCACCCAAAATTTGAACCTTGAAACTTAAGTCGCGGGGTTCTGAAAGTTTGTAACTAGGCGATATCATGTAGGTTGCAGGATTGTTATTTTCTCTAACCTTGCAACCTTATTGCAGAGTTTGGAAGTTTCTTAACTTCTTGACTAGACAATATTCTTTGATGTTGTGGTGATTGGGAATTATCTAACCATCAGCGGAAGATTTGAATTTTAGGTTTTCCCTGACTGGGCGATAGTGTTATCGGCTTGTTGTAGAGTTTGGGAAAATCTTAACCACCGACTAGAGGTTATGAAGTTAAAGTTTTTCCCAACAAGGTGATCTTCTTTGTTGTCACGACATCTTGGAGTTTCCTAACCAATGATGGATGTTGTAAAGTTTATGGTTTCTCAGATTGGGTGACAAGTTGATGGATGGTGGGACCAGTCTATGTATATGGTGATGTCAGCTGTATGACAGTGACATGGATGTTGCATGGACGGTGGGTATCACAAGGAACAACCAACAGTTTGGTGTGATAGTCAATAGTGGTGGACAGGTGACATGTCGACATGTGACACAATTTCATTTGTTGATTTTACATCACTGTTGTAAATCAACAATCATTTGCTGAAAGATTTATTTCATGTTAGCGATATGTTTGCATTTACTGCATGATCTGACTCGGGGGTTGACAGAGTGTGAAAATAGTAATATTCTCTATATCCAAAATTTAATTCTAGGCATCTTGATACATGCTAATATCGATATGCATGGCCCAATATGGAGGAAGCTTGTTGGCGAAGGAACAAAAAATTAAATGAAACCCTAATATGATTTTATGGAAAACAACTGTCTATAAGTGAGGTCAACCAAGAGGATGTTGTTGTGAGTTAACATCTAAGAGTGAAGTTTGTAACTATATATGTAATTGATTTACTGTAATACAAAGTGACTTTGCTTGGTGTATGGGTTTTTCTCCCATAAGGGCTTTCCCACGTATATCTGGTGTTATCTCTATGTGTGATTTATTTTGTCTCCCCTTTTGTTCTGTGAATGTGCATCTCAAATTTATGTAAATTGCTAAATGAGGTTTTTTGCACTTCTCTCCTGAGGATTTTGCATTAGGAAGGTGTTTTTCGTGCCTTTGCTTTCCTTACAAGTGGTATAAGAGCCTAGCCAATTGTGTTATCCTTGTGAGTAGGGCTAGTTTTTTGTGCTAATTTTGTTTGGTGGGAGTCTTGCAAAGGAAGAATTGATTACTTTGTTTACAGTTTGAGATGGCAAGTGCATCAAGTAGAGTAGAAATTGAAAAATTCAATGGTGGCAATTTTGAGTTGTCAAAACTCAAAATGGAAGACTTGTTAGTGGATAGAGACCTTTGGATTGCTGTGTCTAGAACTGTGCCACAAAGTATGAAGCAAGAAGATTGGGACCTCATAGATAGAAAAGCTAGAGGGTTGATAAGTCTTTGTCTATCTGATTTTGTACTCCTAAAAGTCCATGAGGAGAAGAATGCATCTTCATTATGGAAGAAAATTAGTGACAATTATCAAGGAAAGTATCTGGTGAATAAGGTATTCCTAATGAAGAAGTTGTAATCCTTGAAGATAGGATAAGGTGCATCTATAGCAGACCATCTGAATTCATTGAATATGATTGTTGCTCAGTTGTCATTTGTGGGTGTGAAGATAGAGGATGAGGATCACTATATGCTTATGTTATGCTCCTTAAATCCAACACTTGGGAACATCTAGTAATGGATATTGGAAGTACAAGAACTAATTTCAAGATGAAAGACGTGGTTTCCTTGCTATTGTTAGAAGAAATGCAAAGGAAGTCTTCTGAGATGGCCAAGGAGGCTCTTGCTGTTTGGGGTAGATCAAAGGGCAGAGGAAAGAAGAAGGACAAGAAGTATAAATCCAAATATGAAGGGAGATCAAAGTCTCTTGGTAAGAAGTCCAAGGTGAAATGCTGGAACTATGGGCAGTATGGTAATATCTGAAAGGATTGTAAGGAGGAGAAAAAGAAGAAGAAGAATAACTTTTGGACAATGACTCTTCTCAAAGTGATGCAAATTTCTTCATTGTAGACTTGGTGACTCAGGCATCAGATGATGTCTGGTTGATTGACTTAGGTACATCTTTTCACATGACATCTCACAAATAGTTGTTCACCAAGTATGAAAAGTATGCTGGAGGAAAGGTGTACCTAGCAAGTGATTCAACTCTGGAAATTGTTGGCCATGTAAGAGTTAAAATCCAATTCCTGAAAGGAAGAATCAAAGGGATTGGTGATGTACTACACATTCTAGGTTTGGCTTGTAACTTGATTTCAGTCAGTAAGCTAAATGATGCTGGCATGCAATTTTATTTCTCGAGTGGAGGCTGCAAGATGACTAGAGGCGTAATGGTGCTGGCTAAGGGTGTACACATAGGAACTTTGTACAAGATGGATGCACATCCTGTTCTCTATGACAACGTATCTATAAAGTCAAGCAAACCTGCTTGTGTAGAGAAGGAGAATGAAGCTCCTCTGGGTGAAAATTCCTTGTAGGTGAAACTCACAGTAGAGAAGACCATGCTGTTGCGTCATAGACTCGGTCACATAGGTGAGAAAGGTTTAAAAACCTTAAAAAATAAAAATCTTGTTGAAGGGCTTATTGATTGTAACCTTGAGTTTGATTTCTACGAACACTGTGTTTATGGAAAGCACTATTGTGTTTCATTTTATTCGAGTCCTCATAAATCTTCTAGTGTTCTAGATTATGTTCATTTTGATGTATTTGGTCTAGTGAATGTTCCTTCATTCTCGAAGTCTAGATATTATGTTTCTTTTATTGATGATTATTCGAGAAGGGAATTTGTGTATTTTTTGATGAGTAAATTAGAAGTGTTTAGTCGGTTTAAAGATTTTAAAAAAATGGTAGAAAATTAGATTGGAAGGAAGATCAAGTGCTTGAGGATGGATAATGGCAGTGAGTTCTGTTCTGCAGATTTCAAAAGGTACTACAAAGACCATGGAATTAAAAGACATAAGACTACGTCTTATACTCCATAAAAAAATGGAGTTGTTGAAAGGTTAAACAAGACACTAATGGAAAGAGTAAGAAGTATGTTGAGCAGTGCTAGTCTAGAGAAGAAGTTTTGGGCTGAGGCTATGGCTACAACATGTTGGTAAATCATTCACCTTGTTTGGCTCTTGTTGAAAAAACACCTTTGGAAGCATGGTTTGGTAAGAAGCCCTCTCTGAGACATATTTATGTCTTTGGTTGTGAGGCATATGCATATTTTCAAAATGAGAAAAGATCAAAGTTGGAGAACAAGGCTGTAAATGTATCTTCGTTGGATATGGTGTTGGTGTGAAAGGATACAAGCTTTGGAATCCTGCTACTGATAAGGTTTGTACAACCAAAGTGTAATATTTCATGAGCTGAAGCCTTCAATAGCTGATCCACAGTTAGAGACAAATAAAAAGGAAAATAAGAATGATGTAGTTGAAATTCCTCAAACTCCAGAAAAAGAGGAACTACAAAGTGTACCTAAAACTGAGGAGAGTTCTAGTAGCTTTGAGAGTTTTGAAGAAGAACCACAACCTTAGCCTCAACTATGAGGAGGTCCACATGTCAAAAGAATCAACTTGATAGGTATGAATTTTCTATGTTGTATTCGAATTGTGCCTATGCTTTGATTACTAGCATTTATGAGCCTAGGATTGTGAAAGAGGCAATTAATATATCTGACTCAAATTCTTGGTTAGAAGCTATAAATGAAGAAATGGCATCATTGAAGAAGAATGAAACTTGGGATTTGGTACTTTTTCTTAAAGGGTGAAAGCCTATTGGCTATAAATGGGTATTTAAGAAGATTGGTCTAGATGGTAGTGTTGAAAAGTATAAATCTCAATTGGTCATGAAAGGTTATTCCCAAGTGGAGGGAATTGATTATGGAGAAATATTTTCTCCTATAGCTAAGCTGACATCTATCAGATTTATTTTGTCACTTGCAACAGTGTATGACTTAAAGATTGAGCAGATGGATGTGAAGACAAAATTTCTCCATAGAGAGCTAGAAGAAGAAATTTATATGTCCCAGCCTAAGCAATTCATTGAAAAAGGTAAAGAAAGCCTAGTTTGCAAGTTAAAGAAATCCCTGTATGGTTTGAAGCAAATGCCTATAATGTGGTACCAAAATTTTGACACGTTTGTGTTGTCATTTGGATTTGCAAGATCAAAATATGATCATTTTGTTTATGACAAAGTTGAAAATGATTGTGTGCTTATTATTACAATGTATGTGGATGATATGTTGTTTATAGTAAATAGTAAGACTGTGATTTTTGATCTAAAATCTCAATTATCTGCAAAGTTCAAAATGGAAGATCTTGGTGCAACAAGGTATATTTTGGGGATGGAAATAAAAAGGGATAGAGGAAGTAGAAATATTTGGCTCAGCCAAAGTAAGTATATCAATACTATCTTGGAGAGATTTGGGATAACTAATTGCAAGCAAGTAGTTGTTCTAGTATTGCAGGGAACAAAGCTATCTATTGAAGATAATCTGAAGTCTCCTACCGAGATGGAGGACATGACCAGGGTATTGTATGGAAGTGCTATTGGTAGTTTAATGTATGCAATGGTCTGTAAGAGGCCAGGCATTTCCCAAGTAGTGGGAGTTCTTAGTTGGTTTATGGCTAATCTTGGAAGGCCACATTGTGATGCTGTGAATAGGGTTTTCAGATATTTGAAGGGTTCCTGAGAGTTTTCTTTGTGCTTTCATGGAAGCTCGGTTGGATCACAAAGATCTCTTAGCATTCGTGGTTATGTGGATTTTGATTGGACAGGGGACATTAACAATAGAAGATCCACTAGTGGATACATCTTCATGTTATTCGGTGGAGCAGTGAGTTGGATGAGCAAGCGGTAGGCTATAGTCGCTTTATCTAATACTGAGGTAGAATACATGGTAGCAACACACTCCTGCAAAGAATCCATTTGGCTAAGGCATTTATGTTAAGATATCAGGTTTAATGTAGGGAAGATTACAATTTGTTGTGATAGTCAAAGTGCTATTTATTTGGCAAAAAATCCCACTTTCCATGCTAGGATGAAGCACATTGATGTACAGTATCATTTCGTTCATGATATGGTGGAGGATGGAAAGGTTAAACTAGAGAATGTGGATACTCTAGAGAATGTTGCTAATGCATTGTCAAAGCTTGTGAGCACAGACAAGTACAGGTGGTGTGTTAGTTCAATGGGCCTTGGGGCCTATGACCATCATTAAATTTGAGTTTGGAGGAAGCTAGTAAGTCTTCATCAAGTGGGAGATTGTTGGAAAATGTGCCTCAACTTGCTGCCTTAAAACTCTATTAAAGACTTGGAATTTTCCCCTTCATTTGGCCTTCATTGTTGGCCTATCGCCCAAAACTCAAACCTTGAAACTTAAGTCATGGGGTTTTAAAAGTTTGTAATTGGGCAATATCATGCGGGTCATGAAATCATTGTTTTCTCTAACCGTGTAACCTTGTCACAGAGTTTGGAAGTTTCTTAACTTCTCGACTGGCTAATCTTCTTCGATGTCATGATGGTCTAGAATTCTCTAACCATGGGTGGAAGTTTTGAAGTTTGGGTTTTCCCCGACTGGGCAACAATGTTATCAACTTGTTGTGGAGTTTGGGAAAATCCTAACCAGCGGCTGGAGGTTGTGAAGTTAAAGTTTTTTCTGACAAGGCAATCTTCTTTATTGTCACGGCATCTTGGAGTTTCCTAACCAACAGTGGAGGTTGTAAAGTTTATGGTTTCTCCGACTAGGTAACAAGCCGATGGACGGTGGGATTGGTCTGCATGTATGGTGATGTTAGCTGTGCAATAGTGACATGGATGCCGCATGGATGGTGGGGACCACAAGGAACAACTGATAGTTTGGTGCGATAGTCAATAGCGGTGGACGAGTAATGTGTCGACATGTGGCATGATTTCATTTGTTGATTTTACATCACTGTTGTAAATCAACAATCATTGGTTCAAATATTTATTTCCTGTTAGTGATATGTTTGTATTTACTGCATGATCTAACTCAGGGTTTGAAAAAGTGCGAATATAGTAATATTCTCTATAAGTGAAATTTAATGCTAGGTGGCTTGATGTGTGCTATTGGCAATATGCACAGCCTGAGATGGAGGAAGCTTGCCAATGAAGGAACAAAAAATTAAATGAAACCCTAATGGTTGTTGGTTGGTAGTTAGAATTCATTGTATGCCTTATGAGCATTGAAATAATGATTGTATGGTGAATGGTTGTCTATGAGTGAGGTCGACCAAGGGGATGCTACTGTGAGTTAACATCACAGAGTGATGTTTGTAACTCTGTATGTAATTGATTTACTGTAATACAAAGTGACTTTGCTTGGTGTGTGGGTTTTTCTCCCATAAGGGTTTTCCCACCTATATCTGTTTTTATCTCTATGTGTGTGATTTATTTTGTCTCAACTTTTGTTTTGTGAATGTGCATATCAAATGTATGTAAATTGTTAAATGAGGTTTTTTACACGACTCTCCTAAGGATTTTTCATTAGGAAGGTGTTTTCCACACCTCTACTTTCCTTACATGAAGATGGGAAGTTTATAGAGGTTCTCAAACTCAAATCTTATTTACCTATTCAAGAAGTTGATTGCAGGCAAAGGATCAAAGAACTTGTAAAGTATGATCCTCTTCATAGTATTGAGCACTCTTAGCTAGTTGGTGGCAAAAGAAAATAATGTTGGAGTAGCTATGAGGGCAGCAAAGACAAGAAAAAAATTCTGATTTTTTCTTTCAACCTATTAGTAATTCACCATCTTTGCATTCTTATGAATGGGGAGGTCAATTCAATGTGTCCATTGACAAGGAAGTGCAAGATCTATCCCAATTTGATCGCACACACGGTTTGATTGAGGAGCTTTACTAGAAGGCTCAGCTTGAAGAGAGATAAAGAGGAGTTAAGGATGGAGTTGCTCTCGCCAATTTCCAACTTATCAAAGATTCCTTGGAGACCTTGAAGTATGAGTACATACACTTGATTGAATATCGAGATCATGCCATTTCATTTGTGAAGGATACCTTGAGTTCTTTTCAAGGCCAATTTGAGTTGGTCTATTAGTGTTGCTTTCCAACTCACTTTGAAGTTAGGTATTGATTGGTAGTCTATTCAATTGATTAATTTTGTTGATTGGTGCTTTGATTGATTATTATATTAAAATAAAGATTATTGAAGTTAAAGGGCATCTATGATAATTAAAATAAATGCTTTAATATGTTTGTGGTTTTGATAACTGAAAATATTGATAATCTGTTTATTATGTTTAAATAAATAAAGTTTGTGTCTTAATATTGAAATATTAAAATAAATATATTTGTGCAAACAAAATTAAAGTGAAAGATTAAATTAATAAATAAATAAAATATCTTAAAGTTGATTTATTATGTGCAAATAATAAGGTGTGGTTAAAATTATAAAAATAATTATAAAGAGGTAGTTGTCAGTAGTGGATAAATTAAATAAAATAATTAAATAAAGAGAGGGCATGTAGTAATGGACATTATGGAGTAGTAAATAAATTGGTTATTTTGATGAAAGAAAGGGGGCTTTTGCATATTTTTCTAGAAACTAATCTTTTTTTTCCTATTCTCATGAATGTTCTTGTTCTTGGAGGCTCTTCTCTATTTTTGGAGAGGTTTTGAAACTAGGCTTCTAGAGTGTTTGTTGAATCTTTGAAGAAGCTGAAGCTACAAATTATGGAGCTTCATCTCGACATCAATTCTCAGCTGTGCTACTGACTCAAACCAGGTTCCATTGCTCACTATTTCTTACTTTTGCTTATTCTTGAAATTGAAATAATTAGTAACTGAATTTTTTGGAAGGTTTTGGATTCTCCCTACAAATTTCTTTGTGTGTATTGTGTAAATAATTGTTTAATTGATTTCTTAAAGGCTTAAATAAACCCATTGTGTGTATATCCATCAATCATTGCATCCTTTTGTGATCCCTCAAGTTTCTTTCCTTGATTATTAACTATACAAGTGCTATGTTAAGCAAACCAAATGTATTTTCTATCCCCTCCCTATGGTGGCAAATAAATGACTTTATTGTCTTCTTTTTTGAAGTATTAAATAAAAGTCTTGAATCTAGAATAAGCCTACTGATTTTATTTGCCCTGCCAAATCTTCTTTTATTCATTTGATTCTTGGCACCATAGTTCAAGAAATCTCACCTTGTAGGACGTTCTAGAGTGCGTCAGTAATACAAAGATTATGAGAGCTTCTTGTATAGTCCATTGATTAAATTTGATTGTAATGGAGTTTCAAGATTGGTGTTCTAATTATGCCTAATAATTGCATTTATTTGAAGGTGTTTATAGCTCTATCAATTATTCTTGCATACAACCATAAATCTATGTGGTTACATCATGTCCACATCTTGAATTTGATCAATCTCTGGGATGATAATCAAAGCCTTTCCTTTCAAATATCTTTAGTATACATCCTAGTGTTGACGATTGTGGTCTTAGGTAGATTTCAATGGCTTATTATATTCATGCTTTGTAAATGATATTGGATGACTAGTTCTATTTTTTCCTAAGTTATTAGAATACATGTTTACTGCATTAATTTTAGCATATGATACCCTGGTTTTGTTGTAATCCGTAACATATAAATATATATATGTGCGTGTGTGTTTGTGCGTGTGAGTGTGTGTGTGTGTGTGTGTATGCATTGTCGGTTGTGGGCATATATGTTCTTTGGAAAATGATTTCTATGCTCATCACAATTGCTAATGGATTCCAAGTAAGTGATTTTTTTGATGGAATTTCATTGCGTTTTGGTTTAGTATTCAATTTTTATTTAGCTCAATTAACATATATATATGTATGTATATATATACATATATATATATGTATATATATATTGTACCATAAAAAAATGGATCTTTGACATTTTTATGGTCATTTAAGTCTTTTTCCTATGATGCTTGACTTATTTTGCTTAGATTTAATGTTGTAATGTAACTTAAACATTCACATTAGGTCCTAAATATTCAAATTATGATGTCTTGTGAAGGTGTTGTGAAGTCTTGTAACACATTTCTACACTTTTCTAGACTCTTCTTATTATAATTCATCTAAATATTCCCTTTTTATCCCTTCTCAAGTCCTATTTCAAAGTGTTGCAAAGTCTTGTAACAAGATTTCATGCTTTTCTAGGCTTGTCATCACCAATTACACCTTTCTTATGCTTTATTTGGCTCCTTTATGCATTTATAGGCCTTAATTAAGTGTATTTTGAATACAAACCTAATAAACAACATTAAAAGAAAATTAATTCCTGACACCCACTTTCAAGCCATGAGTGGGACCCATTTTCCATGGATGGCGAATGAGTCCCTCTTGGCACAAAATTCAAATATCCTTTGGGTTTTTATTAATTAAGACCTTATGTCAGTCTGCAATGTATTTTCGGGTAATCAGGGCATAAGTGTGTATAAATAAGTGTTTTTCCATCCATTTTAACCCCCATTCATCAAGTTCACTAATTCACCCATTCATCCAAACATTCAAGCATTTTGCATCATTCAATCAAGCAATTACCAAGCATCTTGGAGTATCCATTGACATATCTTCACACTTCAACAACAAGGGTTTGGTGAGTTTAGGACATTTTCATGTTGTTTATTCATCATTCCTTTCTTATTTCATTTAATTTTTTATTAAGGGTTTGATTACCAAAGTGGGATTTGACCAAGGAAAATCCCTATACTCTAACCCTTAACCAATTTTCCTCTCTTTGCATGTGTGTTTGTAGGCCTTGTAGGAAGATTTTTCAAAGAAATAGGTGTTTAAAAGTGGTCAACAAGTCATCAAAGCTATTCAAGTAAACTAAACCCTAATTCAAGTTTGGAGACAACATTTAGTCCGCTTTCTGTAGATTTGGTTTTGTCAACCTGACAAGAAGACAAGTGTAGATCTAGAATCACATAATTGACTTCTAAATTTGTAGAATTTTGGAGGAGGACTAATTTTCCATTAATTGCAAATGAGTCCCACTGCCAAGTTGGAAAAGGTGATTTCATTAGAATTTAGTTCCCAATAGTCAGAAACTAGTTTCAACAAAGTTTACCAAAAGTAGGACTGATTCATCATTAGTGGTGAATCAGTCCCACTGATCATCAACGCTGATTTCTGTCAGATTCCAAAATATTCTAGTATCAAAATTCCATCTCCAAGTGCATTATGTTCAGTCTCATTCAATTCTCTTTTCATTTGTGCATGTTTCTAGTTCATTTCTTCATAGCACACTGTGTTTTCAAACACTTCATTTTTCTTAGGCTTTGCATAAATAATCAATCAATTTCATCAGTTTTCTACATCTAGATCATTGCATTTAGGCATAATTTCATCATACATACGTTATTTTTAGTGAACGACCTTAGTTTTTGTCCTATCTCTCTTTTTTAGGTGAAAAACCCTAAGAGAGCAAGAGAGCACATAGCCCCCAAAAATTGACGGTTCACTTTGATGAACCTACATATTGAACACCATCTTTTTGATTTGCATTGCATTTACATCCTAAGTTTCATATCATTAGCTTTTGCATTAGCCTTTGCATTGTTTTTGCATCTTAGGATTTACAAACTTGCATTAGTGAATATCTCATATAGATTTCATTTTTGCACATCAAAACATTACAAAAATAAAAATTCTACATCTGCATCTAAAAATCATCAAAATCACTTTATATTTTTTGAGAAAAAACAAAAAATATCATCCTTGGACTCATTCACCACATTGGGTGTATCAGTCCAGTTGCACATTGTGAATTGCATTTTTCAGGAATTTTCTGGGCATTTTCTGTATTACAGTTTTTTGCAATTAGTTTATGTCATACTTTCCATATTTTCTATTTATTCTCTTTCTTTCCCATTATTTTACTTTCACTCATTTTCATAATGACCTTTTTCTTTAATAAGTTTTGGAATTCATTAAAATCCTTAGTGGACATGTCAAATTGTGCCTTTGGTTGTGGTCCTAATGACTTTGAGCTTCCTCATGCTCCTTCAACTCCTCATGAATGTCCTCCTTGTGCTATTGACATCATTGGAGAAGATAATGATAGTATGAATAAGTTCTTACATGAATGCCTTGAAAAACTTAAAGCCAATGCAACCTTTTACCCATCCATGAAGTCACAAGACCTTCCTACTTGTTATGCCTTGCATAACTACCCCATTTTATTTTTGATCAAAATGGGTCCCCCTTGTGTTTGTTTGTCCTTGGTGTTATTTCTTGGGTCTTAGGAGTTGTTATTTTTCCTCCTAAGTCCTTGTCTCTTTTTTTTTCAGAAGCTCGGTCTACGGGCCATAACATGCACTTGTTCCTTTTCAAAAGGGTTCAAGTTTTTGTTCATGTCCCGATCCCAACCCCATCTTTTCACTTGTTCCTTTTCTTCACATTTTCAGGTTCGGGTCATTTGTCGGCTCTAACACTTGTTTCCTTTTGCAGGGTGCTAGTTTATGTTCATTTCTCAATCCCAATTTCCTTTTTGCCTTGTGTGTTTTGTTCCTGTCATAGTTGGGTTTCGGGCCAGAAATAGAACTAAGAAATTTTCAAGTTCTTGTTCTTGTTTATGACCCGATTCTGGGGTCTGACCTCTTTTTGTGTCTTTGTTCTTTGCGGGATTGGGTTTCAGAATGTGACTTGAACTTTTCACCTTGTGAAAGTTCTAGTTCTTTCCCTTGCTCCTATCTCGGTTTTTGTTTTGTGCTTTCAGGATCAGACTTCCAGTTGGGATCAAACTTTGAACTCTTCAAAGTTCTCGTTCCTTCCAAAGTCCCAATCCCAATCCATGTGTTGTTTCATTGTTTGTCGAGAATGGATCACAAGATTTTTTATTGAACCTTGCACCTAGTGAGGGTTCGGTCTTGGTCCATGTCTCGACCTTGACTTCCACCTAACTTCTTTCTCATGCCTGGTATTTATGAATTTGCATGAATCCTAAGACCCGACCAACCTGCCATTAATGCCATAACCACTCACATGCGTGAATGGGTTTTTAAACTTCATTTTTCCTCAATTTCCATCCATTCTACTTTCAAGAGTTTGTAGATAAGAATGAGAGCGACAAAGAGCTGAGATTTCAGGAGTTCACCACAATTTCTCAATGTGCAACCAAAATTCTTAGGTGCATTCAAAGGTAGGTGTTCTTTTTTTCATTTTCCATTGTGGTTGTTTGTTCTTTCCCATGTTCTTGTCCTCTTTCCCTTTTTTTCATTTGTTTTCCTTGTTCAGTTTCTCTATGCTTTTCTACATTTTCAACTGCACCATTTGGTTAATTTTTCCCTCTCATTTGAACCCATGTTGGGTTCATTGTGCATTATTTTGTGTTTTGGTGTCATTGTTGTGTTTCTTGGTTGCAGGATTGTCCATCTCATTATGCCCTAGTTTCTAGGGTTTCGCTCTACATTTGGTTGAACTACTTTAAATTGTAAATTTTTGAATTACTAACCATTTGGAAACAAGTTTTTGATCCACAACATAACCCAGTCCTGAAGGAATATTCTTAGAAATTTTCATATTTGATATTTCCTTCACTATCCACCACCCCCATGTTTCCTTATCTCACATCATTGACGGGGTTAGGAATCAAGCGAACACTTAGGTTTATAAAATCTTTGGTATTAGTTCTTTTACTTGCCTAATCCCACATCGGGATTGGGGGATAGACCAGTACCATGGTTTTGGTTTAAATTCATTGATTAAGTGTTCTCCAAAGTACTGTGCCTGACCCCCACATTTACCATTGGGGTCAGGAGTTGTTTCAAGACTAAACCTATTAGCTTGCCAATTGGTGCATGGACCTAACAATACCCTGATCCCAAGTCCTGAAGTATAATCAGGATTGAGAATTAAACTTGCGACATTCCCACTATGCACTTTGGGAATTGACTTGATGATGACTAGTGCCGATCCATGCCCTGAACCCGGTCTTGATTCCTCAAACATTATAGGGTCGGAATAAGGAGTTGCATTGAACTTGTTTAAACACGGGTCTGGTGCTTGGCCATGATCTAGTCCTAGCTCTCAACAGAACTTAGTTTATGTCTAAAATTGGTAAGTTCTTGGTACTTTTTTTAACTCAAAGCTCAAAAATGATCAAATTAGCTTATTGAACTGAATTCTTTCTAAATTAATGCTAATTTATGTTGAAGGCCTATGTTATGATGTTATTTGTATGTTTCCTTTTGTATCTAATGATGGTCAGTAGTGCAAGATATTTAACTAATGCCTGATTCTAAGGAAGAGATACCTACTGAGGGATTGCTTGCTGAGGGAACATCTGAGGGAGAATCAAAGAGGGCTAGAGCCAAGAGAGTGAAACCATACCAGCTTCCCTACATAATGAAATATATGTAACAAGGGAATCTAGCCCCATCCAAATTTGACTCTGAATTCTCAAAAATAACTGACACATTGGTGGGACATATGGATTTGGATCAGTTCATCAAAGATACATTTTGAAAGGATGTTGCTCTAAGAGAAAAAAGAATTGCAGAGTCAAGACTAGCTCATGTAGCTTGCTTTTCTATTGTAGTACAATTCCCTGACTTCATCCTAATGGTTGCATATTCATATAACCCTACTCAAAGGCAGTGTATTGATGCTCAAGGAAATGTTATTATAGTCTTAATTCTAGCCATGATCATACTTGTATTTGACCACCTTCCTTACCTTGATGTGAAGATGATGAATGAGGTTAAGGAACTTGAGCTATGGAACAAAGATGTGGAGGGAAATAAATAGGTCATCAACAAACAATGGCTAAAGAAGGAAAAGAATTCAGTAAAGAAAGTTCCTGATAACCTAATATAAAGCATCTACTAAAAACAACCAAAATTAGGGGTAATTCTAACCCAAACTCAAATGGAGAAGATCAAATTAAACAACCATCATTGATTCACTAATCTTTTCAACAAAATTCATCAATTACATCAAAACTTGGCTGCAATCCTTTATCAAACCTGAATACATGTCTCAACCATCATCAGTTAGTCAAAATCAAAACAATAACCAGATTAGAGATATTGAACCAATCAATTCTTTTCATCATTCACCAAATTACTCTTCTTGTCTCAATAGGAAAATGGACAACTAATCATCACAACTTGCTTTTAGAATTTTTTACACCATTCAACATCATTATTTGATAGAAAAAAACCATTTATACTACTTCATAACTCTGTCTTATCAGAACTTTAATTTTATGCACTAAAAACACTACTTTGCACCAAGGTTCCTCATTGTCCAAGAACCAAAATGACATATTATGCTTTCTAAACACTATCCAGGAATTTAAAACTCTTTAACATCTTTACCTTGACTATTTCAAGACAACTTTAATCACTCATATCACTATTCTACTAGAATTTTAGTTCTTTGCATTCAAGACCAACATTCCTAGTAGCATAGCAATATGTCTAGGATGGGTGTTCCATTCAATCCACAAGGAATATCCATGAAAACAAAACTATGTTAGGGACCCATTTTGGCATATAATAACATTTCTCAACATCCAATATCATTACTTTGGAAAAACTAATAAAACAATTGACTATTCTACATTTTAGGCAACCAAATAGACCAAAAAATCAACGAAACCACCATAGAATCAACTCAAAACTATCAAATAACCAAAAAAAGTATCTCAAAAGATTGCAAAACTCACAAATCATCAACCTTTAATGAAGGAAATGTCCACCAATACAAACAAACAATAAACCCTTGTGTAAAGCCTTAACAATCTCTAAATAGTGAGGGTTTGAAGGAAATATATATTCCAAACTACCATGTGCTCTGCTACTGCTTGAAACATGTTTAGAAATTTTTTACCATGCTTTAGGAATAATCTTCTAGCCTCTACAATTTTTATCTCACCAAACCCTAGACTGTAGCAGCTTCTCATGCATGAAAATCACTGTATTTTCCCTTGTAACATCACCTATGTCTTCTTAAATTTACTGTCCCTACCAACAAAAAATCCACTTAAATCAACCTTAAAACACCTAAACAATCTATCCCACCAATCTCCTAAACCTACATTGGTGGGATGGTGAATTCAACCCTTACAAGACCCTCAAAACCCTTGATTGGGTTTTTAGACTAGGTTTGTAAAATAGATTAAAACAGACCCTAAACTCAAATAAAACCTCTCAAATCAACTTATTTTGAAGGTTCATACATCCCTTTATGAAATCAAAGCAATATTACAACCCAAATTATGTTGTACGGTTTGTACAGGATAGGTAAAAGAGAGAAAACATAGAAAATTGGAAAACAAGGAACTTTATTACCAAAATTTTATTAAAAATACAAAGTTCTTCCTTTTCCCACCCTGAGAAGGCTTAAATAGATGTAAAAAATAGTTAAAATAACTATCCCATGAAATTCCATCAATCAATCCCTTCACTTTTCATAAATGACTCCTCAACTTCCTATTTTTGTGCAGTTTTTGCATTTTTTTGCTTTATTGACACCTTTTACATTTTTAGCAAAATTTTTGCCAATTTACTTAATTAACTCCTAGAGACCTATTTAAGAACTCAAATACATTATAATAGGTCTTCTCATGACCTTTTTACAATTCCTTCATGATGAAAATGCAAATTTAATTTTTTTTTTCCTATTTGAAGCACAAGGTTCTCTTACACCATAACTTGAAGAGGTTAGATTTTTATGAGAACATTGGAGACATTATTAAATTGTTGGCCAAGGCATTTGGAAAGGAAAATTATCATGTCTTCGAACTATGGATGCTTCCATTCATCTAGTTGATACTTGATGTAAAGCAACACTTGAACTGGGGGCAAATCATCTCAGATAATATTCATACCCAACTTCTTTAGGTAACACATGATCTAGAGGATTTTTTGTCAATTTTGAAATTATCCATTTTTCTCTAGTTTCAGTATCATTAAAAAGTGCTCGGGATCTTGACTCCAATGCAACCTGAACATAGTTAATTGGAGTCCCGAAGCTCAAGATATATATGGTCAAACCTCTAGTCAACTCTTAGAACCTGACCAGGAAAAGGGAAAAAAAATAAAACTCATCAAAACTAGTCAAAGTAAACACCATTGCGAAGTGCTCATCATCACAATTCTGGCGGAGTTTGTTTTACGAAAAACATAGTCTATATGGTGAAGTTATGAAAGGTCAAAGACTGGGTCAAAATTATCCCGATGACGTCAGTACCCAGTCAGCTCAACATCCAATCAACCCTCGACACATGACATCACCTCCTCCCTCCAAGTGGAAAAAAAAAAAAAAACATATATATATAATAAAATTTATATTTAATAAAAATATCTAAGATGGGCCCCACCCATCCATGGGGGCAGCCCACATTAAGTGGAGTACCACCCATGCCATGGGGGGTGGCCCACATAAAGTGGAACACAACCCTTACCTTAGGGAAGGGATAAAGAGGAGGGAGTGTGGTGGGACCACCACCCCCCACTCTATAAACATGAATTTATATTTGCTATTTTCAAGCCTTTAAAAAATGATATTTCATATATTTTAAACAATGGAAATTTTATACCCCTCTATTCGGAAATATTAGGAATATTATTCCTAATTTAAGGGGCCTATTAAAACCTTACATAAATAAATATCCCCAAAATAATAGGGAATAAGTCCTTTCGTAACCATTCAAATGGAAAAAGAAATTATCTTGAGGGGATATTATCCTTCTGCGAATCATAAGAAGAGGATATTATTGAAATTTTCTCTATGTAAGGGAGATTGGGTAGTTAATTGGTTTTACACCAATTTTGGAAAAAAATGTAATATAAAAAGGGGTAGAATGGGGGGTGTGAGGTCAAGTAATTTTGGAAGAATTTTGCAAGTGTGAGAGATTGCTTTCCTTGGAGAAATTATTGTATTTCCATGCTTTTGGAGAAGCTTGTTTCCATGCACTTTGGAAGTGCATTTGTAGATTTCTTTATAAACTAAGGGGAGGTTTTGCTGAAGAATGTAACCAAATTTCTAGAGGAATAATTGGATCAGTCCACTCAACTGGAGAGGGGCCTAGAGACATAGTCATTCTGAACGATGAGCTCCATTATCAATTTCATTTGCACTCTCTTTCACTCTCTCATTCTATTCCTTATTTAACCACTTTGTAATTTCATTAATTTAATTTCATTGAGTTTGAAGTTTTAATCAAGCACTTTTGGTTTGTATTTATTAACATAAGCATTCAAAGAAACTATCATAGATCCTTAAAACAGATCAAATTGGTATCAGAGCTATGTTTTGACTATGGCGGGAGAGTAAAACTCTGGAGGAAATTTCTTGCCATGGTAAGGTCAATATGAATTGGATGGAATTTATTGCTTCCCTTAAAAAACACTTTTATCCTTTAGGTTATATGCAACAATTAACAATGAATTGGAAAACCTTTAGGCAGGGTAAGGGTCAGTCTGTCCAAGATTACACTCATGAGTTTAGAAAATGGGCTATTGCTTTAAATGTTCCATTGTATACCCAAGATACATTACTCAACTACATAGGTGGTTTGCATTCTTACCTAAGGCATACTATTCTAATGTTGAGTCCTAATAATTTGGATGAAGTGTTAGTCCAAGCTACCCACTTAGAGTCTAGAGGTAAGGGATCATTCATTGATAAATTTGATAAAAAACCATCTACGTTTGAGGGGAAACCTAAGGGTAAAGACCAAGGTAAAGGAAAAGGAAACAATAGCCATAGTAAAGAAAGATGGTGAAAAACCCACTTGTTCTCATTGTAAGAAATAAGGACATGATAACTCTAAGTGTTGGAAACTTCATCCAAAAATTAGGCCAAAGAGGTATGGTGGAAACAAAGGGAAGCAAAAGATAACTATTGTAACACAACAGGATCTTGGATCTGATTCTGAGGACAAGACGAAGATAACCGCCACTGGGATTCAAGGTAAAAACAAAGATATATCTCTTGCATCTTAATCAAGTATTTTTGCAAGTACAAGTGAGCCACCTAAAGTAGATAAACAGAGGAATAAACTTTTTTATATATGTGTGATAACTAAACACACTAAGGTTGATACTTTATTTGACATGGGTTCACAAGTTAATCTCATATCTGAAGTTGTTAAAAAGCTAAATCTGACTACAACTCCTCATCCGAAGCCATACCCTTTGGGATGGGTTTGTAATGATGCACAGTTATAGGTCACTAAAAAATGTAAGCTTAGCTTTGCAATTACTGTAAACTTTAAAGATGAGGTTGTAGCGGATGTTGTACCTTTAGATATTTGTGTACTTGTGCTAGGAAGTCCATATTTGTATGACTGTAAAGCTATCTTCTTTAGGGAGGAAAACAAGTATCATCTATTCAAGGATGGGATTGAATATATTGTACGTGAACAAAAAGTCAAAGCTAATCTTGCATTAGTTAATGCTAGTCAAATGAAAAGATTAGTGAACTCTAGTAACAACTTTGTGTTAATGCTTGTTAAGGCCAAAGATGATAAAAAATTTGAGGTGTTTAAAGGAAGTGATCCTAAACATAAGGCTGAAATCGTCAAAGTTTTTTTTGCTTATGATGACTTGTTTTAGGAACCAAAAGGATTGACTCCTAAAAGAGATATTCAACATGAAATTTAATTGCAGGAGGATGTACCACTAACTAATATTGGCATGTACTATTTTTTTGTCATTCAAAATGAAGAAATAAAAAGGAAAGTTCAAGAGCTTGTTGACAAAGGAGTGATTCATCCAAGCACATCACCTTGTGGTTCTTTGATAGTTTTGGTTCCAATGAAATATGGAACATGGAAGATGTGCATCGAATTTAGGGCACTGAACAAAATCACCATCAAAAATAGGTATCCGCTTCCTAGAGTTGATGACTTGTTTGATTAGCTTAAGCATGCAATTTATTTCTCTAAATTAGATTTACGAAGTGGTTATCATTAGATTAGAATTGTAGAGGATGATATTTGAAAACTACTTTCAAGAAAAAATAGGGACTTTATGAATGGCTGGTTATGCCCTTCAGGCTTACCAATGTACCTGCCATATTCATGTGAGTCATGAATGACATCTTCCGTCCTTACATTGATGATTTTGTTATTGTGTATCTTGATGATATCCTAGTTTTTAGCAAGTCTTTGGAAGACCATGTAAGTCATGTAAAATTTTTTTTTGATGTACTAAGAAAAGAAAAACTTTATGTAAAGATTTCTAAATGTGAGTTTGCAAAGAATTCTCTTGTGTACTTAGGTTATATCATAGAGAATGGTCAATTGAAAGTCGACCCTGCGAAGGTTGAGGCAATTGTAAACTGGCCTAAGCTAAGTACTATAACTAAAGTCAAGAGTTTTTTGGGTGTTGTCCAGTACTGGAGGAAGTTTGTTGTAAACTTCTCCTTCATTGCATCACCATTGCATGCATTAACAAGTACAAAGACAACTTTTTAGTGGGGATGACAACAATAGAAGGCCTTTGACACACTGAAGGAAAAGTTAAGCACCGCACCAGTCCTGGCTCTACCAGATTTGCACCAACCATTCGAGATTGAAATAGATGTGAGTGGATTCACCATGGGAGTAGTATTGACACAAGGATGTAAGCCGATTTGTTACCACTCTAAAATTTTTTCTGGTGTAATAACTAATTATCCAACTTATGATAAAGAACTTTACACTTTAGTATAGAGTGTTAAGAAATGGAAACATTATATAATGGGAAAGGAAACAGTAATCCATATTGATCATCAACCATTACAATATCTACATTCACAAACTGAGCTGCAACAAAGTAGGCATTTTTGGTGGATGGGATTTTTACAGCAGTTTCACTTAGTGATTAAGTATAAGAAAGGAGCCCATAACAAGGTAGCAGATATGCTTTCTAGACCTCTAGTTTCTAATGCTTCGATAATCCTTAAAAATAGTTCTATGATGCATGCAAATTTTGAAGAACAATATGCTACTGTGGAAAATTTTAAGGATATCTATGCAGCTCTAATCCAAGGAAAACAAGTAGAAGAAAAGGATTACTATGTGCATGATAAAATCTTGTATCACTTATGAAAATTATGCATTTCGAAGAATGAACAAGAACATGTAATCAAAGAGGCACACACATTGCTAATTATAGGACATTTTTAGTAAAACTTTGGTATAGTTACATAAATATTGCTACTGGCCTTGAATGCAAGAAATTGTAACAAAATACATTAAGGGATGTGTGATGTGTGCAACTAGCAAACCAAGTCATAGGAAAATGGGGTTGTACACACCTTTACCTATATCGTCCCATCCATGGGAATGTGTATCTATGGATTTTGTCAGGGGGTTACCTATGACTAGGAAAGGGCATGACTATTTTCATGTAGTAGTTGATCAGTTCAACAAGATGTGTATCCTTATGCCATGTAAAAAGAAAGTCACTGTTGAACTAACAACTCATATGTATTTTCAGTTTGTATGGGTTCACTTTGGGTTACCCACTTCCATTGTATCAGATCGAGATTATCGATTCCTTGGGGAGTTTTAGTTAGTCTTATGGGGACTTATGGATACTAAACTGAAGAAGAGTATATCCTTCCATTCACAGACTGATGGATAGGCAAAGGTAGTCAATAGGATAGTTTTGCATCTGCTTAGAGGATATTGCAGAAAACATCCCAAGTTGGATGAAAGTCTTCATTATGTGCAACATGCCTACAACCATCAAGCCATTCTTCTAGAAAGAGGTCTCCTTTTGAGACTTGGTTCGATTACTTGCCAAAGACACCAATGGACTTTTCTTTTGGAACAAATGATGTTGAAGATGGATGCCTTGATGCAGAAAGGGATGCATCAAGAGTTGCCTGAAGATGTTATCCTCGATAGGAACACCTGGTCTCCATGAAGAGGAGTAGCTGAATACCTCCAATTGGGGCTAAAAGCGATGCATCCAAGCAAGGAAAAGTGGATGGAGATTGGTAAAGTGAGGTAACTTTACCCTCACTTACTTTTCGAGTGACCAACTTCTAGAGGTCCAAAAGCTCTCTAGTGGGGAGGACTGATCCAGAGGATTTTTTGTCAATTTTGAAATTCTCCATTTTTCTCTATTTTTGGTATCATTAAAAAGTGCTCAGGATCCTGACTCCAATGCAACCTGAATGGAGTCAATCGAAGTCCTGGAGCTCAAGATATATATGGTCAAACCTCTGGTCAACTCTTAAAACCCAGCTAGGAAAAGGGAAAAAAAGTCATCAAAATTGGTCAAACCATTGTGAAGTGCTCATCATCATGATTCTCGTAGAGTTCATTTTATAGAAAATGGAGTCTGTATACCGAAGTTATGAAAGGTCAAATATTGGGTCAAAATTGTCCTAATGATGTCAACGCCCAGCTAGCTCAATGACCAATCAACCCTTGACACACGACATCACCTCCTCCCTCCAAGTGGAAAAAATTTATTGGCAAAAAAATAAAAAATATATATATATATATAATAAAATTTATATTTAATAAAAAATATCTATGATGGGCCCCACCCATCCATGGGGGCAGCCCACATTAAGTGGAGCACCACCCATGGTATGGGGGGCAGCCCACATAAAGTTGAATGCAACACTTACCTTAGGGAAGGGATAAAGAGGAGGGAGTGTGGTGGGACCACCACCCCCCACTCTATAAACATGAATTTATTTTTGCTATTTTCAAGCCTTTAAAAAAGGATATTTCATATATTTTAAACCATGGAAATTTTATACCCCTCTATTCAGAAATATTAGGAATATTATTCCTAATTTAAGGGGCCAATTAAAACCTTACATAAATAAATATCCACAAATTAATAGGGAATAAGTCCTTTCATAACCATTCAAATGGAAAAAGAAATCATCTTGAGGTGATATTATCCTTCCAGGAATCATAAGGGGATATTATTGGAATTTTCTCTATGTAAGGGAGACTGGGTAGTTAATTGGTTTTATACCAATTTTGGAAAAAAATGTAATATAAAAAGGTGTAGAATGGGGGGTATGAAGTCAAGTAATTTTGGAAGAATTTTGCAAGTGTGAGAGATTGTTTTCCTTGGAGAAATTATTGTATTTCCATGCTTTTGGAGAAGCTTGTTTCCACACACTTTGGAAGTGCATTTGTAGATTTCTTTGTAAACCAAGGGGAGGCTCTGCCAATGAATGTAATTGATTTTTTGGAGGAATAATTGGATCGGTCCACTCAGTTGGAGAGGGGTCCAGAGATGTAGTCATTTTGAACGACGAACTCCGTTATCAATTTCATTTGCACTCCCTTTCTCTCTCTCATTCTATTCCTTCTTTAACCTCTTTATAATTTCATTAATTTAATTTTGTTGAGTGTTAAGTGTTAATTAAGCACTTTTTTTTTGTAGTTATTAACATAATCATTTGAAGCAACTATCATAGATACTTAAAATAGATCAACACAGACTAAGACATTTTATATGTCTTCTTATATTATTTATTGTGCAACAAGAATTGGAAGGTTTCTTGGGTTGAATACTGTAGGGTCAATGGATGATGGCCCAAATCAAATGAAAGTTTGGGAAAACTATGACCAGTTGGAGTTGAAGGAATCAGAGGAGCATTTCAAAAGAGTAAATGATGCTTTCCTATATGTGGTTATAAATTAGCTCACAAGGGACATAGGTTTTAAATTGCCCCAGGAAGCCATGAAATTCATTCAGGAATGGGGATGTTGGTTCATTCAATACCCCAAGTCCACATATTTCAGATTATTTGGTTTTGATGGTCATCCATTTAAATTTCCAAGATGTTGTGGCAATAGGTGGGTTTTAATGGAATTTTCCAGGCAGGCTGTATAGGTGAATTCAATTTTCTCTTGACAACATAGGGCTGCTGCACATGCTTTTCCCTTGGAATTGGGATTTTATTCTTGTTCTTCATCAGTCATGGCTAAAAAAACAACTGAGGAATTTAATTCTATAAATTTCCAACATACTTTTAGGAAGAATTTTGATCCTACGAGGAAGATGCATGCGCTTTACCCTACTCACTTTACTCATCATGTTCCTCTTCTCGAGGATTTTTGGGAAAACCTCCAGGATCAATTTGAGGTAAGAAAAAAAGGTTACAAGAGGTTAACAATTCCCCAGATGAGGGATTTTGATATTAAAATTGATATACCTAATGACACTATGGATGATGGGATCACTCTTGATCCTCGATATGATATTGATGAAGTAGCTACAAAGACCTTGTCACCCATCAATTGGGTGGAGATAGAAGAGACTAAGATTGGAAAAATATCACAGGAAGTGATAAATTAGAGCTTGAAATGGATAGAATTCCAGTTGAAGCAATCAAGGGGTAGGGTGACTAGGAAAACAGGTCCTAGTAGTGAACCCACTTCCTCTGCAGAGACCAAGCAGTATAAAAGATTAAAGAAAGGTGTTGCAACGATGGAAATAGTCACTGAAGAGCCTCCACAAATTGAAGAGGATATTTCTTTACATAAGCTTGATGAGTCTTTGCATAAAGCAAAGGCTACATATGAGGCAGTTGTTGCAGGTGTAACTTCAGGTTTGTTGCCATACCTTTGGCCATTGTTCACCCTAGTGAGGAAAGTGCTACAAAGAGACAGGCTATTGTTCCCCCACAAGTTGAGTGAAGTTCTCCTACTATACCATCAACTTTGGGAGTACCAATCATCAAAGAAGAAGGATCTAGGTTGAGGTAAATATTCAAGACCTCTCCTCGGATTCTGAAAGAACTCCATCCCAAGAAGGAGAAGCACTTGAATGGGAGGAGTATTTGAAAAAGGTTGGAGAAGAACCAAGAGAAGAAGGAGCTAAATTTGAAATTGGCAGCCTACATAGTGATGAAATGGAATTGAATGATGTACTAATAGAGAAAGAACAATGAGATTTTATGGAAGGTGCTTAGAAAATGGCTGATAAACGAGCTACCCAAGAAGAGGAAGAATACAAAAGAAAAGCTAAGTTAGCTCAGGAAGTGGAAGAAGTTGAAGCACAGAAGAAGGTAGAGGATGAGGCCTTGGAATTTGAAAGGAAAGCTACACTAGAAAAGGTTGCAAAGGAGGAGCTTTGAGCTAAGGAACTATAGTAGAAATGGCTAAAAGATGAAGAAGAGGCTGCCAAATGAGAGGAGGAAGTGAGAAATATAGAGCAGATAAAAGTTGAAAATGAGAGGAAGAAGCAAGAAAGATTGCAAAAAGAATGAGAAGAGCTTCAAAAGGTTGCTTCCAAGCAAACTATTAAAACAACTTCCTCTACACCTCCATCTAAAACACCTCCGAATGTTAAAATAGTAGCCACTCACCTAGCTACACCCACTTGGCTGAAACTAAATCTAGAGAAAAGGAAACAAGTACAAGCCCAACTAGTGACTTGGGATGATATGAGGGCAGAAATTGACAAGGTAAAGGAAAATAAGAAGGCCCTTGCAATGCATTCAACCAAACTCATAGATGAAGGAGATTTGGTAGCTGAAATTTCCACTCCTATTGTTGACAAGGACAATAGAGAATTACAGCCCGAAGATGATCAAATAAGTACTATTAATCTAATAAAGCATACTAGAAATTAGAAGATAAATTTAATTGACATTGTTGCTACTACCACCAAGTCTAGGCTAATTAAAGACAATCAAGCCAAAGATGAGCTGAAGGCTCAAGTTGTTAAAATGAAAGATTTCTTGAAGGAGTTGATGTCATCTACTTCTGAGCAGCCTGCACCATTTGAGATTCCCATTCTAATGAGTAGAAAAGAGGTAGATGGCTTGTATGAAATAAAAAAAAGCCACATGGGTAGATAATTGGCTTAATACCTTTAAAGTTGATATGGATAAATTCTTTGATGAAGCTTTTAAGTATTATTACAGGGGACTAAAATTAGTCAAGGCCATAGAGGCAACCATGAAGAAATGGTGGGAAGAAGAGGAAAAGCTCAGAGAATATTTAGGAAAGCTAAGGGAAATTGATAAATTTTTTGATGAAAAGTTGGTACAGTCTCAAATTCTAGGTGAGGAGGATTCTAGATATATTGCAAAGGAAATTCATATATCTTCTTTTATGTTAGAGACTCTAATTGAACATAGGATAATCATGCTAAAGAATGTTCATGAGATATTTGAGCACACAGTTGTATTTGAGGAACTCATTTCAAGATTTATTGATAAAGCCTTGCCTCTAGACTAGAGACTTGAATCCTTGGGAGATATAAAGGATGCATGGGAAGAACAACTGAATGGAATACTAAAAGAAGGAGATATTTCTAAGTCACCACTCATGGATAGGTTGTTGGAACTTATATGTGACCTGTGCTAGGAAACCAAGGACATTGGCCAAATGAAAGTAACTATCAATGTAGTAGAGAAGAAATTTGAAGAGTTAGAATTCAAGGTCGATTGGGTAGATGAACCAGATGATGATATGGTGAAATAGATTATGTATAATTATGATGAATACTGTGGATTCCAACATGAAGGTGACTAGTAAAGGTTATTTTCATTATCTGTTTTTGACAACATCATTATCTTTTTGGTCAAATTTTGAAGAAAGGATTGATTTGGCAGTAGAGCTGGCAAGTCAAGAATAATTCCTGGTAGTGGCTATCGATCTAAGTGAAGAATTGGATTTTAAATTTTCATTAAAGGGTCATTTGGTGCACTTGTTCAACTTCAACAATTATAGTAGAGACAAATACTGAAGTCCCTACAATTGTGGATTTGGAGCCCCAAATTATGGATCTTAATTTTTTTAATGGGAGGAATTAGTGCTGAATTTGTATGTGTAGAATTTCTTTCCATTTTGTAAAGTTCGTCTGATTGAAATCAAGATTGGATTCCTAAGAGAGGTTTTGGATAGTATTTTTATAGCTTTTAAAATTTTCTACAACTTTCATGCAAAGATACTCAGAAACATTTTTTACAGTTTTAATGCAATTTATGTTATTTTCAAAAGTTTGTTAGTTTAATGGTAATGTTGATGAACAATAGTTATTCGTATGCGAGTAAGTTTTGTTGTGCACAAATATCTCTTATTTGATGAAAACCAATAGAATATTCTAACTTTGAAAGTAATTCATTAAGTTATCCATGAATGAGATCTCTTTATATTTATTAATCTATGAATTCTAGTAATGAGTTGGTGATGTGCTCTTGTTTGAAAAATGAAGTTTAAAAAAAAAGTGATGATGAATGGTTGTTCATCTTGAATTTTTACTATAAATGAATGCAATGGTATAGGTTACTTTGTGGATTGTATCATTTTATTTTTCTAGTTAGTTAAGATAAATACTCATTATGAAGTTTATATGTCTGAATTAAGAGAAATCTACGTTCATGCTTTATTGTCCTAAGCTCTGTTCTATCTTTTGCTATTTATTTTTACCACCCCAAATGTTAGATTAATTCATATTATGTAGTTTGTACTCTTTATGAATAGGATCTTTGAAAATTATGGTTGCATAGGCCATTGAATGACATCAACACAGTTGAGAACCAACTACAAAGACCTTGGAAGATGGGTAGTTTATATTATTTGTCTTTTTTAGGAGAAGTAGAGTAGCAATATTATATTTTTAACAAATTGTTGTGCTATTTTTGACCATCAACACTACTGTATCCCCTCTTGACATGTTTGGATACCTACATCCTAAAATGAATGAAGGACCTAAGTTCCCTCCAATAGGTGGACCTAGTTCTTCTACACAACTACCTCCTCAACCATTTTATGATAAAAAAGTTACAAACACACCAATCAACCTTGAAGAAACTTATGGAAAAGGATTTAATATCTTAAGAAAACAAGGATGTGACACAACAACCAAACATGACATTAATCAACTTCTAGAACAAAACCAACAGATGAAAACACAACAGGTTTAGGATATCAAGATCCCCCTCATGATGATGGCATGATGATCTATGATTCCCCTCTTGACTTGAATGTCCTTCTTCCATGTGAAAAAATCTTACATGATTCCAATGAAAGGATTCTAGGATCCCCATGGGTCCTCTTCCTCCTTCTATCTATGAAAAAGGTGAATCTAGTTAACACAAACAACCTTACAAATTGAAAAAACTAAAGTTTCCTCTCCATCTACCACTTGAATGTGAAAGGACATTGCAAATGCTTTTAAAAAGAGGTCTTATACTCTTAACACCTTCAAATAGGTTGGTCATCCATCCTACAGATTCCAACATTCCATATTGTAAATACCATCATGTTCTTGGACATCACAGTGATGAATGTTAGACATTGAAGGACATACTGAACAAGTATCACTTTATAGATACCAAATGTTATCCTATCATCCCATAATTCCTTAAACCAAATCCCCTCATCATGCAATAGTTGTAGAATTTTCCATTCTCACTATTGCATGATCCTTCCCATCACCCACCTTGGCTCATTCTTTCATTACACTTAGTGGGGGCAAGAAGTTGTTAGCCTTGTCCTAGTAATACATTTGTCCTTGTCTCTTAACTGCGTTATTTACCTTCCGCTTATACTACTTGAGATTGAGAAGCCAATAAATCAGTTAATGGTTGAATTGCATTTGAATTACTAGCCTTTTACATTTTCCTTTTCATTTGTTTGTATGTGGGTATTGTGTTCCCCTATAATGTGCATTTGATATTCTCCTCCTCTTTGTGCATTTCCTCTATTTGTACCTCTATTCTTCTATATGTTGTACTTTATCCTTTTCTTTTTTCTCTTTTGTTTTGTGTTTCTCCTTTTGGGGATGATGCAAAGCATTGAGACTACCTATGTCTCTTCCATGTTGACCCAAACAATCCCTTTTCATTTTTACTTTGTCTTTTTCTTGTGTTTTCCTTTTGGGGATGATGCAAGGTATTGAGACCGAAATGTCTCTTCATGTTGACCCAAAAGATTTTCCTTTTCATTTTCTTTTCACTTGCATTTTCCTTTTGGGGATGATGCAAAGTGTTGAGACCGCAATGCCTCTTCCATGTTGACCCAAAGCAAATTTTCTTTTTCTTTGTTTTCACCCTCTTTGTGTCATTCTTCTAGTTCTATGTATTCATGGAATGATGAAAATTTTGAGCTTTTTAATAAAAACATTGCAATAATAAACATACTAACCCCAAATCCATAGATCCCTTATGTGTTTGGTGCATTCCTTTTTGGGGGAAACCCCTCTTTCTTTTGTTCCTTTTTCATTTGCATGGCACAACCTTACTCAGAAACGTATGACTTGGCATAGGGACTTTCCAAGTTGGCTCTCATCTCTTATTTCTTTTTGCATTTTTCATTCACTACTTCAAAGTAATTGCTCATAGAACGGTGTGTAGAAATTCCTTTAAAGTGGGTGCATACATTGACATTATTATTTTTCCTTTTTCCTTTTTATTAGTTCTTAGTGTAGTCATGTTACTTCATGTGATGCATTTGTCACTTTGTGGATGACATTGGGTGTGATTTCCTTCATAAGTGTGACCTCTCTTAGCATATTGTATTCCTCTTGGTGGCTTGATGCGACACACTACATCCCCTAAGTTGTGAATATTCTATTCTTTGATTAGTCCTCTCTTGGAAACATTAGACACAATGTTCGCTAAGTGATAGAGCTCACATGAAGTTAACAAGAATCCTTGGAACATTTCTTTTACATTTTACATTTTTGCATTCATATGGCCACCGCGCATAACACAAATTGCATGCCTGTGTTACCATCCTACTCGTTCATAAGTCCTAAGCATATGAAGCATTTCTTGTCTCATGAAGCACAAACTGACATTTTCCTTTGTGGTGCCTTATTAAATTTATTAGGAGGTATAAATTTGGTATGGTTGAGTAGGAAGCCCATTCCGTAGCATGACTTTCCCCATAGCCACCTATGTGTTTGTGAGTACATACTAGCTAAGCGTATGTTTCTCACCTTTTGGCCCTTCTCACCTAGTGGACATCCATGAATTTTGTTGCCCCAGAGTGAGTGTGCATTTTTCTTTCTCAAACAAACAACTTAGATCTGATCCACAACTAGTTGGACAAATGATCGAGGCTTGATTTGACTTTTCCTTTTTCTCTTCTTTTTCTTTCTCTTTCACATGCATGTTTCTTTTTTCTTATGTTTAGTTTTACATGGGATCTTCATCCTAGGGGATTAATCATCCCTCTTGATCATTTTCATTCCATCTTGCTAGCATAAGTGCATTTGGATCCCTCTCGATATGCATGACTACTTTAGTGTGATTTTGAAGCAAGTTCATCCTCTCACTAAAGTGGGGGCTAAATATAACATAGAAAAATAGATCTTTGAAATTTTCATGGTCATTTAAGTCTTTTTTCTATGATGCTTGACTTATTTTGCTTCTATTTAATGTTGTGATGTAACTTAAACATTCACATTAGGTCTAGAATATTCAAATTATGATGTCTTGTGAAGGTTTTGTCAAGTCTTGTAACACATTTCTACTCTTTTCTAGACTCCTCTTATTATAATTCATCTAAATATTCAATTTTTATCCCTTATCAAGTCCTATTTCAAATTGTTGTAAAGTCTTGTAATAATATTTCATGCTTTTCTAGGCTTGCCATCACCAATTACACCTTTCTTATGCTTTATTTGGCCCCTTTATGTACTTATAGGCCTTAATTAAGTGTGTTTTTTAATACAAACCTGGAAAACAACATTAAAAAAAATTAATTCCCGACACCCACTTGCAATCCTTAAGAGGGACCCATTCACCATGGGTGGTGAATGAGTTCCTCTTAGTACAAAATTCAAAATAAATTCAAATTTCCTTCAGTTTTTAATTCATTAAGACCTTATGTTGGCCTGTGATGTATTTTCAAGTAATTAGGGCATACGTGTGTATAAATAAGTGTTTTTCCATCCATTTTAACCCCTATTCATCAAGTTCACTAATTCACCCATTTATTCAAGCATTCAAGCATTTTGCATCATTCAATCAAGCAATTATCAAGCATCGTGGAGCAGTCGTTGACATGTCTTCACACTTCAACAACAAGGGTTTGGTGAGTTTAGGAAATTTGCATGTTTTTTATCATCATTCCTTTCTTATTTCATTTCATTTCTTTATTAAGGGTTTGATTACCAAAGTGGGATTTGACCAAGGAAAATCCCTATACTCTAACCCTTAATCATTTCCCCCCTCTTTGTATGTGTGTTTGCAGGTCTTGTAGGTAGATTTGGCAAAGAAATAGGTGTTTAAAAGTGGTAAACAAGTCATTAAAGCTATTCAAATGAACTAAACCCTAGTTCAAGTTTGGATAAAACATCGAATCTATTTTCTGTAGATTTGGTTCCGTCAACTCGACAAGAAGACAAGTGCAAATCTAGACCCACAAAATTGATGTCCAAATTTGTAGAGTTTTGGAGGAGGGCTGATTTTCCATCAATGGTGAATGAGTCCCACTACCTAACCGGAAAAGGTGATTTCATTAGAATTAAGTTCTTGATAGTTGGAAATCAGTTTCAACAAGGTTAACTAGAAGCAGGACAAATTCGCCATTAGTGGAAAATGAGTCCCATTGGTCCTCAATAGTGATTTTTGTTAGATTCCAGAACCTTCTAGAATCAAAATTCTATTTTCAAGTGCATTTAGTTTAGTCTCATTCAATTTTGTTTTTAGTTGTCAATATTTCTAGTTCATTTCTGCATATCACACCGTGTTTTCAAACACTTCATTTTTCTTAGGTTTTGCATTAATAATGAATCAATTTCATTAGTTTGTTGCATCTAGATCATTGAATTTTGGCATAATTTCAACATACATGCTTTATTTTAAGTGAACCACCTTAGTTTTTGGCCTATATCTCTCCTTTTAGGTGAAAAACATTAAGAGAGCAAGAGAGCACATAGTCCCCAAAAATTGATGGTTTATATACATACATACATACATACATACATACATATATATATATGTATATATATATATATATATGTATTTATGCATGTATTTGTATATAGGCATGTATATTTGTTAATAACTATAGAATGTTGTATCGTTGCTCTATATAACCTGTGATGTTATATTCCTATGACAAAAAAGAAATATTAATGATATATATATATATATAGTGGGTATGTGTAGGATCATCATGGAAAAAATAGGCCCTTAAGTGGCAAAAAATTTAGAAAAATCAGAGTTAGGCAACTTGACATAAAAATTTGAATAAGTTATCTATATTATTTAAAAATATGTAAGAATAGAATCTATAGAAAATTGAATGTAGTTTCTAAACTACTAGGTTTATTTTAAAATAAATAAATCTATTTGGTAAAAATTTAAAATTTCAATGTAGTAGTACTTAAATTTTAGGGAAAAAATAAGTAGTTGTTTGTTTGACTACCTTAACCACAATAAAATGATAATATATTTTTATAAATTTTAGATATAAGTAGAGGACTCATGTCCCGATGTGATGCATATTTTTGTAATTTTATTCCTAGTAAATAATTAATTATGAATTTTTATTACAAATTTTAAAAAATATAAAAACTTGTATGTCTAACCACCTTAACTTGGTCAAAATTCATAAAATTCTTTTTTTAATCCTATAGTATGTGAAGCATAGAATGTGACACATGTTTTAGATTGAAAAAATGTGATATCGTTTGAAAGCTATAGATGTTTTTCAATCAGCCTATCAATCAGGACTTTAGTCATCATTCAAATAGAAAATGAATAATAATTATTTATTAAATTCAAAGTAAAGCATAATTTATTGGTGGAAAGCTGAGAATCTCCTTTAAAAACCCATTTTGTTTCATCAATTTTGGGTAAAAAAAAAGTCGTCAGCCACATGGGCAATCATATCAGTTACATATTGCCTCTTTTTGGCCCATCATGATCCTACACATACCCATATATATATGTATGTATATCTGTATATGTGTTATACGAAGGTATTTATATGCATTCATGTATATATGTTATGATATCAATAAAAAGAATATTGCTACCTTTATGTATTTTTTTTAAAATAAATGAAACAAGGGAAAATATTAGGTATAGAAGGATTAATGTATTTATATTTAAAATAAATGAATGTTAGTTTATATGGAAATATATTATCTTTTGTTTAAGATGAATATTTTGGAACTTGGAATGGTTACATTGTAAATTCATTATGTATCCCTTGATTCTATTGTATGAAGTAATGTAAATGAGTATTGGAAATGGAGACGATTGTGAGCTTTTGTCAAATGTTTAAGTCATTGTGTGGGGTGGATATTGAAAGTCTTCCAGAGGCTTGGGAAAAAATAATATGGGTTGAATTGTTGTGTTAATCCTTGAGTTGGTTAGAATTATACTTGTTATGTGTTGTTGTGGGTCTTTAGCCATGCACTCCTATTGGTTGTTAGGGTTGTGTATTTTGAACGAGATGGTCCAAACCTTGTTTGAGATATGTATTTTGTGTTTTACATTTCATGTACATGATGGATTTACCCTATCGATTTTATTAGGTTTCCTAGTTTCTAGTAGGGGGAGTGGCTCTCAATGGGGGTTGACACACAAAGGGGCGCCAGGGTAACCCATGTAAGAATTTCTTAACTCAGTGATAACTTAAAATGAATTAGGTGATTGTGTAGTTTACACTTTAATCAAGATAAGTGAATGCCTTGCTCATGCCTACAGTGCTCATTTAGGCTAAGGATGGGTTGAGAAGGCCTGGTTGGCAAGACCAAATTCCTTGTCCTCAGAAAAGGAAGATTGGTCCTGCATGTGTCACCCTATGGGGCTGACTGCTAGTGAGAGACTGCTAGGGTAACCATAGATGAGGTTTGGCGGCTAGTGAGCAATTTCTAGGGTAACCCATGTTAGGACCATGCGATGAAACTCTTCCCTCTATAGGATATTATTTCCTTATTTTTTCTCTCCCTTTGACATGTGATGTCCTCTAGAAGCATTGTATGTTCTTATGTGTTGTTAAATTGTCCTCTATTTGGCATTGTTATGCCACTTTATGGTTTCCTTGATTGTTGTTGTGGGACCTTATTACTATCTCCTAGCAAAAGGGGTGGACCTTTGGGTTCCACATGGTTAGGTGGAATGTGCCTATCTCTCCATTGGGTTCCTTTGATGATGTTCATGTTCTTGGTGACTGCCAATGGTGATGTGGACTTCTGCACTTGTTCCAGTTTGAGTAGAATGTCTTACATGTAATTGGATGGAATTGAATTTAGTTGTATCATGCATTGTACTTAGATGTATATTCTTCCCTATTGATGTTAGGAAGCACTATTGTAATGATGTAATGTTGTAATTAATTGTGAACTCTCCCTTATAATGGATAATGTAAACAATGTATCTTGGTTATGTGAATTAATTGTAAGATCTTGGATGTTGTGATATAGATAATCATATTGGTTGATCATTTAATATGATGGAGTGTACCATAGAAAAAAGGAAACTTGCTTGGTTTGATGATAAATTGGACCTAATAAGGCCTCGATTTGGCAGGTGTTTTTCACATCCACACTAGTTCTTGGACCCTTGCAAATGCATTTAATGATGCCTTGTAAAGGTGTTGTAAAGAAATTTCACACTTTTATAGACTTAATAAATCCATTTTCCCTTATTTCAACATTATAAAATGTATTTAAACACATATTCAAATCAATCTAGAATGTTTTTTAATTAAAATTAATGTTAATCTAGTGTTGTAATGTGTCTTTCACATTCACATTGGATATTGTGCCTTTCTAGGCTAAGTGGACCTCATTTTAATGTTGTAAAGTGTATTTAATCACACTTTCACATTGAATTTTGTGTCCCAAAGCCTAATTTACCTTTACATCATCACTAATAGGCCCCTATTACCCCATATTGTCCATCCCAGGGCAATATTTGATGATATACCTAACAAAGTCATCATATAAATCTTATTTCTTAACTTCTTGGCATCTTAGCTGGAAAAATGGCCCCGTTAGGACTAATTCACCACCTATGGTGAATGAGTCCTTTCCAAGTGGGAAAAATTCACCCAAGGTGGAAAATGAGTCCCATTGGGGCCAATTTTGACCTTTGAGTGGGAAAAAACTAAAATTTAAGTTTATTATTTTTACATGTCAGCCTTAGAGATCCAATTAACAGGAAAGTAAGGTGAATTGTCTATAAAATCAAGCCTATAAAACCTAATTTATATCTCTTAACTCATTCACAAACCAAACCATTATTCATTCTTCATCCATCATTCTTCCATCCCAAGTCAAGCAAGCTAGGGTTTCATCATTTCAAGTCATTAAGATAAAAAAAAATTAGACATTCAAGGGTAGACTCTTTATGTTTTTTTGAAGAAATTAAACATCGAAAATCATGGCAAGGTATTGAATCCATTATTTCATGTTTCATTACATTCTTTCTCTATTTTGATTTAATTACCTAAAAGGGGTGTGACCAAGGCAAACCTCCATGCCCTAACATTCACCATTTCTCTCTCTTGTCTTGTGTGTTTTTAGATTTAGACATATTGGAGGATTAGAAATAATTGAATATTGCATTGCAAAGTTGTTTAAGTTTTCTCTTCATTGAACAATTTAATATACCAATAAAAACTCACTTTCAAGTTCAGAATTCAAAGTTTCGGAAGTAGACACCTGTAGAAAGCCAAAGTGTAGACTGAGAGATCTTGTTTCCTCTTTTGGATCTTCAAAAATTCAAAAGCGGACTCATTCTCCATCAATGGTGAACGAGTCCCATTTCCAAGCTTGAACAAGGTTTTTTTGCATTTCTGGATACCCTTTTGTCTGAAACAGGTTCCAGGTCAGTTTTACTAAACTAGCACTAATTTGCCTAGAATGGTGAATGAGTCCCATTAGGCCAAATTTCTAGCATCAATAGAATTTCAAGTGTCATTTCCAGCCTCCTTTAGGATCCTAGGTGCACACTTTTAGTTTCATCCTTTTTTGTTCAGTTTTGTTCACATTTTTTGTGCTTTTGTATTACACAATGTGTTTTCGAACAAGTTGCATTTCAATAGTCTTACATTTCTAATCAATCATTTTCATCAATTAATTGCACCTAGATCATTTCATTCATTCATAATTTCATCATACTTGTATTAGATTGAGTGAACCACTTATATTTTGGGTGTGGGATCTATCTCTTTCCATTAGGTGAAAGACCTTAATGGAGCAAAAGAGACATAACATTTCACACCTCTTAAAATCTATGGTTCATTTTGGTGAACCTAATTTTTTGAATACTTTCTTGTCTAATTTGGAGTCCTTCATCATACATATAGCTTGCATTGATCTTGCATTAGGACTTGCATGCTAGGTTTCAAATTTTGCATTCATAGAAAAGTGCATTCAGGTTTCATTTTTAGCACCTAAATTCATTTCAATTTTTTGAAATTCTTCATTTTTAATTTAGGTCTACATAATAGCACTCATAAATCATAAAAAACAATCAATTTTTTTTGAAAATTCTAAAAAAAGTCCATACAGGGATTCATTTTCCACCTTGGGCGAATTAGTCCCTTTTCACCCCTAAAACTGCCCTTTACAAAATTGAAAAATCTATTTTTAAGCTTTTTTTTGGTGCCATTATCTACCTATATTAGTTAGCTGAGTTTTTGTAACATGAATTTCACTAGATCTAACTTAAATTATCCCATTTGATACATTGCTTAATTGCATTTTTGCATTCACAACATTTCATTTTCAGATTGTTGCATTGTGCAAACAGAAAATTAGCTTGCTTAAAAACTAAAAATTTCATTTCCTTTTAAGTCACTGCATTGTCCTTTTTCATCATAGCATGTTTTATTTCAAAAGATGTGGCTTTGATTTTGTTAATAATGGATTGTATAAGTACAACATTCCCTCTGATGAGCTCAATTTTGATTACAACAATGCAATCTTTAGGAAACATGATCAAACCATTGACACAATCCTTAATCTTGCATTTCCCATTGGTGAGAATGGTAATGTAGACAATTATAACCATCATACTTGTTCTCCTCCTGATACATCTCCTATTAGTGATGAAGGTATCTTGGTGAAGGAAGATACAAGCATTGAGGGTTTTGATTGTCCATCTCCTCATTCCCCTTTCGAAGATGTTAGAAAACAAGAACATGAAATCATAGACATATTTCTAAATATCACCTTACCTAGTCTCCATAACCATGACAATCAAACTTGTTCATCTCCTAATATCCCTCCTCGATGTAAAGAGGATATGTTGGTGTTAGAGGATATACCTATTAAGTGTCATGACAGTCTTGACCCTCCATTCCTTAATGCTCTTACCATTTTGGACAATCTATTTGACAACTATAGTGGTCCTTCTCTTGATGCCTCCCCCACTTGTGATGAAGCTACTTCACAAACCACAAACTTGGATGAACATATTACAAGCTCTCCTAGTTGGGTAGATAATATGCTATAAGAGAATGAGACCTTAGAAACAACCAACAATCAAATAGAGTCTTCTTTTATTCCCCCCACTATCAATAATCAAACAAATTCAACCATTAATAACTCCCTTAGTTGCAATGAAGTTAATTTGACTGAACCAAGCCTTAATTGTCAAAAACATGGGGTTTTTTGTTCTCCTAACACTCTCCTTCTAGGGAGAACATCATCATAAAAGGAATAGATAACATTGATTATAATATAATAACCTTGAAAGGAAATGAAGAGCCTCTATTAAAATCTCATTCACCAAGGGACATTAACATTCTTCAACCTCAACTCATTCTTTACCCACCATCACATAAACCTTCACCTCCACCTAAACCTAATTTTAGTCTTTACCCACCTCAAACTAATGTGTTGCAGCAACTGAGTCATAATACCGTTGCTCATACATATAACACTAGAAATAATCCACAACCACAACAACCCACACCAACACCCTTACCTTTCCAAAATCCAATTTTTCCTAGAGATCCTTGCTTGAATTCACATATTCAGGAGTACTCTTGCTAAAGAATACTCTTGCTAAAATCTCATTATGGGATCTTATTCAAGCATCCCATCGCTATCACAACATGATCCAAGTAGCCTTGCAACAAGTTCTTGTCCCTTCTAATGTGCACCCAACTAACATAGAAGCCATGATCCAAGGAATAAATGATGACATTATTTTCCACCAAAGTGAGCTCCCCCCTTTGGAAATGAAAAAACAAAACAAATCTTTCATGATCATTACTCAATACAATTAGATATGGATAAAGAAAACCCTTATTGACAATGGATCAACCCTTAATGTGTATAGTGTAAACCTTTTGGATAGGCTTTGTGTGGATAAATAAAAAATTCAACCTGAATCTTTATCTATTAAGGGATTTGACAATGTCAAAAAGACACCGCTTGGTGTGATCGCTTTACCTATTACAGTTGGAGAAGTCACATTGAACACAAAAATCTAGGTTATGGCTCATGATCTTTCATATAACCTTATTCTAGGTAGGTGATGGATTCGTACAATGAATGGTGTGCCTTCTACTCTTCATTGAAAAATGAAATACATCTACAAAAATAAAGTGTGTACACTCGACGCTGATCATGAGACTTATAATGACTTGCAACTCAATAAAACCAAAGAGAACCCCTTGAATACATTAACACCAACCAAACAAGTGGAACAATTTCAACAAAAAGAGAAACAACAACATATTGAACATGTCATTATGTTATTAGAAAATTATTGGGGTTCCTTGGATTTCAAACATGACTGAGATGACCTTTCGAAAACATTCACCTCAACCACTTTAGCCAACGAAGCAACTTACACAACAACCTTTGATGAACATAACCATGAACAACCACCAACTTCAAAAGTAATGAAGAAGCTTTATGGATGTGCTTATGAACTACTAAAACAACTTGGATATAGTTGAAAAGGATGTGATGCTCACGAACAAGGTATTTGCAACCCTATAGACCCTATCACACAACAAACCACTCATGGTCTTGGTTATTGTCCTTTGATAGAAATCATCAAGCCTTCACTCAACATCAAAACTTTCACACAACAATCCTCTAAACCAAATTTAACTGTAAAGAATCCTAAACTAATCAACACTAGTAGTCTTCATCATTCTTCTTTTCCAACAATCAAACAAACAAAAAACTTTTCTCTTAATGTCAATGTCATCTCACAAGAAATTAATGATTTGCATTCGATAGATTTTCCCTCCTCCTATAAGAGTGAGAAAATAATCTTGCAATGTAGAGAAACTTGTGTAAGTATTACATTTACTACCAAGCAAGATGTATCTTTGATGCAAGTCAGAAGACCACCTTCTACCATTAATCAAGAGGGTATCTTGTTGAGACTCCTCCAAGATCACTTGATCACCCTACCTCCGAAAACTCAAAAGAAATGATCTTTAAACACTTCATTTTACACGTATCATAGAATTCATGGTCACTTCACTAATGAATGTAAGGCTTTGAGTCATAAAATCCAACATTTTTTTAGGAGTTTGGTATGTTTCCTTCTATGGGGGCACCTAATTCATCCAATTGATACCAATTTTCACTCTCGCCTAGATTTCATCAATCGTTTCGACTCACCTTTGTCCTGAACTCAATGGGGGCAATGGGTTTAGTAGCCCTATCCTCGTATGTCACTTGTGGTTGCCTCCTTTGGCTAGTCATTAACCTTTCATGAATATATAACAAAAAGCTTGTAATGTGGACGACATGCGTTAAGTTGGATCACATGTGAAATACTCCCCTTTTTGTGACATAGCTTCTTGGAAACATATGACTTGGCGTAGGGATTTCTGAGTAAGCTCTCATATTTTCCTTCTTCTTTAAAGAAATTGCTCATAGTACTGGTGCTCACAACTACTTTAAAGTGGGGGCATACATCACCACTCACATTTCATTGTGTGATTTTTTTTTTTCTTGTGAATTCCTCTCTTGAAATAATTAGGTACAATGTTCCCTAGGATGAGGCCTTGCAATTATCCTCTCTTGGAAACAAGATGAGATCATTTTTACTTTTTGTCTCTTGGAGACATTAGGCATGATGTTCTTTAAGATGAGACCTTGCATGAAATAAGAAAAATCCCTTCCTTACACTATTTTGCATTAACAATGTCTATGAGTGTCAAGCATATAAAGTTTTGCTTACATCATAGAGCTGGAAAATCATCTTCCTTTGTGACACCTCATTAAAGTTATTAGGAGGTATAAATTTGGTATGGTTGAGCAGGAAGCCCATTCCAATGTACGAATTTCCTCATAGCCACCTATGTGCATACCAACTAGTGTATGTTTTATCTTTTGGGCTTTCTCACTTGATGGACAACCAAGAGTTCTGTCAGACCAGAGTGAGTATCCATTTTATTTTTGGACAAACAACCTAGATATGATCCACAACTAGTTGGAAAAATGGTTGAAGCTTGATCCACCTTTTTATTTTTTCTCTTCTAATTCTTTCCATTGCATGATCGTGTATCTTGTTTCACTGCATGTCTTTCACCTTGTATATGTCCTTTTGCACTTATGATGGTTTGACTTAGTATCTTGGATCTTGGGGCCTTGTGTAACCTCCTTTGATCTTTGTTATCCTTTGACATCTGCATTGGTAAGATTGAATCTCTCTTGAATGTCTACTTTATTGTGAGTTTGAAGCAAGCTCATCCTCTCACTAAAGTGGGGGCTAAATGTACCATAGAAAAAAGAAAACTTGATTGATTTGATGATAAATTGCACTTAATAAGGCCTTTATTTGGTGTTGTGAGTGTTTTTCACATCCACACTAGGTATTGGACCCTTGCAAATGAATTTAGCGATGTCTTGTAAAGGTGTTGTAAAGTGTTTTAGAGGAATTTCATAATTTTCTAGACTTAATAAACCCATTTTCCCTTAATTCAACTTTATAAAATGTATTTAAACACATCTTCACATCAATCTAGAAGGTTTTTGAATTAAAATTAATGTTAATCTAGTGTTGTAATGTGTCTTGCACATTCACATTGGATATTGTTCCTTTCTAGGCTAAGTGGACCTCATTTTAATGTTGTAAAGTGTATTTAATCACACTTTCACATTGGATTCTGTGTCCCAAGCCCTAATTGACCTTTACATCAGCACTAATAGGCCCCTATTACCCCATATTATGTATCCCAAGGCAATATTTGATGAAATACCTGACAAAGTCATCATATAAACCTTATTTCTTAACTTCTTGGCATCTTAGCTGGAAATATGGCCCCATTGGGACTAATTTGCCACCTATGGAAAATGAGTCCCTACCAGGTGGGACTAATTCTCCCAAGGTGGCGAATGAGTCCCATTTGGGCCAATTTTGACCATTGAGTGGGAATAAACTTAATTTAAGTTTACTATTTTTACATGTTGTCCTTAGGGATCCAATTAATAGGGAAATAAGGTGAATTGCCTATAAAATAAAGCCTAGAAATCCTAATTTACATCTCTTAACTCATTCAAAAACCATTCTTTATTCTTCATACATCATTCTTCCATCTCAAGTCAAGCAAGTTAGGGTTTCATCATTTCAAGTCATTAAGATAGCAATTTTTATATATTCAAGGGAAAATTCTTCATGTTTTGTTGCAAAAATTCAAGATCAAACATCATGGAAAGGTATTGAATCCATTATTGCATGTTTCATTACATTATTTCTCTATTTTTTTTTAATTACCTAAAAGGGGTTTGACCAAGGCCAACCCCCATTCCCTAACATTCACCATATCTCTCTCTTGTCTTGTGTGTTTTTAGATTTAGACATCTTGGGGGCTTAGAAATCATTGAATATTGCATTGAAAAGTTTTTAAAGTTTTCTCTTCATTGAAAAAGTCAAGATATCAACAAAAACTCACTTTTAGGTTCAAAAATTAGAGTTTTGGAAGTAGACACCTGTAGAAAGCCAAAGTGCAAAATAAGAGCTCATGTTTCCTCTAGATCCTCAAAACTTCAAAAGTGGACTCATTATCCATTAGTGGTGAATGAGTCCCATTTCTAGGCCTAAACAAGGTTTTCTGCATTTATGAGTACCCGTTTGTCTAAGACAAGTTCCAGGTTAGTTTTATAGAACTAGGACTAATTCACCCAAAATGTCAAATGAGTCCTAGTAGGAAAAATTTCAAGCATCAGTAGCATTTCAAATGTTATTTCCTGCCTCCTACAAAATCCTAGGTGCAAACTTTCAGTTTCATCCTTTTCTATTCAGTTTTGTTCACAAAATATTTGTGTTTTTGTATTACATAATGTGTTTTCAAACAAGTTGCATTTCAATTGTCTTACATTTCTAATCAATCAATTTTATCAATTAGTTGCACTTAGATCATTGCATTCATTCATAATTCCATCATAATTGTATTAGATTGAGTGAAACACCTAGATTTTGGGTGTGGGATCTATCTCTTTCCATTAGGTGAAAGACCCTAATTGAGCAAAAGAGACATAGCATTTCACACCTCTTAAAATCTTTGGTTCATGGATTTACTAAACTTTATTTTGTTAGATGAAATTTAGTTTAATGAGATTCTAGTAGTGTATTCATGGAACCTTAGAG
>VDFB02271358.1:1131599221-1131621947 GCA_007258455.2 Sequoia sempervirens | reverse complement strand
ACTTGTAGATTAGGTTGAAGGTTTCTTCTTCTCAAAATGATTGTTCTCCTAATACAATAACCCTAGATTGGAATCTTGTATTCACCATATTAACAACATATCTATTAGCATTAATATCTAGATATCCAAAATACAAGAATAATCATAAATCAATAATGAAGACATATGGGTGTCATGGGTAGATCCCCCCAAAGCTATCGATCTAATCTGAAGGGAACAAGCATCCCATCAGGACAACCCACCCCTTAGCTTCGAGTTGAATGTCCAATATAAAATCATTCCATTCTCGGAGTTGCATGCTTAGTGGAAACACTTGTACCTACTTTCTCTACCCACGTCATCACCTCAGAGGAAACATGACCCACAGAGGGAAGCTAGTGGAGCTTATAAGTGGCCTAGGCCTACCACCCCTCCATGGCCGCAACAGATTGTTAAGCAGGACCCCCACCCCTTCATGGCTACAATGGATTGTTAAGTGGTTTTTTAGGCACCACTTTTCTTAGGCCCTTCCCCCTTAGTAGGCTTACAAACACAAAGAAGACAATCTTTTAAACATCCAGAGATAATTGTATTCATTTCACTTAGAAGTCAATCTTCAAGTATTCAAAGAAATTTTTTTTCATTCCTCTTAGAAGACAATCTTCTAAGTATGCATTTATATTTATCAACAATTCTTAAACTAAATATCAAATCTGCTCCTAACATGATTATAATCATTAACAAAAAATATTATCAGATCATTTATATTCAAATCTGGAAGGAGCACAGTCCCTTTATCTACATATTATAATCCTATCAACATTACTTTCTATTGGAATGTGAATAGTAGCATGAACATATGTTTGTTAGGAAGGAAAGGCGTTGCTAAGTTAGAAATAAGAACTGATTCAGAAATTAGACTAATATTTCTAGAGATGCAACAATCTTAGTTATCAGATTATATGGTAAAGTGGCAATATTTATGAATAGTATGGAGTCATTCAGATATTGGTCAAAGTACAAAATTCATTCAAGCAATGTGATAGAGTTTTTTCTTTGATATTTAGATATTTCTAAATATTAATACTGAGTGACCACATCACCCGATTCAAAGGTTCAGTCTCCCACTATAGAATTCCTATTCTCCCCTCCCTCCTCCAGGCCATATCAGATTCTTTTATGACTCTATGAAGAGATAAGTCTCTTGCTTGGATGGTTTCCCCCTTTAGAAAGGATGTGACTATTAGTTTTAAGAACTAATCATTGTCTTGTCAATTTAATCACAGTTTTAGCAGATTTCCTTTCTTCTTAAAATCCATTGATCAATCGATTGTTTCACCTTAATTTCTTGAGACGGTGAAGAGTCAGGCTCTAAAGACTTGGGACAGAAAAGGGAAATATAATGGGCCTGATAATGTTTGCACACTAGAGACAAATATTACCTCATGCTCAAATAGTGACCCGATATAGATGGAAGACTCCATTGTCTGATTCGCAACTAGAGTATTGATGTCGATCTTTGCAAATATACTAGTATCTCCCGAGTAGACGAAAAAAAGAATGTCAGCTTCTCATATCCTTCACATAAACTCAATCTCCCTTGTAATGTTCCTTAATATCATTTATATAATGATTTTAAATTTACTCATTATAATATTATGTTATACTTGTGTTTCACGTCAATTTTATATACTTTAATATTTAATTTATTCACTTTAAATATTATTATTTATTGTTTCTTTATTACTATAATGATATCAAGTGCTTTATTTTATATTATTACAATTATAATATGATAACATTAAATGGGGATTATTTATAGCTTTAAATTGTCAATATCTATATTTTAAATATTGCAATGATCATTCAAATTATATCTTAATATACATTGTAATAGCTACATAATTATAATGTCTTCTTTGAAAATTATAATTGTAATGGTAAGAAATGATTAATATTATTAAATAGGCATTACTCTATCTTATGGTCATGTTCTGGGGACATGATTGTCCTCCCCTCTCGAATTGGCTTGCCCTAAAGCAATTGTCGATTTGTATCCTAGATGTCTTCCAAGATAAGAACTTAAGAAGAGGGTTAGGGGTGTGACACATATCTATGTAATTCCCTTATGAAGAGGTTTTCCCAATTCTTATTGGGGAGATTGGTTGATCTGTACATTCTTTAGATCTTTCATGGTGTAGGGTTGTCATACCCACTTAGATTTTATCTTCCACAAAACTCCATTTGGTCATTGTCCCTTCTTTAGATTGGATACTTTTGAGATCACTCTCCTCATACCTTGATTTCTTACTTGGTTGTCCATTGCTTTCACCCTCAAGGGTTGCTTCTATCTTGAAGACTTGGCCATTTCTCTTACATTGATGGCCACATTCCCATGGTCCATTGCATGTGAAGCACAACCCCTTTTATTTTAGGTATTTCCTTTCTTGACACATATGTCCATGATCTTGTATTCCCTTATAGTAAGAACATGTCCTTAGTGAATCTTCCCACCTTGGCCTTTCCTCCATGTGAGGGTGTTTCGATGATGAGGTAGAGTTCTTGGGTTTTTCCCTTGGCCCATTTTCTTCAAATTTAATAGCCTTTTGAATAGCTTCATTTAGGTGATTGGGTTCTAATGCATTCACCAAAATCCTGATTGATCCTCTTAGACCCTCTATGAACAAATAAGCAAGTCTCTCTTGAGAAATTTTAGGGAACATGACTACTAGTCTCTGGAACTCAGAGGAATAGTTTTCAATAGTCCCATGTTGCCTTACTCTAGCAAGTTCTTAGAAGTACCATTTAGGGTGTTTTTGGTCGAATCATTTGATCAACCTTTGGGTGAAATCATCATAGGTGGATACTTTTTGATGGCCTTGAGTTATGATACCGTGATGCCACCAATCATGGGCCATTCTGGTTAGATGTAAAATGGAAAACTTGATGGCATTTCTTTCGGTCATTAGGCTTAAGGATAGATAAGTATCTAACTTTTGAACCCATGATCTTGCGGTGGTCTTTCCTTCTCCATCAAAGTTTGGGAGGGTTAATTTTCTTAACCTATTCTTGAGATCCCTATCAGTTGGGTTGTTCCTCTCCCTTCTAGGAGTGGCTCTTTGCTTGGCCTTACAATAGTATTTAAATGGCACAGGCTCCCTCAATTCAGGCTTCAGTCTATAATAGGATGCAACGATCTCATCTACATCCTCAATGGGGGGTTTGTTGAGATTGCTTTCTTCCATGGGTTCTTCACTTGGCAAGAATGGGGGTCCGGTGGGTCTAGAAGTTGTGGCCTGTGAGGGTGTAGGATTATTTTTTTTAGAGTGGCTAGAGTTTTTTTCCCTTGTATTATTGCTACTCAAGTTTTGGAGGGCTTGGAGTAAAGCTTGGCTAATTTTTTCATTCTGTTATATTAAGGATTTACTAGTTTTCTCATTTTGTTCCATTAAGGCTTGGGTTTTCTTATTACTATTCTCCATAAAATCCTTAATTTCATCTCTTAATGGATCACCCAGGTATGTGCAGGATCATCATGGAAAAAATAGGCCCTTAAGTGGCGAAAAATTCAAAAAAATCAGAGTTAGGAAACTTGGCATTAAATTTATCTATATTATTTCAAAAATATATGGGAAGATAGAATCTGTAGCAAAATTGAATGCAGTTTTCTAAACTACTAGGTTTATTAAAAAAATAAAAATCTATTTGGTGAAAATTTGAGGCTTCAATCTGTTAGTACTTAAATTTTAGGGAAAAATAGGTGTCCTCGACCACTACTAACTTTCTAATAAAATGATAATGTTTTTGCATGGAATTACTAGGCCTATAAGTAGAGGACAAAATAATACGGATGTGATGCATATTTTTTTGTAATTTTTTCCAAGTAAATAATTAATTATGAATTTTTTATTACAACTTTTTAAATATATAAACTCCTTAACCACATAACTTGGTGAAAACTTCATGAAATTCAAAATTTTTTAATCCTATAGTATGTGAAGCATAGATGTAGGCCCCGGTTCAAAAAATATTATACCGTTTGAAATCTATAGATTTTTTTCAATCCACCTATCAATGAGGACTTTAGTTGTAATTCAAATAGAAAATGAATAATAATTATTTATTAAATTTAAAATAAAGCATAATTTATATCAGTGGAAAGATGAGAATCTCCTTTAAAAACATTTTTTGTTTCATCAATTTTGGGTGAAAAAAAAGTAATTAGCCACATACCCTACACTTACCCATCAAATCACCACTTTTTGGCCCATCATAATCCTACACATACCCACCCATGAGATCATTTTCAAGGTTGTCATTCCTAGAGCCTCTTCGGTGGTAGGTTTTCATGATTTCCTACGAGATGGAAAGAAAAGTGCTTTGACAACACTGTAATGTTGCTTACCCAACCTTTCCCTAGAACTCACTTGTTTGCCCTATATTTTGCTTGTAGATTAGGTTGAAGGTTTCTTCTTCTCTAAATGAATGTTCTCCTAATGCAATAACTCTAGATTGGAATCTTGTATTAACCATATTAACAACATATCTATTAGCATTAATATCTAGATACCCAAAATACAAGCATAATCATAAAAAAATAATGAAGACATATGAGGAGTGGCATGGGTAGATCCACCCAAATCTATCCATCTAAGCTCAAGGGCACAAGCATCCCATTAGGACAACCCAACCCTTGGCTCTGAGTTGAATGTCCAATATACGATCATTTCATTCTCAGAGTGGCATGCTTAGTGGAAACACTTGTACCTACTTTCTCGACCCACATCATCACCTCAGAAGACACATGACCCACTGGGGGAAGCCAGTGGAGCTTATAAATGGCCTAGTCCTACTACCCCTCCATGGCTACAATGGATTGTTAAGTAGGACCCCCACCCCTCCATGGCCACAATAGATTGTTAAGTGGGGTTTTTAGGCACCACTTTTCTCAGGCCCTTCCCCCTTAGTAGGCTTACAAACACAAAGAAGACAATCTTTTAAACATCCAAAGATAATTGTATTCATTTCACTTAGAATTCAATCTTTAAGTATTCAAAGACAATTGAATTCATTCCTCTTAGAAGAAAAACTTTTAAGTATGCATTACATTTATCAATGATTCTTAAACTAAATATCAAATCTGCTCCTAGCATGATTATAATCATTAGCAAAGAATATTATGAGATCATTTATATTCTAGTCTGGAAGGAGCACATCCCCTTTATCTATATATTATCATTCTATCAACATTAATTTCTATTGGAATGAAAATAACAACATGAACGTATGTTTATAGGAAGGAAAGGCATTGCTAAGTTAGAAATAAGAACTGATTCAGAAATTAGAGTCATATTTCTAGGGACACAACAATCGTAGTTATCAGATTATATGGTAAAGTGGTCATATTTATGAATAGTATGGAGTCATTCAGATATTGGTCAGAGTAGAGAGTTCATTCAAGCAATGTGATAAATTTTTTCCTTTGATATTTATATATTGCATGCCAGCACTTGCACCCGGGGTTCAGAATCTGTGATAATAGGAAATTGAAGAATTAATAGAAGCAAATGGAGAATATTAATGTACAAAATGGATTTTGCAAAGCTCTCAAAATATTTGAATGTGGGCGATCAAAGGAATAGATCGAGGGAAGGTGTGATCAAATCAAAAGGAATCTGTATTGTCTAAATTATGCTTAAACCTCAATAGTCCAAATCAAAGTCATCATATTCTAAATTATGAATGTATGCCAAATCCTCCAATAATTAAATGATTTGATAATAATGACTTTCAAAGGAGGCTCTATGACAGTACAGAAATAATAATAGTGGATTTTGTGTGCTTCAAGTCAAATATACAAGTTGAGAGTAGGAGACAATCGGATAATAATGGCTTTCAGAAATAATGTGACAAGTACAAAATAATGATGGATTTTATTGTGCTTCAAGTCAAATATACAAATGAAAGTTGAGCTCCCCTAGGAGACAATTCTCATCTGAAAAATATTGATAAAGTTCAAAAGAGAAGTGCAAATGCAGAGGATTTTGCTGATCTTGATCAGAGAGCATTTGAAAAGTATCTACATAAATACTTGAATAGATGCTAGAAAAGAAATTAGATCTTAGCGATAAGAGCAGAAACGGCAGAGCTAGGCTTTAATTGATTGCTAGTCTATGTTTCCACACTTTTTAGCACTCAAAATGTTTACTGTCCTATGAAATCATACACTAAAATGAACATTGTCAAAATCCATTCAAGTGAAAGAAGATAAGATCACAATTGGTCATGGCTCATAGTGAGAAGGTTAGCATCTTGAGTCTCGACCTACTCTTAAATAATGCCTGTTTTAAAATATCCACTGTCTTTCACCACCTATTACACCATACACTGCAAATATTGTGTCCTCATCACTGTTGCGATGAGACACATGATCTTACCTGCCATATACATAAAATGGGCACCTTTGATATCATTAGAATGCAACAGATTTGTTCACTAAAAACCTATCCTGAACCAAGTTAGAAAAATGCATTTGAAATTTATTTACTACAGACAACACAAACAAATGAAATTGATCCCATCATCATCTAGTACCCAAGCAGTTGAGTGCCCTGGCCCAAAAGGAAATTCTAGGTTCAAGCCCTAACTGGTTCATGTTTTTCAGTAGAGATTATGGATCCTTCAAAATCCTGGGCCTCATACAACCAGCATAGTGTAATGATTCATCTCTATGAGATGATGATTTACATAGAATAAACTGTACTAAATCATACACCCTAACAATAAATATGAAAACTTAAGAAATAGGTCACTCTGCAATAGGCAGTCAGTAATGCAGCTGTCTGAAAATTAAATATTAACAGCAAACATCCACCACCACTTGGTATTGTGTATCCCAACTAACAGAGCTTGTTGTCTCTTCATGCTATGTTGCCATTGTTAATATCATTAAATGCCATGACGAACGAGTCTTTTGCAATAAGAAAAATTATGGTCTTTTCTCATTGCTTGGTATATTAGGATGACTTTGACTTATTGGTAGTAGCCAACATGACCTTAAATTACTGATGATTTTAAGCCAATCACTAGGTTTTAATTCCAACTATATCCCGGTCTACCTGAAATGTGAGTTCAGGAAGGAATTGGGTCAAATGTAAGTCTCCAGAGACTTTGGCAGAGCATATTACCTTAGACCTGGCATCTAAGCAAAAGATTTTTGTGCATTTCTATGCAATCTCTTGGGGTGTGCTTGTTGAAGATTTCGCTAAAAACCAGGAAGAGTTTTACTTTAGTGAAAAGTAATTTAACAAAGGTCTCTGTAAGAAATCTGTTAAGTGACAGTGAACCTAAATTTGACAAGCATCTGTTTATTTTCCAGACTTTCCTTTCACCTTGGAGTACATGCCAATCTGCTTTAAATTCAAGTGAAACAGGGTTTATCAGTTTGTGGAAGACGACACATGATTTTCTGTAGTGGAGTGAACATATCAAACCGGTTTGACATTAACTATACATGTATTTGACCTTCCACCTAAAGGAGGTTCAAGGATTACGCTGATAGCTATATGTATGTTAATATGTTAGAGAGTATTTTTTTGTGCATAGATGTGTATGGATGCTATAAGCTACAAATTCTAGCTATGTGGCTAGATTAAATAATTAATAATAAGTGATAAATAATTAAAAAAATAAACATAGACAAATCTAGATTTTCTCCTTAAAGAAATTAAGTATTATCTGATTTTAAAATATTTGCATAAAGATTTAAACCTACTTCTACGTGTGCAGACAGGTAGGATAAGTTGTTTTCTAAATTAGAAAGATCACTTCCTACTAAATAACTCTATAAAAGATGGAGTTGAAATTCATATATTCACAAACACATATACACATGGATCATTATTCATTGACCTAAGTTTTTTGAGAAATGTCCACGTTGCTGAGCGCTGGCTATGAGCAATTGAGGTGGTCTATTTCCTCATTGAATAAGAACCACCCTCGGTAGGAATTGGCGAAAAGCCATCTTCCCTGTCACCACTAACAAAAGGAAAAAATCATGAACATAGTAATATACTAAACAAAGTATCCAACATTTCTATCACAGTGAAGGAAAAATTCTGAAACATGGGGACAAAACCAATTGCAATGTGGCAAGGGGAAAAACATGTAACTTGTATAGGAAAAATTGATGTAAAGAAAGGCATAGGCTCCATCTTGGAAGAAAGACCCCAAGCAAAGGAGATTGTGAAGAAACGCAATTGTTGTCCTCTATTTTTGGAACCAATGGGAGCCTATGTCCATAATAGGACGTTGGTAGCAATAATTTCTCTAGACCATTCTATCGATGCTAACCAACCTGGAACACTTGGTCTAATTTCTCTAGACCATTCTATCGATACTAACCAACCTGGAAAACTTGGTCTTTCTTAATCTAGGTAACCAAAAAAGTGTAATGTATAGATGATAAAAGAAAAGGTGAGTTTTCCCTTTCAAAGTAATTATATTGGTTTGGCAGCAAAATGAAGAATTGTAAATTAGCAGGATTGAGAAAGACCACGTTTCAGAAAATCATTTAAAAGAAAAGAACTAATTATGTTAAAACTGCTCAAAAGGACTTAAAACGAGCCCAGTGGGGCTCAAATTGACATGATTTAATAGCAAGTAGAACTGATAAAAAGAATGAACTGTTGTATTCTTTAGTTGGGAGGCTTTTTCAAGGATGTTGGATGTAGAGATTTATTTTCCTTAAACCAAGTCCTTAGCACTATGAATCAACATGCACGTAGCTAGGTAGATGAGTTCCAGTTGTAGATAGTTTGTGTAAAATTTGGAATTTAGTACATAGTTTATCATACATGTAACCTCCCATTGTTGTATGGCAATAGGTCTTGCATAAAAAGACTTAAGTCCAAAATCAATGGATTTCTAAAATCATAGCCTACACATTCAAAGAAAATGGACAGCATGAGGATAGCCACCATTCTATACAATTTACAGATAATCATAAGAATTTTTTCATAAGGCAAATGATTATTATGTTCTTCTAAGTGTTAAATCTATTCCTATAGCTTAAAAGTTTACAATTCACAGATAATCATAAGTAGTTGGACCTTGGCTTGTATTGTGCATGGTAGTTCTTTCTGTGATTGAAAGGTTGAGGTCAGCGCTAAATGAACAAGTATGATCTATTTATGAGGTAAGAAGTTCCCTAAAATATTTCAACTTTTACCATTCATGTGCATAAAATAACCACAAGTAAATAAAAGCTTCAGTTAATTTAGAGAGTTGAATATTTATTAGTTTTTACATATTATATGTAGGTATAAAAGTAAAAACATAGAAGTGAAAAACTATAATTATAAGTACTACTATTACCATAAGAAAGTAAAATCGTAACATAAGCATATGGCTGGGGTGAAACGGTAAGGTTAAAATAAATAAGAAACAAAAATAATATATTCAACAAAACATACTGTTGATGTTCTTCTCCAATACGTTGGCTGCTGTAAGGTTGTAGAGTATGTTCTCCAATAAGTTGGTGGCTGCAAGGTTGTAATTTTTCTTTTCACATTATGTTTCCTATTTATTGATACAGATAGGCGGTGTTAAAAAGACGTGTAAAAACTAAAAATTGGAGGTAGTCTTTGGCGGTGAAACAGAGTAAAAGTATATTAAAAAACTGTAGTGTCTGAAAATCCTATACAATTTCAAGCCCAATAAGTCAGTCTCTGGCAACCATTGGATACTATTAGTATTAACAACACTTCGGCTTGGATAAATGAAGATCCAACACTAACATAAGATTTACCTAGAATTTGAAACAGTGGACAAAACAAATTGATGAAGAATTGAGTAGATTAGTGGGTATGTAAAGAACTAATTTACTGCAATAGGTAAAATATTCAGATAAAATTTTGTTTGATAGAAAATAAGTACCCATATTGCCAAGCTAACTCTCAAATACGTAGCCTTAAAACCCTCCAATGCACTAATCATACAAATACTTGATATTGAACAGCGACATCCCTTGCCAAAATTAAAAGGAATTCACTCCACAATATAGCAAATCACCACAACTAGAAGACAATGTCAAACGCAAAAATCTAACACTATATTTCATTGCACTAAGCTCTGTGCATTATTTTGGATATTATATGCAATTTATGTTTAGACCTGACAGTTTTCCCGTGACCTGAACATGGTTTGCGGTGGGTTAAACCTGTGACCGGTGCGTGAGACAGGTTTTCTGGCACTATGGACTGGGCAAGTCCAGAAGAATAGTTTTCCCGTGTATCCCTGTGTCCCTGCCATCCTCGTGGGGGCAGTTGAATTAACAGGTATCCCTAAAAAGATTGCAGAGCAGTTTCCTACCTTTTAATAAATCTAGAAAATAGGGTTGCACTATAATAATGTGGACTGTATCAAATATCCAGTAATAACAAAGGGACATACATCAAAGCATAACAACAAGTGCCTTTGCTAAATTTGCAAAATAGGGTATCAGAGGCAGATGCGGATACCAAAAGTCCAGCCTAACCCTAATGTGGGTTTGCTGGGCATATAGCCCACACTCAAAATCGTTACCAGAAAACCCTAACGGTTTCATCCTGGCAATGATAGGGTTGTTTATGTGGTTGATTTGGGTAAGGGCATCCATCAAAGCATAAAGAACAAAGGGATTCTATTAGATGGTGTTGTTGGAGCTGCCCTGGTGTGCAAAAACAATTGTGTGTGAAGGGGAGCAACGAATTACCTGTTCAATGACAGAGGTCGATGGTGCCTTCATTTTTTGTAAACAAGTCGTGGCATTTATGGAAGTTGGGGGCGGTGGGCACAAATGTAGGCAGGAGAAATTTTTTTTGACCTGCGTTGTCCCTGGTGCAACAACACGAGCGGCATGCACATCTATGCCCTTTGATTGACAACTGCTGAATTCCTCACGTCGGCAAAGCTTTGAGCGCCACATCCAAACGTAATAGCAGTCAGGGTATTCCAGTTGACAATATGAAAATAGTAGCTGCGAAGGGTATTCCGGTAGCGTGAGATGTGTTTGTAGTCGAAAGTGTGCAATCGGCTATCCTTAAAAGTAGAGCCCATCTGCTAATTAATACTAAGTGAACACATCACCTGATTCAGAGGTTCAGTCTCCTACTGTAGAACACCAATTCTCCCCTCCCTCCTCCAGGACATATTGGATTCTTTTATTACTCTCTGAAGAGATACATCTCTTTCCTAGATGGTTGGCCCCTTTAGAAAGGATGCGACTATTATTTTTAAGAACTAACCATTGTCTTATCAATTTAATCCCAGGTTTAGCAGATTTTCTTTCTTCTTAAAATACATTGATTAATCGATTATTTCACCTTAATTTCTTGAGACGGTGAAGATTTAGGCTTTGAAGACTTGGGATGGCAAAGGGAAATGTAATGGGCCCGATAATATTTGTATGTTGGAGACAAATATCACCTCATGCTCAAATAGTGACCCGATATTGATTTAAGACTCCATTGTTTGATTGGCGGCCAGAGTATTGATGCCAATCTTTGCAAATATACTAGTATTTCCTAAGTAACAACAAGTATTTTGGATTCTCATATCCTTCGCATAAACTCAATCTCCCTTGTAATGTTCCTTAAGATCATTTATATAATGATTTTATATTTACCCATTATAATATTATGTTATGCTTGTGTCTCACATCAATTTTATATACTTTAATATTTAATTTATTCACTTTAAATATTATTATTTATTGTTTCTTTATTACTATAATGATATCAAGTGCTTTATTTTATATTATTACAATTATAATATGATAACATTAAATGGGGATTATTTATAGCTTTAAATTCTAAATATCTATATTTTAAATATTACAATGATCATTCAAATTATATCTTAAAATACATTATAGTAGCTATATAATTTTAATATCATATTTAAAAATTATAATTGTAATGGTAAGAAATGATTAATGTTATTAAATAGGCCTTACTCTATCTTATGGTCGTGTCCCTAGGACATTACACCTTGCCTGATGCTCTTCTATTATTCTCAATATGTACTGCAATCTTGAAATCCTCTCTCAAGGTTTGAGGATTCTTGTCTTGTAGATGATAACTCATTTTTGAATCAAATGCATTACAATAATTGACCAAACACACATTATCATTGAACCTCAAGCCAGCAAGCAATCTATTCATAGCCTTCAAAAATCTACTATTGAAATCAACAACCATTTCATTTGAACCTTTAGAGATATTATTAAATTCACTCAACAAGAACCTTGCATCAGTCTTATCACCATATTTCTCTCTAGATATCCTCTTATATTCCTCCCATGATCTAATGCTTTTTGTTGGTAGAGATCTAGACCATTCCTTGATATCCTTAGTGAGTGAATGCATAAATATTTTCATCATAACATCTTCAACCTTTAAATCAAAATCATACATCATGTTTACAAATGATTTTAAGTGATCCTCACCACTTATTGCATTATTCCTAGATAATATAACCAATACACTCTTGATATCATCAGGGAATTAGTTTGGGTAACCAGGTATCCCAACAAAGCATAATTGTCTATACATATCCACTTGCATAGACCTTCTAGGGAACCAATCTCTTTTATTATTATGGGCTCCATTATCATCTTGATCACTAGACCATTTATTGTCATCTCTATTTCCACCTCCACTACTGCCACCACTTCCATTTCCATTTCCACCTCTAGAACCACCTCCAGATTGAGGATTCTTACTTTTGTTACCACCTCCACCTCCACCACCTTGATTTCCACCACCACTACCACCAGGGATATTTCCACCTCCAAATTGAGTGTTTTTTGATTGGGGATTATGAATGGAATGACAGAAACTTGAAGCTCCTGGGTCTAGAATAGAGGTTTTGAGAAATGCAATCTTCTTTTCTATTTCTATGTTTGCAGCAAGAATTTGCATCTTATGTAGCTCCTTTTGTAGTTTCTCATTAGCTAATTGCAACTTAAAAAATTCAAGATCAAGAGGTGCATTTGATAGAATGGACTTAGTTTGGGCACTTATGGTAGATTTGTTAGTGGTTGAGGTACTTGTGTTTACATATGTAATTGGTTTCTTGGGTTGGAGGATAGGTTTCTTTCATGTATCTATGTGTTGGGATTTCTTAACAACAACAAAGGGATCTAAGACTTTGGTGGCCACAATAGAGCTGGTATATGTGCTTGTAGCAGTTGTTTGAGTAGGAATATTTACCTTTTGGTGGTCAAGGATTTCCCTAACAACCGGCTCAAAAAATATTTAGGGATTGATTCTTCTTTCACCATTTCTCTCATCCTTTCTACCTTTTTCCTTAAGGAGTCTCTCACTATCATAGCAACCTTTATTTTTTCCTTTCTTTGTCTTGCTTGTTTCGATCCTAGCTCCTTATGTTTCAACTCCTCTTCTCTTAGAGCTTGCATATCCTTAATTATATATTCTTCATCCTCCAAAGTAACATAGACTCACTAGGTTCTAGGGTATAATAGGTAAGATTAAATGGTTCTCTCTTAGAAGAATAATGTGATGTTCTACTATAGACACATAAATCATATTGATTGATCTCGTGCACCTAATCCTAATTTACTAACACTAGTTCATCCTTAATAATCTCATTTGCTATACATTTAATCGAATAACCCTTATTTGACTAAATTCATCATATTTCATCTTTTAATTAAATAAATCAATTTTATTTGATTAAATCATTATCTTCTATTAATTAAATAAATCATTTTGATTAATTAATCCTAATGTTCCTCTTTTGATTAAATAAATCACTTTATTTGATTAAATCATATTTCATCTCCTTTAAATTAAATAAACTAACCTTTATTTGATGTAAGTCTAACATCATCCCCTTTAATTAAATAAATTAAACTTTATTTAATTAAATCTAATATTCGTTTTCCTCTCATTTTGTTTTAAATAAATCTAAAAATCTAAGTCAAAGTGTCAAATCAACTAATCTCCATCTAAGTTAATTAAATCTTAATTAACTCTAACTCTAATCCATCAAATCCTCTAGATTTTGCAACTTGCACATATAGATCAACTTATTTGATTTATTAATTCTTCTATTTTCATTCAAATATGGCATATTCTTGGAATATTCCACTTATTTGAATTCTCCCTCCTAAAGGACTTGTCCTCCAACATGGCATTTAAGCCTCTTACATGTCCCTTTTCTTGAGCCAAGTGGCATTAACTCCTCTTTCACATTTTCCTCCACAAGCCATCTTTTGAATTTCAAATTCCACCTAATTGCATTAATTTGAACATTGATCAAAATGTGCTCCACCTCTCTTCAATAGCATGTTGAGAAGTGGCACAATGCCATTGGTTCATCTTTAATCCCACATTCATCTTTTTTTCTCATTCTTCCATCCTTCATTCCTATAAATGGAGGACTCTTTTACTAATTTGAGATCCATAACTTTATGCAAAGCCATTAGCTACAGGTTTTGAGAAAATTCATCCAAGTTCATCAAGGTTTTCATAGTTTTTTCATCACCATAGCTAGGTTATTGCAAACTTCATCAAGGAGCACCATTTTCCATCATCAAGTCTTGCAAGGAATTGGGAAAGGGCTATTTTCCACATCAAAATAACACCAATTCCCCCATGGGATTGAGAGTTTGAGCATTTGAATAGGATTCATTTTTCTTTCACTTGTTTTCTTTACTTTATTTCTTGTTCATCATGCTTCAAATGAATCTTATGGGGAATGCTAGTTTAGATTTGTATAATTGACTAACATTGTGTTGTTTTCTCATGTTTATGCAAGTCTATATCTACCATTCACATTTTGGCGCTAGTAGGAGGGTGAATCTTGAGAAATTAACACATGTTTTGACCAAAATTCTATTGTTTTTCAAATTTTTGTGTGTCTACAGGAAACAACAACACTGCAAAGGTCAAACAACATTGCTATCAATCCAATAGTGCTATTTAGTGATGCTGACAACACTCCAAACCATGATGCTTAAGTCATTTTCACTTGGGCTAGATCAATCAAACTCTAAAGTGCACCATTGGTTGAAATAGCAATGTAATGGCAGTCTCTATTTCTCCACAAAGTGTCGCTGGTTTCACCAGAGTGCCATTGGACCCCTTCAAACTATGACGCCTTTGTGGATTGTGCTGCTGGGGTGGGGTAAAAGTTAGATTTCAAGTTATTTTTAACATGTGCTTTTTCATTTTGATCACCTTTGACTTCTAGCTGGTATTTGGCTTTGTTTTTTGTAGTTTTAACCAATTTTTGTAGGTTGGAGTGATCAAAAGGGAAGGGAGGAAACAAAGACAAATATTTCTTATGGCATTTTCTCTCTATTCTAACAAGTGTTTCTAAACACTTTGGAAGCAATTATAATCCCATTTTAAGGCTTTTGTTATCTTCAAGTTTTAGGAATCAAAGTAATTTTCATTTGGGCTTAAAAAGAACTTTAATAACTTACTAGAGTTCACTTTGGATCTAAAATTTGAAAAAGAAAACTTCACACTTCATCTTGGTGCTTAAAAATAATCCATTATTTCTTTTGGAGTTAAAATGAACATGCGTATTTTGTATTTTTTGATCTCTTTTACAAAGTAATATCATTTAAAATGTTTATGCAGTTCTCTCACGCTTCATGATGATCTTGATAATCAAAATTCTTTTGGTGATATTAAGTTGTATAAAATATTGTCTCCACACTTCAATTTGGGCACTTAAAATTGAACAAAATCTTGCTAGTGTGAGTTAAGTATATCGCGTGTGTTCTCTCTTTGTTCACATAAACAAGGATTGATCGAACTATAGATGTGCTTGCTTTCTTTTGTTTACCTTTAGAGGGGTCTACCTAAGAGACACATTCAAAAGAAGAACTCAAAGTTGACTCCAACTGGTTTTTCACTCGGGCCAGTATACAAGTGGATAAGACTAAACTGTCAAGTCCTCATGTTATGTAGGCCTTAGCCATACAGTGTCTTTCAGAATGAGTTATTGTTGTCAAGAGACACTACAAATTCTTTTTGGTGTTGTCATTGATGGCAACCCTAGCCATTTAGTCAATCTGCACGTCATCATTTGGTCATACTGGTAGACAAATCGAAGACAGTCAAGTTAGAACAAAGCATCCTATAGTTTTGTGTTCTTTGATTAATACACAATTTTTTTGTTAGTATTTTGAGTTGTGGATCTTAGGGAAGATTGTTTGGTGTATTTTTTGTGTTATCTGTGAATCTTAGTGCCTCGTATTGATTTTTGTGCAAGTTACAAGATCTGGTTGGTTAATTTTCTGTTCATCAGTACATGAAGGCTGACTAAGTCAATATAGTGTGATGTGGATATTCGAGGAGTAATTATTTAAGTGTTTTTGTGTTTGAACATTTTGATTTGGGTCCTAACTATGTTGTGGCTGAATTTGGTGGATGTGCATTGAATATTATTCATGATTTGAGCCAACAATTTGTAAATATTTTTATGTTTTGTTGAAGTCGACCTGTTGCGATTAAATCTTTAGTCGCGGATATATATAAGTGATTAATTATATCATTTGGATATATGTTCGATGTATGTTGATGTATGTTAAGAATATCAGAAGGATTGTAGAGTGATTATGCACATTTTCACTTGTGTAGAAGAGGATTTTGTGAAGCAAATTGAGGTACAATAGAGCAGAAGTGAAAAATCAGATATAAGGTCAAGTAATCGATCAAATAGCCTAACCAGAACTGTAATTAGGCATATGTAGATGCTACTATCTTAGTTCAACTCTTTTAGATGTAATCCAAACCTTTTGTAAGGTAGTGAGCCATTATGTATTGAGCAGTGAGCTCTAGGAAGTGTGCCTAAATGCAAATGCATTCCCATTTTGTAAACTTTCATTTTGAGTATACTCAGATAATATTATGGATTGACCTCCATCGTGGTTTTTCCCCTAATAGGGTTTCCACATAAAAATCATTGTTTTATGGTGTTGTGGTTATTTGTCTTATGTTCATGCATCTTTATTTTGGTTGAATATTATCAGTACCTTAAGGATCAGATCAATAAAGTTAAAAATTGTAGAACACTGATTCACCCCCCTTCTTAGTGTTCCTTGATTCCAATAGGTACTACCTTAAAAAGTATAAGCACCACTAGTAGGACCGATTAAATCCTTTAGTGGTTTGTTGGATGCTCACAAGGTACCATGTCCCCAATCACCCTGACTAATAACTAATTTGTGTAGAAGCCAAAATCCTTTCTATTTGTTGGTGCAAGAGGTCAAACCTTTGAATCCACCCCACATTTTTGTAGTTTTTTGTAGAGATGAGAAGTTTGTCATGGGAGATTCATGAGAATTGAAGCTTGGCTGACCTGAGAAGTGTGTGTCATGGAGGGGAGCCATTGTGGTCAAGCTTCTAGTCATCTGCTTTGAATAAGTGTAAATGAATTTATCCAAGTGGGGATTCAAAAAATATTCTCTTGTCTATCCATAGGTTTGTGCATTATCTTGGAACCAAAACACTTTTCTTGGATCTAAGCATTTGAATTTGTATCTCAATTTTCTCTCACTAAAGTTAACATTAGGGAACTATTGCCTTCATTTCCACATAATGGACCTTGTGGGATGAGAAGAAATCAAGACATTAGACATTTAGTTTGAAAAGATAAGGAAATAAAGTGTTTGTGGTAAAAATGAACTCATTAAGCAAAGATAAAGAAACAATTGGACCCCACACATATGATCTTCCAAATGATTTCTCAAAAAATTAAATTCCAAAAACCAAAGTCCAAAGGTCTTAGTCAAAAAGCTTGCAAGAAGTGTTTGTCCAAGCTTTACGAACTTAGAGAAAGATTGACCTTCAACTTTTACAAACGTACATCAAAGAAAAATCCAAATTTGTATTCATTTTACTATTGTCAAAATCCAAGACTTTCTCAAAGGTTTGAGTATCTCACATAGGAAGTATTAGCATGTTCTTCAACACCTAGGTCTAGTAAACAAAAGTATCTCTAAGTCTCGTAGGATAAAAATCAACACTCTCATCCATCCTCAAACATCAATCAAAATCCATATCACAAATAACTCTTGGAAATCTTGAAAAAATACTTCATACTAGGCTTTGGGAAAATCCTCTTGAATCAAATCAAAATCATCTTGTTTGACTAGGTGTGTGTAGATGAATCCTTCTTTACACACTTAGTTAAATTATCATCTTGTGGAAAAGTTTACTCTAGGACAACATCCAACCTCTTAAAGTTTATGAGTTCATTTTCCAAACCAAATCCAATTAAAATCAAATAAAACCAAATCAAAATCAAGATCCAAAATCAAATGAAACATCAATCCAAAAGTCCTAAATTATATTATCTCCTTCATGGTTTCCTAAGAGTTAAATCATTCACCAATCATCCATATTTCATTATCACATCACCACCCTTTGACCCTTAATATCTTAGACTTTCTTTTTTGTACCTAAAAGTTTAGATCAATCCAAGGAGTTAGAGGTTCACCTCCCATATTCCTAAAAATTGATCCTCATTTTATGGTCCAAAATAGATCTCAACACAAGAAAAACATGGAAACAAACAAGGAAACATCCACTTCAAGTGAATTGAGTCAAAACACACCCGAAATCAATCCTATTGGGTCTAGAAATCCCACACTCAATCTTCCTCCACTTCCACACTATTCTTAAGAAGAAGGTGGCCAAGTGGAGGACATCACCAACAATGTTCTAGGGATGACTCAAGATGAAATCATTGAAATGGTCCAAAATCCCGAGACTCACAAAATTTTCAATGCCATGATGAAAGTTAATCCCTCACAATACATGCTAGAATTGGAAAAATAAGGGGCTAAACTCCCTTCCGACTATGATGTGAGAACTCTTGTGGAGAAACCTCTTGGGATTATGCCACCAGTCTCATTCACACCATCCTTTCAATGAATCACTCAAACCATCCCAAAAATCACATCATCCATTGCTCCAACTCAACCAATTTTCAACAAGGGGAGCTCATTACTTCATGCTCTTTCGACACCCCCCTTGTGAAAAACCAAGACTTGGATGCAAACACTATCTTGGGTCATTCCATTCCTCAAAATATGAAACACCCATACATTCCACTCATCTTTCATGACCCCAACAACCCATCCTCTTTTCGTGTAACACTAACATATCTTATTAACACACAATTCTCTCTCTCCATAACTTCACAAGGAGAATGGATTATTTGGACAAGGGGGAATCTTTGACCCCTCATCATCATCATTCCCTCAAGGGGACACACCACCCATCTTCCCACCATTACCATTAACATCCACACTACTCCTCAGTTTAGGACAACCCCCTTTACCAAACCTCAATCAACAAAATTGAAACAATCCCCCAATTGTAAATAAAACCATCACACTAAATCCTCCGATCATGCCATCGATATCACAACAAAAGGTGGCAACAATCTAAACCACACAAGCAATCACTACAACATCTGTCAATGTGGTCTCTCAAGGACCTATCATATCAGCTGCTCCATCCACCACATAAATCAATCCAATAGAATATCTCATCACAATGACACAATTCTGAATCATCCACCACCGCCACCAAGACCAAATGTTTCCAACGAATATAGCTTCACATTACAAGTAGCTCAACAAGCCTATCAAAAGGCACTTAATTAGTTCCAAACTCAACAAGCACAAAACACGCAAGCTGCACAACAAGTTGCTCAACAAGTGCAAGCAACACAAGCCACACAACAAGCACAACAAGCACAATAGGCTACCCAAGGTCAAGCTTTGTTGCAACAACACCAACTTTCCCAAGCTATGGAAGCAGCTCAAGTTGTACAAGCCAACACTCCACCCATCACTGAAGTGATCAAACCATCTCAAAACATGTTCACCCCACCCCTTGATCCGCAAAATTACGTGGCAACACAACTCAAATTTCTCTCATAGCAAGTGTTCGATCTTCAATCTAGGAAAACAATAAAAAAAACCAAGCAATTTGTGCCCCTATCCATTTGACAGAATCCTTGCGATGGTGCCATTCCCAAAGGGGTTTGAAATCCCTAAATTTGGAAAATATTGTGGGATGGGGAACCTTGAAGATCACATCAGGGAATTCCAAGTACATTGCATGGAGGTTGCATATGACGATACATACCTAATGTGACTATTCCTTTGAAGTTTGGTTGGACCTACTCATGGAATGGTTCTCTTGCCTTCCTCCTAGAATCAAAAAGTTCCAAGAGATTGTGGGATGCATTTATAAAGAACTACACATTCAACATTGGCATGGATGTGAGTCTAGAGGAACTATCTGCCTTAAACAAGCCAAGGGAGAAACCTTCACATCCTTCTTGCAATTATGGTGATCCATGACAATAGGAGCAAGTGGGCCATGTTGAAGGAACAACAAAAATGCACCATCATTTCCAATCTCGAGAAAACTTTGTCCTTCCATCTAAAGATGCAATGTATCACCACATATGACCATTTGATTCCCAAGGTGCTCAACATTGAACGAGCCCTTGTTGCACAAGGGGGGAACCTACATATCAAGAATATCAAGACAATTGACCATCCACTAACTGCAATGAAAAGCTTCACACATGGGCGAAGAACGAAAATGTTACTAATGATGGTGTGGTGCATGCCAAAGTCATAATTAGTGCTTTAAAATAAAACACACAATCATACAAACAACCGCAAGGAAACAATCAAAATAACACCCAAGCCAACATGGTATCATAGTAACCACCCAACAATCAAGTCAACAATCTAAATAATCAAGGGGGACCACCCCCGTGAAACAAATATCCCACCAAGTGAAAATACATTTCCCTTGGGGAATCAATTGAATCTGTCATGAAGAAACTGGTAAACGAGAACCTCATCAAAATTTTCATTTATGAGAATTATCAAGAGTCCCAAGTGAAACCACCATGGTACAATGAAAACCACCTTTGTGATGTTCATAAAATCAAGTGAGACACAACGACTAGTTGCATGAGGCTAAAAAATCTAATCCAAGACCTTATTGATGACAAGGTCATAAACATTAAACAACCAACTAGAAATCAAAACCTTAAAATATACACAAATCCAATGACAGTGTTGGCCTCCTACAATGATTTTAATAACTAAGCCTTTATAGCCATGATTAAGAGATTGGAAATCTAACATGAATAGCTATTTCAATCATCATGAAGGTGCATTTAACTTGTCAACCTAGGGATGTGAACTTGAAATGGTCCAGAACAGTATGTGCACTAAGAACTCAAAATAGTCATTTCTACAGCTCAGGAACACAAAATGTTGAAAGTAAATTGCTTGAAAAGGAATGAGACAAATTTTGAACATCAATCAATGACTATGCTAAGCTAAAATGCATAACAAGAATAAAAATCTGACCAACGAATAGGAAACTACTCTGTCTGGTTTGGTTGCAGGAATAATCACATAATGGAATTCTAATGGCTGTAGGAACAGTCAGTGCCAAACTTCTAACTAAGTACTAAACAACATGAATACTAAACTAATCCTAAACTAAGAAGATAGATTACTCACCAAGTGGGCCCCCTTGGATAAGTATCCTCTAAAACTAATGAGAACTCAAATGCTTGAACACGGAACTTTATTTTATTCACTATAAATCATGAATACAAAAGAGTAGTGTATCTGTATTACTTAAAACTGGAGAGTGCAAGTGCAATATCAATTTGTGCAACCTTCTAAAGAAGGAGAATCATATCATTATTTATACTAACAACTAGACAAGGCATTCAAATCCACGACTAGGAGGATGCCATTTAGGGAAAACAAATAAAATGGAGCAATGATGGTTATGCATGCATGGAATCTAGTCAGACATGCAAGTTCAAATGTAGATTCAGCACAACAGTAACACTTGTGCATGCTCAATCATTAAATCCCACTACAAAGAAGTTATGTTTAGTTGCATGAAGAATCTTCTTTCGTTGGCCTCTTTTGACTTGGAGCGATTCCTGTGTTGGACGTTATGGTGCATGCTCAACTGGCGGTGTCTTCCTCAACTTAGCATATTAAATCTACATGGTAATGTCAGTACGCATAATAACTGCACATCTATAACCACCTTAAAGAGCATTCATTAACCACATGCAAAATCAATATAGATGATCCACATAATATGCCAAATGTCATTAAAGCTTGCAAAGATAGGATTAAGTCCAATGTCAATTGTTTGAGGGAAACATTATGAAAATACCAACATTTAACATTAAAGTCCATGACACTACAACAAATAAACTATAGATTCTACCCAAAATTGGACCAAAAGTTAGGCTCATCACTCCCCCAACCTAACATTTTTTGGGTTCTCTAGTAGGGGAAGGGTTGTTCTTATACTTGGTAAAAGCTCTTAAATTTGCAACTGATAGTTGTCCACGATTAGTGGTTTCAGTGTGTGAATCAAGATCCGAATAGAATTCTCTCAATCTGTCAAATCTGTTTCACCTCTATTTTTTTGCAGCAATGTCATATTGGTAGAATTTGAAGTTTGGCATGGGCCACATGAGCATGGGTGGTTGGAAAGTTAGGGGAAGCCAAGATTGTCCCATGGAAAGACAAAGTATGTCAATGTGAACCATGTGTGCAATCATGTTGTCGCATCCCTAGATGAATGGGTCACTGTTGTTAACGTCAAGGGAGCCAAATCCGATAGTGGAGTCACCACACAAGTTGGAAAAG
>VDFB02271358.1:1131535642-1131593252 GCA_007258455.2 Sequoia sempervirens | reverse complement strand
CAAAAAATCAAAAAATAGAGTCTTCTGGTTGAACTACGGGTCTCTGAGCTTTGAACATAGGCAAGGTTGATCTTTGATCAATCTCCAAGACACTTAGGTCAGTCCTTTAGGAGTCCATTACAATAGACCAGCAAACCATTTGTTCATCTCATCAATAAATGAGTCTATGTTAGTCAAAATATATGGCCTCTACATGTATAACATAGGCAAGGATAATCCTTGATCAGCCCCCGAGGCCCCTAGGATAGGTATTTATGTTAGGTCCTTGCTCAAAATTTCAAAAAACACCAAAATATTGGAAAATTCAAAAATCAAAACATTTGTAAAACATCCTGAAAATAACAAAAAAAAATAGCCTCAAAACATTTCAAAAAACATCCAAAAACATCCAAATATTTGAAAAAATCCATTCATCCCATCTCTCTTTCACCCTAAATAAACTGCCACTCATAATAAATCATCGTTATCCTCAACCTTTGGTAAAACAATCGGAAACAAGTCTAGCAGTTCAAAAGTGAAAACTCAAACATCAGGGTCTCAAGCCTGGGTCAGTAAGTAAACAATTTGGTCAACTCTTGGTACTAATAGCTCATCATCCAATTTTTCCCAAATCATTTGATAACATCATGTCCTATGATGCATCCTTCCTACAGTGGACATATACATCAAGCATCATCACAGTTTAGTCTTGGCTAGAGGTATCAAGAATATTAGCTTGTTTGTTTGCTTGATCTTTGTCTTTTGGCTTATCTTATTGCACTCATTCCAATGACCTCTTGATGATGTCCAAACAAAGGGATTTAAAGAGAAAGGAATGGGGTAATGATCATTATCTTTTATTTGTTGTGCTTGTTGGATATTCTTTTAATATAACCTTGGTCATGCCTACTTTGTTTGGTCTATAGGGAGGGTGTTTTAGGTGTCTTGTTGACCACATAGGAAGGCTTTCCTTCCTATGTTTTGGTCTAAGATGTTTGGAATATATGAACTACATTCTGAATGAGGTTTCATATGCCATGTTTGAATAGGATTACTTGTATCTGATTGTCGAGTCAAAGTCCATCACACTAGGTACAACACCATCCTAGTTCTTTATACCTTGATGCATCATACCTATGTGTGTTATCAAACATAAGGTAAGTATTCCTTTTAAAATCCCAATTCCTGATAAGCATTGCATCATCATCATCATCATCCTCATCATCTCTAATAAAATCTTATAGATCATGGGCTTGTTGGATCCTCTTGTCTTAATCTCATTTCTTCTTTCTTCTCTCCATGCTAACATGGTGCCATGTCAGTTAAATCAAAAACATCACTAATGCATCCATCCTACATCCAAACACCATTAGCATACTGCATATCATATCATATAGGAAATGTTGATCATATCACATGCATTGCATTTTATCATTGCATAATACAGATTGGTTATTCTAAGCATCTTATAAACCATACATTCTCATCCATTTGCATAATCCTAAAAGCATCACCATATGGGCATCATCATATCATCCACAGATACATCACATCATCCATTGCACGATCATATGGACACCATCGTATCATCCACATATGCATCATGTCATCCATTGCATAATCATATAAGAATTATCATATCATCTACATACAAAAATCATCATATCATCCATTGCACAAACATATAAGCATCATCATGTCACCTACACATACATGAAAAATATACTGAAAAAAGAAAGGAATGTGCCATAACCTCTCATACATCTCATGATCATAACATATATCATTATACATTAGGGTAATAATATAGATCTATTAATCTAAGCATTTTAAAATCATTTGCATATCATAAAATTTACATCCACATCATCCTAAAAAGTGCATAGAAAAGATACTAAAAAAGAAATGCATTCATCCATCCATAAGCATCTGCATAATCATACATAACATCGCATAATATAGAATCAAACATACATCACATCACATAAAATATAGTCACATCGCATATAGAACATCACATAAACATCCATCCATAAAAGCATAAAATAGGACACATCTCATAATTGAATCATATCATATATATCAATAATGTAATTTTCATGGTACACAATCAGGATCAAATGTCATGTGTATTAGTCAATGTATACAAATTCCCGCAGAGCTATAAAAAATGAAGCCCATGGATCTCAAAAAGAATAGTGTCGATCAAAATTGTATGGTAGCTAGCCCCAGTGGTTGCTTGCCTCACCTACCTACCTCTCATCTTTTTCATTTGTCTGTTTGTATCTCATCTGCTGAGAAAGCTCTGTCACCCAAGATACTCAAGGCATTTCCTGTCAATAATAAACTCTCTAATACTTAGCCTCCTACATGGCCTTGTAGTACATCTGCACAGGGACAATCCTTCCCTGTGTTATAGCTGTCATACTCTCCAGCTGTTGATGTCTACCCACCTCCTATGCCAGTTGTAGCTTTGTTGCCTATTGTTGTTGCCTCTCCTAATTTCACTCTGCTATAAGGGCCTGGACCTGCTGTCAAGCCTAGTCCCTCTTTGCTATTAGTGTTTGCACCTAAGCTTGAACCTATTGAATCAAAACATCTCTTTGATCCAGCTAAGGTGGTGGTTGTGGCTGATCTCTCTATTGGGGTTGTTGGTCCCTCACAGGGGGTTATTGGTCCCTAGGGGCATCCCTTTGCTAATGCCCATCTCCCTAGTCTCTTTGCTCTGGCTGGTGTGGAGGTGGTCCTCCTCCTCCTACTGGGACCTATCCTCTCTTGGTTGTCCTACCTCGGGGCCTTCGTCATGGAAGAACTATCCCTAGAATCGTCAATCATACTGAAGGCCTAAACCAATCAACGTAGGCACGTGTAGTGCCTAGGTCTGCCTGCCCCTAATCATAGGCCCATGGCCTACCAACCAACTATCTAAAGGATTCCACTACATCTGAGGTAGGGATTGTCCGACCCCATGTCATCTCTCTAGTAGTCTGAGCAAAAATAGCCACGTACTAATCATCTAGCCTATTCTGGACATATTTGAACTGTCTAGGTATTTGATCAGGAAAGTAGCACTCCATCATCATATGCTCACGTCCCTGCATGAGCTGATCCTACCTAGCATATAACAGTTGTTGTACATTGTCATACTAGGCTAACATCTATAGCCAAGGAATCCAAGTAAATGTTGTCATCTCATCAATAACTCTCTGCCAGTGAGGAATCTAGGTTGTCCTATATGCGTGAATGTAAGACCACCCCTATACCACCAAACTGCTCAATTGTCAGGCTCCATGTTGACCACTATGACTCTTAGTTGAAGCATAGCTATGTGATCCCATGTCCAAATATGTAGAAGTGTGACTCCAACACCAGTGGCTCTACTGTCATAGTACATGTACTCGTGAAAATCATGATATAGTGAGCCCAACATCACTAGTCCCCAAGCAAATCAGCACCTCTTGAAGAGCATCCACGCCCAAACTAGACCCCATCCCAGACTGAAATATCACCACCACCAATCTGGAGCTACAAGTTCTGATATAATGGCTGCCACAATCAATCGAAATGTCGACACTTGACCTTTGTAGTATTCAAGGTCATTCTAACCCTCAATGAAAACAATCTCATCTATCCACATGATCTTATAATAGGCTTCGGTACTAGCATCCATGTCATATATCACCCTCTAGCCATAGATGCGCAATCATAAAATCTATTAGACATCCTCCAATGTGACGATCACCTCACCAATGGGAAGATGAAATTATGATGTCTCATTGTGTTATCTCTCTGCCAGCACAGTGATCATAGCTAAGTGAGTCCTAATGGTAGGCGCATACATAACCTACCATAGATCGATCACTCCAAGGTGCTCCTGTAACAACTCATGAAGTCCAGTCAATCTGCTAAGCATCGAGGATCGATGCTCACGTGAATGTATAGGACCTCTGTCCTCCTACACCCATAAAGCCACAACATTAAGTTTCATAAAAAGAATGGATCCCATTTGAAGTTTTTGCAAATAAAATAATGAAGGTGTCGCTATCAGCAAAGGCGTCACTGCTTGGAAAGTCCAAATTGTGTTGTTGGAACCCCTAATCTGCAAACTAAGCTACAACGTCATTGTTTGACCATGGGCCTATTTGACCTAAAACCCTAAACACTTAAGTAAGGTGCAGTGTCGCCATTCGCATAAGCATCAGCCTTTGGAGTTTCCCCCTAAATCCTAAACTACAATGTAGTGTCACAGGTTGCAATAGTGGTGCGGTTTGAGGCCTAGCATCACCAATTCTACCCTTTCAACATCTCTATATAGCGATGTTGGACAAGTTTGAATTTCTAAGTGTAATAAATGCACATAAAAATTGAAATTACAAGTCAGATTAGGGTCACATACTAGTAGTCTTACGCCTGGAAGTATTTGGTAGACTCAAATTTGCTCAGAAATGGGTTGGGGAAGCACTCATTGCACCATCATGCAAGAAGGTCATAACTCAAAATGATGGAAATTCTAAAGGCTAAGTGTGCAAATGAATTGAAAGTGACCTCTCGAGGGCTATTTAAGCATGAAATTAAGAGTTTTTTGACCCCATTTTTACCCAATTGAGGCTAATTTCAAGTCTTTTTCTCATGTTTAACATGTTTCTTGGTATCCTAGAGTCTTTCTAGACCCATCGGGTAGCTTGTCCTCTTTTTTCGAGAAATCACCCAAAAATCTAAATATTTGTTGGATCTCTTGAGAGGGCAGTATACCAACATAATTCTTTTGCTGGGGCAGCAGTGGGCATATGAAAAAATTAGAATTTTTTTGACTTTTGATCTTGGCAAGGTTATTCTTTGAACCAATGTAGCAGATACATTGCTTCAAAGAGGGGAAAAATGTAGATAGGTAAATTATACTGATTGATCCCATGCACTTGATCCTGATTTACTAACACTAGTTCATCCTAAATCATCTCCTTTGCTAACCATTTAATCGAATAACCCTTATTTGATTAAATTAATCATTTTTCATCTTTTAATTAAATAAATAAATTTTATTTGATTAAATCATTATCTTCTATTAATTAAATAAATCATTTTGATTAATTAATCATATTGTTCCTCTTTTGATTAAATAAATCACTTTATTTGATTAAATACTATTTTATCTCCTTTAAATTAAATAAAGTAACCTTTATTTGATTTAAGTCTAACATCATCCCTTTTAATTAAATAAATCAAACTTTATTTAATTAAATCTAATATTCAATTTCCTCTCCATCTAAGTTAATTAAATATTAATTAACTCTAACTCTAATCCATCAAATCCTCTAGATTTTGCAACTTGCACATATAAATCAATTTATTTGATTTATTAATTCTTCTATTTTCATTCAAATATGGCATAGTCTTGGAATATTCCACTTATTTGAATTCTCCCTCCCAAAGGACTTGTCCTCCAACATGGCATTTAAGCCTCTTACATGTCATTTTTCTTTAGCCAAGTGGCATTAACTCCTCTTTCACATCTTCCTCTGCAAGCCATCTTTTGAATTTCAAATTCCAACTAATTAAATTAATTTGCACATTGATCAAAATGTGCTCCACCTCTTTTCAATAGCATGTTGACAAATGGCACAATGCCATTGGTTCATCTTTAATCCCACATTCATCATTTTTGCTCAGTCTTCCATCCTTCATTCCTATAAATGGAGGAATCTTTTACTAATTTGGGATCCACAACTTTTTGCAAAGTCATTATCTATAGGTTTTGAGAAAATTCATCCAACTTCATCAAGTTTTTCATAGTTTTTTCATCACCATAGCTAGGTTATTGTAAATTTCGTTGAGGGGCACCATTGTTCATCATGAAGGCTTGTAAGGAATTGGGAAAGGGCTATTTTCCACATCAAAATAAAACCAATGATTCCCCCATGGGATTGGGAGTTTGACCATTTGAATAGGATTTAGATTGCTTTCACTTGTTTTCTTTACTTTATTTCTTGTTCATCATGCTTCAAATGAATCTTATGGGGAATGCTAGTTTAGATTTGTATAATTGACTAACATTGTGTTGTTTGCTCATGTTTGTGCAAGTCTAGATCTACCATTCACATCTACTATGGGGTCATCCTATTGGATTGAAATTATCATCATTGAAAATGGATGTACCCCCTAGATTTGCATTCCTAGTTGGGGATTCAAATCCCTTATCCTAGAATTTCCATAATTCAGATTCCTTTGATGCTAGAGGATTAGCATTAAGTTGACTAGTGGTAATAGGGGGTTCATTTGTTGCAATATTTAGCTCATCACTATGGGGCATACCATAATCAAATATTTTTTCATGAGAATTTTCATTTAAAATTGTAGATGCATGATCAATATTTTTAGTAGATGTATAAGCGTAAAATTGCACCCCTCACAATTTCGCATACATTCTTACATCCACTTTAGTGTCCACTCCCTTAGCATCTCAAGTAGGGTCATTTTAGCCCTTGTATTAGGCTTTTTCCCTCTTAGGATGCTCCAACACTCCTTTCAGCAGCCACCCTTGTGTGTTAGCTTTTTGTTGAACTTTGTGCTTTTCTCGTTTGCGTTGTTTTGTAGTGTGACATGTCCAGACACTAGCACACCACGCTAGTGTCCTACGATGTGTCAACACTTAGACGACTATTTTTGAGCATTTTTTCTACTTGTCAACTAAATTTGTTAGTGGAAATGGCTCGAGATTCTCTACAACCCCCCGAGAAGCTTCTTTTCTTCCTTTTTAATCCATTCTTTCCATCCATTTGGTCTTCTGAATCCTCTTGGCTTTAACTCTTACCTTTTTCTCCTTTCTTACTCTTGGTATTTTACTTGCACAAATCCATATAGCTTGCAATAGTAGAACCTTCAAGTTCTCTTGGCACTACTCTTTGTATCCCACTTGGCTTTTGGATCTATTTCCCTTGCTTCATGCTTGTGAGCACTTTGGGATTCCATATCCCCTACTATTTTCATACTTACTTGGTGATATGGGTTCTCCTCCTCAACCAGGGTTTTCTTTTATCACCTCTTTTATGATAGGGGTTATCCTCCTTGAGCAGGGTTTGCTTTTATCACACACTTATTTGGTGGTGCGGGTTCTACTTGTTGATGGCCAAAACAACACAACATTAAATAGAAAATTACTATTCTATTTCTCCTAAAAGAGAAAGATAACACATGAGATCTAACTCCCAAGGTCAATCGGTTCTCGATTATGCTGATTTCACTTAGTGGTTGATATAACCATAATGTTCAAGGGGCCTTTGCTGGTAACAAAGAACAAGGATGCATAAAATTAGGTAGTCCACGTTTGGGGGGTTTTAAATAAAAGAAAAAGATGGAACAAATCTTTAAATCAAAGAAACATGAATAAAATCCTTACGTATCCAGACATGCAGATCAACAATGAGTGTTCATTCTACCTAACCACAACTACAACAAGATGCAATCCATAGAATAAACTATGCTACTGCATACATCCATAATGCTAATTCAGATATCATCAACGTTCACTAAACTTACTTCAAACAAATCATTCACTCATCATCCAAAACACAGATCAAATGAACATAATAACAATTCAATTCACAGATAATTCAATGATATGATCTTGAATCCAGTTCCTTCTATTGAATTTCATCAAATAAGGAACAATTAAGGACAGCAAAACCACTGGCGTATGGATTAATCATATATCATTAAACTTATCAAAATGGATCCAAAAATTGAAAATCATGACATGAAAATGTATGAAAACTGTAAAATCATCAAGCCTTTTACTGAACATTTTAGAGTATCTTTCTAAAACATTGAAATCCGAGATCTAGTTTCTATCTTCTATCCTCAGGTGGCTAATCTTTCTTCAATTAGCCGACCTTTACAAAGTAGATTCTAAAAATACATATAGGATTCCAAATGCACCAGTTTCTCAATAATTAATCAAGATCCACAATTCATGGAGTTGAAATTGAATGTAGAAGTGGACTCAAGAACCCCTGCTTTCAAGGCTGATCACTCTGTTGTACAAAAAGGAAATCTAATACCCCAAGAAGGAAGTGAAACCCTCAGATTGGACTCAGAGTTGAACCTATGTCAAAATCCACAAAAAGAGGAGAAGAATAGATGGAGTATGATGCAAAGAGTCAGTCACTTTTGCACTGACTGCTCAAGGATGTACTCATCAAAACTAGAGAATATTTGTTGAAGAGTATCCAAATCCAGTCCATCCAACCAACAACCTTCAAATTTGATTCTTTCAAACTTTGTGGAAACCAACTTTTGCATCTCATTTAGCTTGATTAGCTCCTTTCTGGCAACTCTTACCTCCTTTTGGATATCCATAAACTGATCTAGCAATAATCTCTCCCCATCATCTCCTTTTTGCATGATTTCTTCAAATATACTCCTCCATCTCTCCCTTAGTTTATCCAACGATAGGCCTTCTTTATTGGAGGAATCTATGTTCATCAAAATGGCCACAACCGCTTCTAACTCAATCATCTGTTGATTCAAGTCCTTACTCATTTCCTGAACTTCTTCTTGATGTCCATGCATAGCTCTTGACTTGTATCTTATGATGTTCATAGTTTTCTCTACAAAATATTCATTACCAAGCTCAAGAATTGAATATTCTATCAAAGTGGATTTGGGCACTTTGATGATGTCCTCAAGTCTTTTAACATATTCCTTATATTCACCGTCCTGCTTGTCCAAATCCTTAGCCTGTTGGTCCAAATCCTCTGCCAATTCAAGAGCAACATTGTGAATCTTAGAGCCTTCAACAAGAACATCATCAACCTCGTGGTTGAGGTTATCCAACCATTTATCCAACATCCCCACCTTGCTTTTCATCTGAATCAAATCATATGCCTCCCTCTTTGTTAAAAAAATTGGGGATTTAGGAGGAGCAGCCTATTGAGAAATGGGACTAGAAACATCTTTCAAAAAACCATGGAGCTGATCTAATTGAGCCTTAAGCTCATCCTTTCTTTGCTTATTTTTAATCATCCAAGTTTTGGTTGAAGAAGCCACAATATCAATCAAGCTCATCTGTTGGTTTCTAGTAGGCTTTCCCAAATTTACTGCCCCCAACTGATAGTCAGTGATTTGCATGTCATCACAACTTTTCTCCATTACAGGTATGGCACATTCAGCAATGATCTCTCTAGCATCAGTGAGCCTAGTGGAGTGAAGAACCTGAGCCTTCTTCTTAGGTTTCTCTTTCCCAATTTGTTTCATCATTTCTTCCCAATTCAACGGCTATGGTTGAACAACTTGTTTTCTCTCTAAGTCCAATTTTAGCCAAGTAGGAGCAATAGGAGTAGTGGCTGCTTGGGCTGAATAGGAAGCAACAGTGGTGGAAGATAGAGGTTGCAACTGTATACACTTAAAAATGGTCACATCACATTGTCTGGTAATTAATTAAATCTCTGAATTCGATCTATGTATAAATAAATTTAAATAATTTATTTATATTTGTTCATTATTTCATTTCTTAATTAATTAAATAAAACATTACGATTTATTTATATTAATTATCATTTAATCTTGGATTGAATATTTTATTCAAATAAAGATTAAATATTTCTTCTCTTCTAAAAATTTCATTCATAATTAAATATTCTAAATATTTAATTAAATCCTCTAGATTCCATCACAATTAAATATTCTAAATATTTAATTAAATTCTTCTAAAGTCACATCATAATTAAATATTCCAAAATATTTAATTAAATCTTCTATAGTCCTAAAATCAAAAATCAAACTCACATAAATGAAATTAAATAAATTTATTTATTTAATAAATTTGCATTATCTTCAACAACCGTGAAACAAACTGCCAAAATAGAAAAATTAAATTCCTCTGTTCATGTGCAAGCTTGTTCCCGTGGGTTGAAGACAGGCATCCATTCTTCTCTCCAACTTCCCAACCTCTTCCATCTTCTTCTCAACCTATCCATCTCTCACCTTTCAATTCTACCAGACAATCTCACAGCCGTTGATCCTTGCCAGCCAGGATTGTGCCTGAGAAAAGCTATAAATAAGACTGCCAGGTACTTCAAATCATATAGAAGCTTTCAGTAGAATAACTATAGCCAAATTGCAAGTAGTATAAACCTTTTTAGCATCATAGCATTAGCATAGCAAAGAATTATGTCATATTCATTCCATATCATAACATCTTCTATTTACAACCCCTGTGCATAATCCACAGCCCCTGTCCATATCCGTCAGCATTTTCACATTCACTAGCATATAGGATAGAATTTCCTTTTGCATATTCATTCTGCAGTAGCCATTTGGAGAAGCTAAGCTTACACAAATCTGAGAGCAGCAACTTTGAACAAATCTCTGGAGATAGAGGAAGATGGAACACCTCTGAGGAAGTTTTATTTCTTTGTTTGAAATTAAATCAATTAGCAATTTCTTCAGTCCAAAGTTCCATTATTTGTGTTGTTTATTTTCAATTTAATTGCATAAATCTAACATACACAGCAACAATGTAAGCTTTGGTTGAGAATCAACTTCCTACACATTTTGTTGATCACTTTTCTCCCTTTCCTATGCTAGCTTTTCTACTTCCTCTTTATCCTTTTAATCTTGCATCCTCTTAGCCTCTAGCTCCTTTAAACATTCCTCTTACTCTTTCTTCTTTTCTAACATTTCATCTTGCTACTTTTTCAATTCTTCAACATAGTCCCATGCCTCCTTGGACTTCTTCACATGTTCAGCAATCTCAACAGCCTATCTTTCCCTTTTTAGGAGTTCTTGATCTTCCCTTTTTCTATAGGCCTCTTCTTGTTCCTTGAGTTTAGCTTCAATATATTCTTTTTCTCTTCTTTGCTGACCCTTTTCCTCTTTGAGATCATCAATTTTCTATTGCATTATCAATCTATCCCTTTCTTCTTGAATTTTGAGCTCTTGCTCCTTTTGTTTTTGCTATTGAGCTAACTCATTAGCCTTCACCTTATCTTCCAACTCCTTCTGCTTGACTACTAATTCAGATTGTGCATTGGCCTCCTCCTCCTATTGCTTAGCTAATGCCTCATCTCGCGTCGTAGCATCAGCTTCCCTTTTATCATCCTCAAAGAGTTTCCATTGATCCTCCTGAGTTAATATGTGCTCAGTCCCTGCATCATCTGTCATCTCCAAAGATGCCAAAGTCGGATGCTCTTTATCAGATGCAGTCTTTTCTGAATCTATTTCAATATTATGTATCTCAATCTGATCCTCCATTTTTTTTAAAACCTTTGCTTCATCATTGAGAGCTCCCTTTGGTAATTCTTGACCCAACTCTTGTGCCTCAGAGGGCTGAGTAGATGCCTCCCCTGCAGCAGATGTAGAAACACCCAACTCCACAGTTGTTTCATCTTCCTGTACTTATAGAAATTCTTGAGGAACCACCTCCTCTTCTTGTACACTAGAGGGCATAAACTTTAAAGGCTCCTTAGGTTCCATCCTTCTTTTTTCCCTCTTGTATCCTTGGGTGGTACCTGCAGCCTTCCTCTTCTTGGATGATGTAGCCTCAGTCTGATTAGCTCTCAAACTCACCCATTGAATACTCCTATCAAGCATTGGTCTTGCAATCTACATTATGTCAATTGTCTCATCCGCACTCTAATCTATTAGATCAAGATCCTTAGTTCCAATCTTGTTTGCATCATACCCGAGATCCAAAACTATCCCATCATCAGATAATGTGTCAGGAACGTCTTCTTTTATCCCAAACTCAATCATGAGTGGGATAGGTATCCTTTCATAATTCCTCTTTCTAAGATCATACTAATGTTGTAAGTCCTCCCAAAAATCCTCCAATAGATTAAAATTATTTCCAAAGACACTGGGAAGCAAAGCCCTCATCTTGTGTTTGGGGTCATAGTATTTCCTGGTCGTGTACAAGCCCAACTTCAAATAGACTAATTCATCACAAACAGTCTTGGCTGCCTGAATGTGTGGACAACAAAAGGCTCCCAGCTTCATCAGAAAGTTATGGCACCTAGTCTTATGCTTGTTGCTAAACTAGAGATTCACAGCCAAGGCTTGATAAATAAACTCCATTAGGATGATTCTATCACCAGAAAATCTAGGTAGTAAATGGGGATGACCATCAAAGCCTGCTAACCTGAAATAGGTGAATGTGGGGTATTGGATAAACCAATGTCCCCATTCATTCACAAAAGCCATTGCCTCCCTGCTAAGCCTATACCCAACATCACCATTAAGCTTGTTAATTATGACATAAAGAAAGGAATCGTTAACCCTTCTATAATGTTGCTCTGATGCCTACAAGGTGAGATAGTTATAATACTCCAACACTCTCTTCTATCCTTGGTCTTCCCCCAATATACTTGCCATCTGAAGTCCAGGAAAAATCCCCACTCGAGCAGCTGCATAAACCGCATAGGAAGTCATAAAGAAATGCTTGGTTTCTCTCACCTTTATCATCTGATTGTGAATGTTGTCTGATACTATCATAGACCAATCAAATTGTTGCCTCCCATCCAAAATAGTTTGGATGAAAGGAAACATCCATTCTTTAAATAGTGAAGGATCCCTTTTACCAAACACCCTAGAGAGGAACATGATTATATCTCCAATTACTTTACTAAAATCCACCCTCTTAGGCTGGTTTGGAAGCTTGGCTAGAGACTTCTTCTCTACCCTCATCCAAGTCTTATTCATATGGAACCTATTCCTCTCCTTGTTATCACTTTAAAGCTTTAAATCCTCTGCTTCATTCAATTGCTTAGGATTCTTGGGATTACGTATATGAAACAGGAACTTGATCATTTGAGGCGTGAAGTCAATAATGACATTACCCTTCACATCCACACACTACCTAGTAGCAGGGTTATATGCTCCAGCTGCCGCAAGAATCAACTCTGGACATTGAATAGACATGGGGAAGAGTGCAACATGTGCCAACCCAGATTGAACAATCCTTTCTGTCCTTCCCGTGATCTTCTCTTCAGTGAATGTCTCCTCATGCAACTCTTCATAGTTGAAAGGACCCAAATTGGTGTCAGTTATGTCAGTCCAGTCGGAGTCAATTTTGCTATCTGTGAGAATGGCTTCCCTATGCTTACACCTCAAGGTATACAGGAGCTACTCCACTTTGATCTTCTTTGGCCTAACCCCTTGCCATGAAGTTTCACCTGGATGACTCCTTTGAGAGGCCTCATATGATGCTCCCGACATTTCTTAATACCTACAGCAATTTCCTGTATTAGATAAACAAAACATCTAAATTAGTCAATGATATAATCACTGCTCCATCCTCCTAAGATAACATTTGGTCAAACTATGCCTTTATCAGAGGCGGAACCGTATAAGTATCAGGCATAAACAATATTTCTTATCATGAGGTAGGGCCGGGATTGGAACTGGATATAGAACAAAACAGTCTAGAATTGGAACCAAAACATGATCAGAGGCGAGACCAGAACATGAATCAAAACATGATCAGAGGCGAGACCGGAACGGGAATCGGAACATGATCAAAGGCGGGATCGGAATGGGAATCAGACCAAAAAAAAAGATAGTTCCCAAGTTCAACATCCTCCCTGAGCCCAGTTCTGACCAAGAGTAAAGACAGTGACATCATAATAAGGAACGAGAGTGGATCAATTCCAGCAAACAGAGAGTATTTAAAACAAGGCAGTCATATGAACGAATAAACCCTAGATCACATGGCCCCCCAATAGAAACTAGAAATAGCACAAGTTAAACCTCCAACAACTACTCCATACATAAGTCATCAAAACCATGAATAGGTTATATTATAAAACCCTAATTCACTCAATACCGTATTTGCAAAAACTAGGGCAAGATGAGAAACCGGTACAAACAACCCAAAACCAACATGATAAAACTAGAACAAGGTCTCAAAATGAAAATCATTACCTGAGCAGGAAACCCCTTCAAAATTGAAACCCTAGTCAAAACCAAAGCATGACAAAATAGACCTGTCATGAAAGTGACAGCAGAACAAACACAAAGCAAAATGACAAATGAAAAGGCAAACCCAACAAAACAGAACGAAACGGAAAAAGAAGGAAGCAAGCAAACAAAAACAAAAAGAACAGAAAAAAACACCAACCAAGTGAAAAAATTCATAGAATAAACCCTCCTATGAATACACAAAAATGACACAAGCGAAATAAAAAATGGGAGAAAGAAAAACAAAAGAAACCTACCTCAAAACGCTCCTTAGGATTGATGAGAAAATTTCCAAGATTCGCTCCGCAATTCGCCCCCGCGATCAAATCAATTCTCTCGAGACTTTCTTGGCCATAATTTTCTTAAAAAATTCACATAATAATAACAATGAGGCAGTTTAATCATAATTAAACCTTTAATTAATAATCTGCGCATGCCAACAGGCTGTATTTAATGCCATAAATGCGGTGGATTAGGGATGGAGCCAACGACATGATCAGATAGTTAAGTCAAGTCAACAGAACATAAAAGGGTAAGGCGGGTGTAGAGCCGAGTCAGAAACAAGATAAAGAAACTACACAAGATTCCCTATTTCATTTCCAACCCCGGATCTGGTCCTGACAAAAGGACCGACCGAAAACAACAAACAGAGATGGGAGTGGAGACAAAACTGAAACGAAACTTTTGTAAAGTTCAAAGTTTCATTCTAGTTTTGGATCCGGTCTCGACAAAAAGAAAAGAACAACACAAGAACAAGGGAAGCAGGACCAGAGCGAACACTAGACCCCGCCCAATAAAAAAGAAAGCGAGAAAGAAAAAGAGTGGAATCGGAGTCGGGACGGGATTCGGAAATGGAAACTTAAAAACTTCCTATGTGAGTTCCAATCCTAGTTTTGATCCCGCACAAGCAAACAAACAAAACACAAGGAAACAACCAACAAACAGAAGGATGGACCAACCCAGGAGTTAGTCAAAAAAACAACCAACCAAACAAAGGAGAAAGAAAAGAAGAAGATGGAGTCAGAGTCGGAACCATATCTGAACTAGAAACCTTGAAATAGTTCCATGTCTAGATTTGGTTCTGGACCTGCCTCCAGCAGAACAAAAGATAGACTTAGGAGCAAAAACAAAGAACTCCTAAGACCCAACCAGACAACCAAAGACGACCAAAACAAAAAAAGAAAAGGGGGACCCATTTTGTTCCAAAATAAAATGGGGTGGTTATGCAAGGCATAACACTACTCTTGAGCGAGTTTTTCTTTCACCACTTGCTTTATTCATTCCACTCTTTCTCTCTATCTTCTTAGCTGTCCCTAGAGGTGGGAACACCAAAATGGGGGTTTGACTAAGGAAAACCCCTATACATCCCCAACACTTTCTATAGATATCACACTTGTAGGTATTGAAGACATTCACGTATGGGAGGCTTCATCACTTGTATGGTTGTGAGCATATTCTTTCCTTTCTCTCTCTTATTTATCATTTACATTGCTTTATTTTCATTTCTACCACTTTATCACATTCTATAATTTCTCGATAATCAAAGTAGAAGTAGTCATTTAGGAATTTTCTACATTAAACTCATTATGTGGTCCGTACAAGATGCCAACACGTCGTGCTATCGTCTATTTTCTACGCTGACATCCTTTGGCTGAGAGCTTGTCAGTTTGTCCAGAAAATCTGTGACTTGCTCTTTTGAACTCTGTAACTATCACTGCTGTAGACACCTAAAAATGACCTAGGCCTGCAAGCTTCATTTTTACCACTTTCGTCCTAGCATAGTTGTGACATTTAAATTATGTCCTTGGTCCACATTCGACTATTAATTAAATAATTCATAATTATTTAATTAATTCATGTCTCTTGCATTCTTCATGATTATTAAATAAATAAATCATATTTATTTATTCAATACGTCACTAAAGGTCTATTGTCCTCTTGCAATTAAATAAATTTATTAATTTATTTAAACACCTTCAATCGTTTATTCTTCCTGATTATTAAATAAATGAATTTCATTTATTTATTTGATGTCACTAATTGTCACAATTAAATAAAATTTATTAATTTATTTAATTATTCAATCTTATCTTCTAAATTAAATAATTATATTTAATTATTTAATTACTAATTTCACTTTTCTCTCATTTTAAATAAATGAAAATATTTAAAATGATTTCATTTTATTAACTCCCACTCTTTTTAGTAAATAATCTGAAAAAGATTATTTATTTGTCACACAAAATCATCATTTTGAATTAATTAAATTCAAAAAGATATTATTCTTCCAAAAATCAAGTAATCGGGCAAATTCTTGATTTTTCAAATATGATCTTCAATCTAAATCTTATCTTCTTGATTTTTTGAATCTCACAAACCAGGCAATCTTATCTTCTTGATTTTTCGAAAATCTTTATTTCTGTAATTAATTTCCTCATTTATTCTCCACCGTCGATCCGATTATCTAAGATTTTATTCTGACCGTTCGATTAAGGATTTTGCCCTAACCCTAATTAGGGATTCTCAGGTTTAATCTGGTCCTCTCATTTTAGGTCCTCATCATCAATTAATCTCGCCCGTCCATTTGAAATGGCATTTTCTATAAAATGCCATTTTCCTCTCACTTTTTGATTACACACAAACACGCTGACATTTTATCCACTTTCACACTTGCATTCTTAGATTTATCATAACATTTATTATAGTCATTTGATCAAGTCTTGGCATTTCTTTTGGCATGGACATTGACAATTATAGTTATAGGCATAGGCATTTAGACAGCATAAATCCTTTAAAGCTTGGTGTAGGACTTAGGCATTTGCAGATTTGCTCGCATGACGAATCTGAGGGCAACATCATCGAGCAAGCAAGAAGGTATTATGAAAGTGAATCATGGAGGTATCATCGATTAGGTATAATCGTTTTGTATTTTACTTCCTTTGTGTTTTGTAAGATCTTTGGGTTTCATTGTCTTTATTGTTTGTTGCTAACACTCCTAATCAAACCTAAAAGAAATCCCTTGATTACATTGGTGAACCCGACTCCATTTTTTTGGTTTTCCGTACGTTTTTTTGTGTTTTCTGCTATTTTCTAGGTACAGGTACGGATCAACGCAACTTTTTTTAAAAAACATCGTGACGCATTTGATGCGTCGCGACACATCCACTGACATAAGAGCCACAATTGCCCTGATAAGCCGCAACTGATATCTGGAACGACACATATGATCAGTCGTTCTGCATTTGTAGTCCAGAATGACGCATTTGCTCTATCGTGCTACATTTGACTGGTAAAAATTTGCTTTCATTTTTGACATTTTGATTTTTGGATTTTAAGGTTTTTCTGGTCTTTTGATTTCCTGGTTTTCCATTTCTGCATGTTAGCTAGCTTAGATTTTTGTGTTACTAATTTTCGTTTGTAGCGTGTGGCAGTTACTATTCGGGTGTCAAAGATCATTACATAAAGAGACTACTAATTTTTTTTTTGTAGATTCGAATGTCGAAGATAGAATAAAACAAACATTGTGCTTGTTTTTCATAGATTAACAAACATTTAACTTTGGTGTACCTAAAAAGAACATTCATGTCTTCTTTACTTGATTGTGTTTGCAGAATGGTAGGTGAGTATGCTCTTACTTGGTGAAAACCTTGTGATAAAAAAACCAGACCCATTCTTATCTGTTATTACCCTGACTTGGTATATCGGAGTATCCTCTCCCCTTGCGCTTTCGGGCGATCTTGGGTGTAAGAGAAACGGTTACCAACTCTAGAAATTGGGCCTACCTGGGGATTTCATCACCCCAACGTGACTCAAACTGGCAATGGAGCTAAAGCCAAGCTACCCCCGACCAGTATGTAAATGTAAACCTTAAGGGAAAACCTAAGGTTGCTTGTGTGGATGTGTCATACGGATGGAGTTGTACTCCCTTAAACCCTGTTGAGCTTAACCTCTTCAGGCTGGAGTGCCACCTTAATGGTGATTAATCTCTTGCCCCATGTATGGCCACTTGAACGGGGGTCCCTAACTAAAAACTCTTGTATAGAAAGCCAAAATCCTTCTATTTGCTAGCAGCACTGGTCGATGTGAAGGCATCCACACTTTCGCAGTTTGTAGTAGAGGTGATCAGCTCGCCATGGGAGTTTCTTGGGGGTTGGAAGCTTGGTTGGCCTGAGAAGAGAGTGCACTATAAGGGGGATCCCGTGCAGCCAAGCTTCTGAATTCACACGCTACAGATATGTGGTTGGGGAAACCCGCGTGGAATCTAGCAAATATTGTCATGGCCTAACCTAGGATTGTGCTTATCTGATGTGTGTTTGGTTACTTTTAAAACGTTGTGTTTGTCAAGTATTTTTTGGTTCTATCACAGCTCGAAACAAAACATTCTCCAAATAGATCAAAATTTCCATCAAAACGACAAGAAAATCATTTTGAAATTAAACTATGTTGCATCTGTCGAACCACAACTACTCTGTTAAACCACATCTGACACTTAGAACACTGTATTTGTAGGTGTTGCGATGCATTTGAACACTGAAAAGTTGCATATGCTAAAGAAAGTCGCATCTGATAGTCCAAAAGCTGCAATCAAAAAAATGAACTGCATTTGCTAAACTATGACGCATTCGCAGCTTCAAACGATGCATTTGCTTGTCAAAATTTAAAACTTCACATTCAACACCTGAGGTCTTCAAATTGTCAACCATTTGTCAAGCATTGTTTCCAGGGAGATTCTGTCAGAAACCAAACTTGAAATTGCTCAAATTCTTGACCATTAGTTTGCATTCGTCACCATAGATTTCATAATTCATTCTTTTTCGTTGTAAACATTTGGCATTAGATTATCCCTAGGTTCACATTTTGCATACTTAGGATTAGGAAAATATTAAGCACACTTTGCAAAGTCATTGTTTTTGAAATTAGGCCCTCTTGGACTAAGTTATCAAACCCCCCTTTTAGTCATTGTCCTCTTTTGTGAGATTTTTCCAACTCAAAAGTCTAGTTAGGAAAACTCACTAGTCATTTAGACCTTGTCACCTTGTCATTTTCAACAAAGTCCTTTAGCAATCAAAATCAAAAACAAAGTTCGAGCTTAGAAGTGCTTAGATAACCTTGTCTTACATTGTTACACATTGCATATCCTATTCATGAAAATCCAAAAACATTAGTCATTCTAGTCGTCATTTTGAACTTAGACTTCACATAGTGTCATACTTGCATTTAGTTGTCATTCCCATTTGAGCAATCTCATTTATGGTCAAAACTAGACTTCAAAAACAAAAGAGACAAATGGAAAAATTTCAACAAGACCCCACATTTACTGTCAAAAATCCTCCACAGGACCCAAACTGGACCTTTTACGATCCATTTTCCAATTTAGACAATCAACCTCCAATGACAACGCAATCCTCATCAAACAGTCCATTCGAACCATTCTTGCAAAAAGATGAAAATGGCCAACTACTTGAGGAAAACTTAGAGGCATTGGCACAAGACCCAAAGGCCTGTCAACTCGTTGAAACAATGGTCCGTCATGACAAAGACAAATTATTAGCTATGCTCTTGAGTGAAGGAGCTAAGCTACCACAAGGATTTGATGTTAACACACTAAATTTGACACCTCCTGACCCTAATGCCAACAACGAACATAACATGTCACATAGTGGTCAACTTCCAAATACTGCGAGCAATACTTCCTTTGGGACCACAACGACAATGCATACCACTCCCAATGTCCCAAACAACCCCAACATCCCCAACACCACAAATATCATGACAGTCAATGCCACGACAGTAAATGCCATGGGGGCATCATCAAGTCACAACAATCCCCCCTTGACAGCTCCATCTACTACCATGAACACAACTTCGTCATATCCGTCCAGTGGTATTTCACAAAATCCTTCGAGAGGAGGTACAAGATGTGTGTTTATCCAAGGACAACAACAAAACATTAACACGACAGCATAGTCAAATGTCATTGCCTCCCAATGTACAAACACAAACGTTCCCCTTGTACAAAATCAACAATTTACACAAGGTGGCCAAATAACACAACCCATGACATCATTAACACACCATAACATCCATGGTCATAACATCCCCAAATAATGACACACATGGATGGGGGACACATCCCAACCTACTCATCTAACATTCATACCCATCAACATGCACCCAATCATAACTTTCAATATCAACATACACCCAATCATAACCTTCAACACCAACATGCACCCAATCATAACTTCCAATACCAACAACATGTCAATCCACACACGTCATACATACCACAACAATCCATACTGCCACAATAGACCAATATTCACGCACAACAAACAAGAACACATGGTCTACTAGGTAATCCAACGTACGAAAACATACACGACCCTACGATGGACACCCTCAAAACAAGAATGAGGGATGTAGAGGAAACTATCCAAAACATGTACCTTTCAGGCAAGAAATCATAAATATCATATGACCTGAATGTATACCCATTTGACACGAGCTTATACATGCCTGCATTTCCGCCATGATACGTGTCACCCAACTTCACAAAATATAGAGGCAAGACAAATCCCATTGAGCATGTTCACGAATTCACAACCAATTGTATGGACATCGCCTATGAACAAACATACTTGATGAGACTTTTTTCTAAAAGTCTAGTAGGTCAAGCCCTTGAATGGTTTTCAACTCAAAAGGATATCCAGACATGGGATGAGCTTAAACAAAAATTCATAAGAAATTATGCGTACAACATTGACATGGATACCTCTATCACTAGCTTGTGCAATCTCACGCAAGAGGATGTTGGTGAGACATTTATCCCATTCTTTCAAAAATGGAGAAGCCTCGCTAGTCGATGTCACATTGACATCCCCGAAAGGGAAAAAGTCGACATGTTTGTCCAAACACTTCTAGGGCCCCTAAAATTTGCATTGCAAATACATTGTTGCACAAACTTCATAGAATTAGTTGAAAAAGGGGTCCAGATTGAGAAAGCCCTTATCGCAAAGGGAGAACTGAGATATGGTTCCAAAAACACAAATGTCAATCCACCCGCCGACAAAAACAAATATTGGGTTAAAAATAAGCACGTTACAAACGACGGTGTTGTCGACGCCAAGACTGCAAACACTGTAGGTCCTGTATTGGCCTTGAAAGGGGTTCAACAACAAAATAGACCAACAATGACATTGACACCTCCTCCCAATACTTCTTCAAATAACCAAAGTAGTCAAAACAATCAGGGACAATACCGTTGGATGAGACAATTTCCTAAGGGTCGCACATACACCCATTTGGGTGAACCCATTGAAGAATTCCTTAGGAAATGCATCCAGCATGGGGTCATCATACTTCCGGAACCAAAACTGTATGACCCAGGACAATTCAAACTAGCATGGTGGAATGACAATGCACTTTGCGAATACCATCAAGCAAAAGGGCATACAACCTCTAACTGTCAACAATTGAAAAACATAATACAAGATCTTATCGAAAGTCGCACCATTGAAGTAGGTGGATCACAATTCACCTCCAATTTAGATCATACTATCCACAAAAATCCACTATAGGACCATGGTTCTCAAAATGCTTCCACTTCAGGTCCACAGAATCAAGCTAACTTTGCCCGAGTCAAGTACAACTATTCTGGTGGACCTATTATAAACAATGTCTGAACTGACAATGAATACATCAATACCATTATGGTTAGAAGAGCACCCCAATGTAATGCTACTACTCACAGTGGCAAGGTCACTATAGCTGGTCCACCTCCCGCTAGACAAGCCAAAATCACCATACCTGGCCCGTCTACTAAACAGTCACAACCTGGCCCATCTGTTAAACAGCCAGAACCTGTACCGACCACAAAGCAATGGAAACCAAAAGGTCAGTTCAACCTCATTGACCAGCTAGGAAAGACTCCCGCACAAATCTCTGTACTTGAGCTTCTTCGTATCTCTCCCGCGCACAAAGATATCCTGGATAAAACCCTGCTAGAGTCGTCGGTCCCCAAGGACATTTATGTCAATCAATTTGAAACCATGGTGGGATATCTCACTATGCCTCACCATGTCACCTTCTCGGATCAAGATTACTCATCACCTAAAACCAACCACAATGATGCATTGCGCATAGAAACTTTTGTCCACAAGCACAAAGTTAGACTAGTTTTAGCAGATGGTGGAGCAGGATTGAATATATGCTCTCTCAAACTGGTTAAGGCTCTAGGGTTCTCTGATGCGTGTGTAGACCCAATGAAAAGTATAGTGATCAAAGCATACGATGATGAGGAATTCTCTTCACGTGGCGTTATCTCTCTCCCAATCAGAGTGGGACCGGTCATTGTAGACACAACCTGCCAGGTCCTGGATTTGGAACTACCATATAACATCTTACTTGGCCGTCCATGGATTCACGCCTTAAAAGTCGTTCCATCTACATACCACCAATGCCTAAAGTTTCCATTTGATGACATAGAAGTAACCATAAATGGAGACCCTGACCCTTTCCAATATTGTACAAACTTAAGGGGTATCTCTAAAAACTGAGTACCTATTAACCGAGAAGCACTTGGCTCCTCGTCATTCAAGTATATCAGCCCTTCCACACTCACGTCATCTTCCACATCCACTCCATCCATGTCTTCCGCCATACCACCACCTTCCACCAGCCCTAAGACTGAATCCACTATCAAAATCTAGGACCTTGGTTGTGGAGAATTCAAACTACACACAACATACAGCATAACAACAATGCCCAGGTCTCCCAAGGACTATGGTCGGCCATGTTTCAGAATGGAACCTCAGGAAACTTTCAAAGTTCCACCGAAAACAATTTTTATCAAGTGGGGAGACATGAGTAAGGAAGACCTTACTGACATTACAGGATGGATCTATAAGGATACTGTCACACTACCCCCATTACCAGTTCAAAGATATGGAAAAGGTCATGACATAATGAAGGCCAAAGGCTACGATGGTACTAGTGGCCTAGGAAAAAATAAAACTGGTCGAATGGAACCCATAGAAACTTTTCAAATTCTTAAGTATCTTGGATTAGGGTTTGGATCACTTGACAATGACGATCGACGTACCTCTGGACTTTCAAATGAGCGAGTACATGCTTCAGATAGTGTCGAGACTACTAGGGAAACCCTCACCGAAACAGACTCCCATGAGTGGGAATTTGGCTCAGAACGATCCCTAAGTGACTATTGTCTTGATAATTTTTTTGTCGAACCAGGAGAACTGACCTCCGAACAATAGTTTTGGAAAAAATTCAAAATTGAACAGGCACCAAATAGTCAAAGTCCCACTACCAATTCCCATGCCATACAACACCCATCATCTAAACCCCATTAGTCCAACCCATCTGAGGTATTAGACGACATTGACAACCAGGGCTGTAAAACCTTCACTCCTTATTTTGATAACGAATATGACACTAGTGAAGGAGAATATTGGATAGAGTATGATGTCAAGTTGGATGATGATAATCTCATATACAACATCACTGAATCTGTCTACATGATGTCTGCATCCTCACCACAATTCACCAGCATTGACGATGGCACCTCCTTAGTTTACCCTGAGATAGTCGATTGGGATCAACAAGTACCGCCAGTCGTGGACACATTTCAGAATGATGAGGCAATTTCCGAATTCATGGGATTATGAGAAGGCATACCCAGTGGGGACCACAAATCAAGATTTTCCATTGATTTAGACTGCATGGCATATTTCGGCGAGACTACTCCGTCCTCTAGTCACAAAAGTAAAAGCAAAAATAAAGTAAAAAATGAAACGTCTCTAGGTGAAAACCAAAAGGAACCTCTTGACAAGAAAATAGTAAAAATAAAGGATGTATCTGTGGGTGAAAACCTCTTTGAGGCACCCAAAGATGGAGGACTGGACTTTCTCCCCGTGGAACAGGAGAAATCGGCTATGCTTATTGAGGACACAATAGAGGATAACATCTCAACTACAGAAGACCCTAAGATGGTCCTCTTTGTTGCGTCATTGACTGATGAAGAGAAACCAAAATTTCATAAATTCTTTGCAGAACGAAAAATCAATTTCACATGGTCCTATGCTAACATGCCAGGATTGGACCCAGAACTGGTTCTGCACCATCTGCCACTATTACCTAATGCTAAACCAGTCAAGAAGAAGTTGTGCAAAATGCACCCACAAGTTGCCCTATTGGTCAAGGCCGAGTTAAAGAAATTGCTAGATGCTAGATTCATACGGTCTATTGACTATGCTGAATGGATTTATAATCTGGTCCCGGTCACAAAGCCAAATGGTTTGATCCGTGTATGTACAGATTTTTGAGACCTAAATAAAGCATGTCCAAAGGATGACTTTCCTTTGCCAAACATTGACATTATAGTGGACCTTATAGTAGGGTATGAGATGTTATCCCTCATGGATGGTTTCTCCGGCTATAATCAAATCCGCATTGCTCCTGAGGATCAACACAAAACGGCATTTACTTGCCCATGGGGTACATACTGTTGGAACATCATGCCCTTTGGTCTCAAAAATGCAGGTGCCACATATCAAAGGGCTATGACCACGATCTTCCATGACATGATGCACAAAGTAATGGAGGATTATGTAGATGACCTCTTGGCCAAATCAACAAGGAAAGATCATTTGAAGATACTTGACACAATTTTCAAGAGACTTGAAGAGTACAAAGTTCGATTAAACCTTAAGAAGTGTGTTTTTGGGGTCACATCAGGTAAACTCTTGGGGTACATACTTTCCCAAAGAGGCATAGAGGTCGATCTAGCAAAGGTCAAAGCAATCATAGACATGCCTCCGCCCAAAGGAATTAGTGAACTCAGAACTCTGCAAGGCAGAGTATAATCTATCTGGCATTTCATAGCCCAATTGGCAGATAAGTGTCATTCGTTTCAGTATCTGTTGCGCAAGGTTATCCCCTTTGTATGGATAGATAAATGTCAAGAGGCCTTCCATCAAATCAAAGATTACCTGCTATCAACACCAGTCCTCATGCCTCCTATTCATGGAAAGCCATTAATTCTATACATCTCAACTACTAGTTCAACATTGGGGGCATTGCTGGCACAAAATGATCATGAAGGAAAAGAAAGAGCAATCTATTACATCAGTCGCACACTGATAGGGTATGAGTTGATATACACATACATTGAATGTGAATGCCTTGCTATTGTCTTTGCGTCCCAAAAACTATGACACTATATGCTCAGTCATCAGACACAGCTGGTCGCCAAGATTGATCCACTGAAATATCGCTTAAGTCAGGCGACATTAACAAGTCAGCTACAAAAATGGGTCATGATACTAAGCGAGTATGACATACAATATGTCGAGCGTAAGGCAATAAAAGGGCAGGTAATAGCAGATCAGCTGGCAGATGCACCAATCCAAGTCACTCATCCACTAGTAACTAATTTTCCTGATGAGTCAATTTTTCATGCGGAACCAGTGGCACCATGGAAGCTATATTTCGATGGGTCTCATACTAGTCATGGCTCAGGCGCTGGAATCTTGTTTATCACACGACAGGGGGATTCAATTCCTAAGTCATTCAGGATCGTTTTCCCTTGTACAAATAACATTGCCGAATATGAAGCACTAGTCACAGGTCTCAAGTTGGCAATCAAATGGAAAATTCAGACGTTGCTTATATTCGGGGATTCCCAGCTCGTGATCAACCAAGTGAATGATGACTATGAAACAAAGGATGAGAAGTTGCTTCCCTACAAGAGGATGGTGGACAGTTTCCTGACATACTTCCAATTGTTTTCTTCTGAACAAATCCCCAGGGCATAGAATAAGGCAGCTGATGCAATGGCTACTATTAGTTCTCTCTTAGGCATTCCTAAAAATGTGTCACAATTTGAGTTCTTAGTAGAACAGCTCTTGATACCGGTGTATGATATCCCAGAATCAAAAATGGTTTGCGAACTTGTTGGTCCCAACTCTCCCTGGTATCAGGACATTTACGACTACCCAAAGTCTCAAACCCTTCCACTGAACCTGTCCAATAACCAAATGAAGTCCTTCATTAGGAAATCTGCAAGGTATGCCATTGTCAGTGACACCCTTTACCGCCGTAGTTTTGACGATACCCTCCTTAGATGTCTTGACACCGATGAAGCATGTACGACCTTACGAGAAGTGCATGACGGTATATGCGGATCTCATTCGAGTGGTCCTACTCTAGCTAAGAAGGTAATGAGACTCATGTATTATTGGCTAACAATGGAAAACGATGCAATTGAATATGTCAGGACTTGTCACAAATATCAAATTCACAGTGATTTGGTCCATGCTCCAGCACAAGAACTTCGACCAATCACTTCTCCTTGGCCCTTCGCTCAATGGGGACTCGACCTCATGGGTAAGATGCATCCAACCTCATCCAATGACCACAAATTCATTATTACCACCACTAAGTATTTCACAAAGTGGATTGAAGCTATCCCATTGACATATATTACCAGCAAACAAATATCGAAGTTCATCCTTAACTACATCATTTGTCGGTATGGCCTTCCGCAATCCATCATCACTGACAATAGACGTCCGTTTAAAAAATAAGACATACGTGAGTTATGTGAGCGATTCCATATCCAACACCACTTTTCATCTCCATACTACCCACAAGGAAACGGCCAAGCTGAGGCGTCCAATAAAACCACTGTCAAAATTCTCAAAAAGACTGTCAATGATGCTAGCGATGACTGGCACATACAACTCAACCCTACGCTATGGACTTACTAAACTAGCATTTGTACGCCTATAGGGGCCACCCCATTTGCCCTAGTCTTTGGCGCTGAGGCCATCTTGCCCATTGAGGTCGAAATTCCTTCACTACGAGTCTCTCTGAAGGGTCTAACTAATGAAGAGGAGTACCGACAATCACACTTGCACGAGCTAGAAATGCTGGAAGAAAGAAGAAAAAATTCACTGAACCATCTCCAAGCATATTAGAATCATCTTTTTCATAGCTACAATAAAAAGGTTATGGTCAGAAATTTTGACATTGGTGACCTAGTTCTCATGCAGAACCCCAAGAACCAAGCAGATAGAGAAAAGCTAGGAAAATTTGAACCAAACTGGCTGGGTCCATACACTATCATATCTTCTTTTGGTTCTGGAGCTTATCAATTGGCAACTCCAGATGGAGAAAATTTGACAAAGCCCATCAACAGCTTACATCTTCGAAGGTTCTACGCATAGCATCAGAGGATGGAGCTGCAAACCATAAAATACAAAAAAAAATGAAAAATTAAAAAATCGTCACCCTGATGAAAACCTGGCAAACAGGCGTCTTGGTGACACTAAAAAAAATCAAAAAGTCAAGAAAATAGTAAAGAGAAAAATGATTCGTTCAATAGTGAAAACCTAGAAAACAGGTGCTTTGGATAGGTACCATGGTGAAAACTTGGCAAACAGGCGCCATGCGTAATCAATCATTGCTCTGCCATCTACTGTCACTTTGTCTAACTTGGCCTAGGATGAAAGATATTTTTGCCATTATTCCACAAATCGCCACCACATCCTACCCTACCTGTCATAGTAGATAAATGATTGACATCAAGTCTTGATGATCATCCATCTAGTAAACCAGAAGCATCCCATCAATATTCCCTGCAAACGGCTAAGTCTTGGACTTGACTGGGGGCAAAACGTTTATCATGAAACTGTAGTGGATGTCACACATGATCTTGGCAATTGGGAAAAAGTCCTTAAAAAAGACAAAAGCATTGGCAAAAAGTCCTGAAAAAAGACAAAAACATTGGCAAAAGTCCTAAAAAAAGACCAAAAACATTGGCAAAAAGTCCTGAAAAAAGATAAAAACATTGGCAAAAAGTCCTGAAAAAAGACAAAAACATTGGCAAAAAGTCCTGAAAAAAAGAAGACAAAAACAATGGCAAAAAGTCTTGAAAAAAGACCAAAAAACATCGCAAAATGTCCTGAAAAAAGACCTAAAAATCATAAAACGTCCTGAAGAAAACCACAACAAATCATCTGACTGCTCGACGAACACAAACACAGTGTCATCTCTTGTCAAAGTCAATCAAGTCAATCGGTCCATGTCATTGTCAAACTACGTTGTCTCTGTGCACTTGCTACGTAGGCAAGACTCACATTTTGAGTCCCCGAGACATTAGGTCAGTCCTTTTAGGTTTGTCAAAATAAAATCATGATGCAATCTTTTCTCACCAAGACAAAGTCATTAGTCATGTCGAGCTACGAGGTCTCTGAGTGTATGACGTAGGCAAGGCCATCTGTTGATGAGCCCCCGAGGCCGCACTAGGTCAGTCCATTACGGTTCATGGCACTACGCTGGCACACACGTCAAAAGTCTTCAATCATTTTCCACATGGGAAAACTCCTAAAAAAAAAGTAAAACAATCATTTATTCAGCATGGCAATCTCATCAGCACATCACTCATATCATCAAGGCAATATCGGCATCTAGTCAAACACAAGTCAAACTCAGGAAAAGCAAGTCAAATCATCATAACCTATCAAACTGTCAAATTTAGGTTAATCTTCAGATGAGTCCTTCTAAACGATAACCTCTATCATTTATGCCTTAGGATGTGTCCTTCCAAGGCATCGTCATTGTCATTCGACATTTTGAGTGATCCTCTTGACATCTAAAGATCACTCTTTGTGACATTAGTTTGCTTTAGATGTGTCCTTCTAAAGAACAAACTCTATCATTTATGCCTTAGGATGTGTCCTTCATAGGCATCGTCATCATTTAGAGGGACCCCTTACGACTATTAGGGATCAAATCCTCTCGACATCGGCATTATTCATGATGTGTCATTCCCGAATTCACCAATTCTCGACATTTTTCAAGATCAAAACTCTAAATATTTTGATAACTCGACATTATTAAACCAGACATCTTGACATTGGAACAATAGATATCCAGACGCACTTGGCAAACACTTGACAATTGTCTTTTGGTTTTTTATCATATTATTAGTTTTTCAACGAGATCCCACTAAGCAGGATTTAGAGAAGCAGTGACGTATCATGACGATTGACACGCATGACTACTAGTTTCTCAGCAAGGTCCTGATTCTGGGATTTAGAAAAATAACGACATATCATGGTAAAGGCTTTATTTGTTTTTGTATTTTGACAATCATGCTACTAGTTTCTCAAGGATGTCCTGGAAATAGGATTTAGAGAAGCAACGATGTCTCATGATTTGTCTTTGTCTTTTCTACTAGTGGTTGATTATGATGAAAAGACTGGGGCAGTCACGCTCTTAGTATGAGTCATGATCATCCTTGTCTGTGACTTTTTGTCTTACGTAATGGTACAACCTTGCACACCTTGATCTATGTCATATCATGGTTTTTGTTGGCCATTACAATAGTATTCCCAATGATAATTAAGAGCAATTAATACTAATGTCCTATGGTAAAGTTTTGAAGGATTTGGTCTAGGAATTAACATGCATTTTCATTAGTCTGGTTGTCTTCTCCTCTTTGGTCTGATCATCTTCTCTCATCAGTCTCGTCATCTTCTCTCCTCCATCTCATGATGATATCCTATGACATCCATGATCATATAAACATTGCATTAGGTCCATACATACATCATCCATGGCATCAAATCATATACATAAACATGGCATTAAACATAATCATCGACATTGCATATTTTACTAAGATACATTATGCACATCATCATCATCTCATATAAATAAGCATTGCATTATCATAGCATCAAAATCACAAATAGGCATCATAGGAGATACATGATACATCATAAATCATACATCATACATATCATAATACATAAAGGAAAGAGCATCACATAACACATGTAGGTCGCATTAAAACTGCATCATCATATAGTATCATCTCAAAAATGTACAATGTCATAGGATAAAGTCATGGGATATCCCAAAAATGGAGCTTGCAGGCTCAAATAATATACATAGTGTGTCATAATAACAAAATGCCCCTAGGATAGACTCTCATCATCCCCTCATAGTGAAGAATGTGGCGGCAACAACTTTGTCACTGGTACTAAAAAAATAGGAGGACCTATCGCAACCTCTGCCTGTGCCACTGATGGAGCTGCAAAGGATGGTGTCATCTCAACTATAAAGGACATTTGTGATGTCACTGCTGCCTGACTCTAAGCAGTAGATGGATCTATCACTGGTGGCTGACCCTGTACTGACCTCTGCACTGAATCAGCTGACCCATGGCTGTGACTCGGGGTGTGCCTACAGGACTGATGTGACCTGTGCCCAGACGTATGACTTGTCGAGGTAGACCCTCCGACACTGGTGTGACTCCTACTACCACTACCACTACCAGTGCCTGATCTGTGTCCGCTACCTGTCCTCGTCTATAATTAGGACAATGTAGGATCCTATTGCTTTGGTGGCACTGCCTGTTCATATAATGTCATGTACTACCCTAGCCTCGTGCTCACTCTGGCCAACTCGCGAGCCATGTCCCCTATGGGTCCGGTGCATAAGGCCACGAACTTTGTGCACCACTAAGCTGCGTCCTGCTGATGGATCACCACCTGATCCCGCTCTACCCAGGCTACCTCCAGCGTTGACTGCAAAGATCTGACCTGGGCCATACTCGCGTCCAGTCTCTGCTGTAGGTCGGCTACCCTCTGATCTGTTGTAGCATCCTGCAGTAATTCTGAGGTAGACAGTATCTCCTCCTCTCCCTCCACCATCCGCCATCTGAGGAGTCTCTCAGCCTCATCCATGGTATCATCCTCCTCATCGTCATCATCTACCACATCCTCTGCCACCTCTGTCTCCTCCTCCTACCTCTCAGCTCCGCCTCCTCCTCTTGTCTTGTCACCTTGTATCCTCCTCCTGTCCCCTCACCTCTGCCTCCTCCTCCTGTCTTGTTACCTCCTCCTCCTCCTGTCCCCTCACCTCCGCCTCCTCCTCCTGTCCCCCCACCACCACCTCCTCCTCCTGTCCCCCCACTGCAACCTCCTCCTCCTGTCTCCCCTCACCCTCTCCCTCCTGTCTGGGCTACTCCTCTCTCTCTCCCTCCTCGCCACTCATGGGCATACCCTCTAGACCTATCTCTGCCCATCTCGCTGTTGCCTCCGTCTGTCTCCGCCATCATCTCCACCCCTGCCTCCGCCCCTACCTCTATTTCCACCCCTGCCTCCATCTCTACCTCCGTCTCCACCCCTGCCTCTGTCTCTACCATCATCCCCACCTCTGCTTCCATCTCTACCTCTGCCTCTCCTCTTGCCTCCATCTCTACCTCTGCCACCTCGCCTGGCTCGTGGCACCCGCGGAATAACTAACCGTCAGTCCACTGGTGCTGGCCCATCCAGATCCGTCAAAGGCATTGGCCTGTGTGTTTGCCACCATAAATCATAAGTTGTGATCGTACCAAGATCTGCTGCTCCTCCCCTCCAACCCTAGGCCTAGGCTACTAGCCCGTCTATCTATTGCTTTGTGAATGCAACAAGGATAGCTGACCCCCAAGCGTACTCCCTGGATGATCGAGCATACTTTGTTGTCCCTACGGGCACATCCTGCTGCTCTCCAAACTGTCTCAAAACACGCTGCGACAAGTACATCTCAATAATCAGGGACGTCTGCATTGTCCGGCCAATTAGGTACCTGAACTGCCTACACAGACTCAAGTACTCATCCTCGTCATCCCACTGACCACAATCTCGGTATGGCCTCTACATAAAGGATATCATCGTGTCAATACGATGCCGCCACCACCCTGTCTCACCCATATGGGTCTGTTGTAACACACCTGCATAATAGTACGCATAGGGCATACCATCGGCCAACTGCAGTCTCTCAATGGGAGGTCGAAATATCGCAATGTGCTCCCAAGCCCAGATCATCATCAGGGTCGTCCCACAGGAGATGCTCTCTCCTCTCCTATACACAACATCATGTAGCTGGTGATACAGTGTCCCTAGTAAACAAGGACCCCAAGCATAAACAATCCTGTCTCGCCTCATTCCCACCAGGACGTCTCCCCAGCCAATAGGGAACCCGTGTCCCCGCCGATCGGGAACCAAAATACCTGCAATCATAGTTGCCAAGAATGCATCGAAGCGCCCGTAGTGCTCCGCCATGAACTCCCATCGGATCTTATAGCCCTGAATCCCCAGTCCTGCACCCTGGTCTTGATAGTAGCATGGAAAGTCTGGTCGCCATGCCGAGGGTCGTAGACGATCCGCTCCCTGCGAATCGGCACTCACAAAATACGGTAGACATCCTCTAAGGTGATGGTAGCTTCACTTGTCGGTAGGTGGAAGGAGTAGGTCTCTGAGTGCCACCGCTCACACAACGCCATCAGCAGACCCCTGTTCGCTCGAATGGCAGGCATGAATGCAACATAGAATAAACCCAGTCACATCAATCGTTGCCGCTCTCGTGGGCCCAACTGATCGGTGAACCGAAAGGTGGTCGGTCTGCTCTCTCTCGTATAGATAGGGGCAAGTTTCCTCTACAAAAAGATGAACAATGCATCAGTACTTTTTGGGACAACTGTCAACATCATCAAAAGCATCTAAGGATACACAAGCTTAGAAATCAAATGTGGTCAAGGTAAATTGCAAATGTGTCACATTTAGGCAATTGCATCTAAAAACGTTAATTGTGTCACACCGTACATCAAATGCGGTCCAAAATATCAGATGCGTCGCATAATCATGATTGTGTCGCGAAATTTGACAAATGCGTTGCAATGAGTCAATTGCGTCAGAAAAACACAATTGAGGCATTGAAAACAGCGAGTGCGTTGCAATATGACAATTGCGGCATTCCAACAGTCAGTTGTGACACGATAAGTCAAATGCATCACATATATTGTCAAATGCGGCACGACCAGTCACTCTACCCTAATTTGAATTGGAACTTGCGTCGTGACGCATCAAATGCGTCAAACGTGTAGACAATTGCGGCTTACGCTAACGCAGTTGTGTCGTGGCGTAGACGTTGTTGGTCCTAGAAACTTAAATTTGGCACGCAAAATGATAAAATGACAAAGTGAGTTAAAGGTATATACCACTGGCTCTGAGCCCTCTGGCCGCCTGAAGGTCCTCACGATCTCCCCGCGGTGCTCTGACACTGGAATCACCATCCTCACTACTGCGCCTTTCGCTCTAAACTCTCGAATTTTGCAAGGTAAATAGTGAATATGAATTGACTTTTACCCCTTTGTCAACCTATTTATAAGGTCAAAATGACATTTCTCAGCCGAGGTTAATACTGGAAGGTTGTTTAACCACCTTTGACTTACTCGTTAGTTGCGTTAAACGTGTCTGAATCCGAAACTGACTGCGCCATTATTTTTCTGAGCATTAAATTGATTTATCGGGACCCTTTACAATTTTTTCTATCGCCGGCCCAAAATTTGAAAATTTTTCCAAGGGGGTAATGATACTCCGTACCTTTGCTGGGGCATGACTTCGACTTATTTTCTTTGTCAAAATGTGACAAGCGACATTATGACAAAGAGGGGCAAAATGTAGACACCTAAAAATGACCTAGGCCTGCTAGCTTCATTTTTACCACTTTCGTCCTAGCATAATTGTGACATTTAAATTATGTCATTGGTCCACATTCAACTATTAATTAAATAATTCATAATTATTTAATTAATTCATGTCTCTTGCATTCTTCATGATTATTAAATAAATAAATCATATTTATTTATTCAATATGTCACTAAAGGTCTATTGTCCTCTTGCAATTAAATAAATTTATTAATTTATTTAATTATTCAGTCTTATCTTCTAAATTAAATAATTATCTTTAATTATTTAATTACTAATTTCACTTTTCTCTCATTTTAAATAAATGAAAATATTTAAAATGATTTCATTTTATTAACTCCCACTCTTTTTAGTAAATAATCTGAAAAAGATTATTTATTTGTCACACAAAATCATCATTTTGAATTAATTAAATTCAAAAAGATATTATTCTTCCAAAAATCAAGTAATCAGGCAGATTCTTGATTTTTCAAATATGATCTTCAATCCAAATCTTATCTTCTTGATTTTTCGAAAATCTTTATTTTTGTAATTAATCTCCTCATTTATTCTCCACCATCGATCCAATTATCTGATATTTTATTCTGACCATTCGATTAAGGATTTTTCCCTAACCCTAATTAGGGATTCTCAGGTTTAATCTGGACCTCTCATTTTAGGTCTTCATCATCAATTAATCTCGCCCGTCCATTTGAAATGGCATTTTCTATAAAATTCCATTTTCCTCTCACTTTTCGATTACACACAGACACACTGACATTTTATCCACTTTCACACTTGCATTCTTAGATTTATCATAACATTTATTATAGTCATTTGATCAAGTCTTGGCATTTCTTTTGGCATGGACATTGACAATTATAGTTATAGGCATATGCATTTAGACATAGCATAAATCCTTCAAAGCTTGGTGTAGGACTTAGGCATTTGTAGATTTGCTCGCACGACGAATCTGAGGGCAACATCATCGAGCAAGCAAGAAGGTATTATGAAGGTGAATCATGGAGGTATCATCGATCAGGTATAATCGTTTTATATTTTACTTCCTTTGTGTTTTATAAGATCTTTGGGTTTCAATGTCTTTATTGTTTGTTGCTAACACTCCTAATCAAACCTAAAAGAAATCCCTTGATTACAACTGCTATTCCTAAGGTAGATCAGGGAATTTTTCCCCATGAGGCTCTCTAAATGAAGAGAACTCATGAGTAGTGAATCCCCCTCTTCTACATTTTGGTGAACCAGATGTGAAGAACAATGTTCTTAAAAAAAACTAGGAATTTATTTACCTCTACTTGGTGGGGTCATAACTTTTGACTCGATGCTTGGAATTCATAACCATTTGCATAATTGGAAAGGTCTCCTAGAAAAAAAAATTAGTCCCTAAAATACCAGTGCCTTTGGTAGTCAAATTTTAGGGACTGATGGAAGTTTCAACCTCAAATTCCATTCTAGAGACCTTTGAAAATGTGAATTACTAAAAAATAGAAAATACCGAAAAAAAATCATAATGAATTTAATTTCTTTTTTATTAGCTCAGTGTCTAATTTTATTAAAAATATTAATTATATTCCATTTCATGCATGTGATGGTGACTTGGTTTTTCTCATGTCACTTGGTATCTTTGATCCTTCTCACAAAATTCCTCTGGCTTCAGAGGACATTTTATCACAAGAAGATGAAATCATTGATACCTTTCTTAATGTTACTCTACCTTCTCTTCATTCCAATGCACTCTCTTCTAGAAAAGATGCATTTGTGAATGATGAACCTTCTCTTCATTCCAACACACTCTCTTTTGGAGATGATGCATTTGTGAATGATGAATCTACCTCTCATTCTAATGCACTCTCTTCTAGAGATGTTGCATTGGTGAATGATGAATCTCATCTTTGTTTTGATGCAATATCCTCTAGAGATGATGCATTAACACATGATGAACCTTCCACATTGGATTCTCCATGGATCAATGTTGAGAATGTTTCTTTGAATAATTATTCCACATTTGATCCTATTTGGATTGATATTGAGAATATGTACTCAAATAATCATTCTACTCATTGTGATGATTCTGTAAATGTAATCCATGTCTATACTGCCCCCTAAAGGCCTAAGAGATTGGTCATTTATGTAACTCTAACTAGTCTTCCTAAAAGGGTCTGTTCCATTAACAGTGTTCCATTTGATAGTGACCCTCCTGATATTCCTAAGGCTCCCTCTTACAAAGCGGTAGCCCATACTTATGAGAATGGAATAAATAAACAACCAATCCTTCCTCAAGCACCTAAACCTACAACTAAAGCACCTAGTGGTTACAATCTTGTCAAACATCTCCAAGTTACTTTGGCTAAGATCTCACTATGGTACTTGCTTCAGTCTACTCCAGTTTATCAAGGTATGCTTTAGGAATCCTTGGAAAAGATCCTCTTGCCTTCTTGCGCTAGGCTGATGGATGGTAATGCATTGATGGCATATATTCATGCAGAGTTGTTGAATATTATGTTCTATCCACATGAACTCCACCCTTTGGAAGTATAGAAGCAAGAAGATCCTTTAATGATTATAGTCAACATTAATAAAATTGGCATTAGACATACTGTCATTGATGTTTGTTCGATGCTCAACGTATGTAGTATTGATCTATTGCCTAAGATTAATATTGACTCATCTTCTCTTAATACTTTTTCTGTTATGATTTGTGGGTTTGATAATGTTGCTCACCAAACTTTAGGCACGATAGTCTTGCCTTTAAGGTTGGGACCCATTACTATACCCACCCTTATTTATGTCATGTTAGAGAAGCTACCGTATAACCTCCTTCTTGGTAGACCATGGATTCATGCTATGGGTGCACTCATGTCTACCTTGCATAAATACCTTAAGTTCATTTATAACAATCAAGTAGTCATAGTCAAGGCTGACCCTGAGGCTATGCAGTTATGTGAGATGACAGTTGTTGGTCGACCTTCAGTTGTCCCTACTCTTATTCCTTCAGTGTCTTCTAGTGTGTCGATGTTTACTCCAACAATACCTACTACAAAAGATACTCTTGAGATAGATGTTCCTATGAAAGATCCTTCTGAAGCAAGTAGTCCTAAGTGTGCTCCTTCTACCCACCCATGTCTTGGTGATGATTGGGGTCCTTTAGACTTTACATATTCCTTCATTTAGGAATATAAAGTCGACCCGATCCACTTAGACATTCCAACAACATCATACATACCTGCTATCAAAGATGACTGTTCTTTTGTATCGTGGGATGGTATAATTAATAATTGTAATGTTCTTAGTGTTGGTCCTCCTTCTGAGGAAGATGATTATGTCTCTACTAAAGAGGATAATGTTGACAATCCTATTAATAAGAATTATGGCGATCACATAGATGAGTGTGGTCCCCATTGTTGGGATAATGCTCTTTATGAGGATCCTCCTTTTCAATATCTGCAAACACGTTATGGCCTCCGATTTAAGCTTGTTTCTAAATATGGCTATGAGTGTAAAGGTTGTGGGCATAATGAACAAGGAATTCAGGTCCCTATAGAATTCACACCTCGTAGGAATAATTTCAGACTTGGTTGCTTGAAGGAATAGTCTAAACAAAATCCACAACTGAGTCACAAGAATTCTTCTCAACCCCATTCTATTGAAAAGATTCTTCCTCCATTGTCTTCCATTTTTGTGCCTTCTTCTTCTTCCTTGGAGAAGTCAAACTTTTCTCCATAAGAGAAAGGGTTGCTTCCTGCTTCTCACCCTTTATCTGAGCAAAAGCGTATTTTTTTGAGGCTCCTAAAAGCGCACTTATTCACTCCTCCTCCTCGTATATGTAATAAATTTCATAAACATGATGAAGGAGAACATCCTTTCTGTGCATACCATCAAGTATCTGGTCATTCCACTAGCGAATGTAAGGCCTTGAAAGACAAAATACAAAAAAAAATTGATTTAGGTGCCATCAAAGTCTTGTTTGATTGATGCACCTACCTTTTCTTTGCTTGACAAGTGATATCGAGGTTCACCTCTATCCTGTATGTCCTAAATATCTTGCATGGTTCTCCCCTATATGTTGGGGGAAGTGATAACTTGTTCTAGAGATGTGTTTCCTTCTTAAGGAACCTCTCTCTATCTATATCTTTCAAATGTAGCATCCCTCGAGTAGACCTCTTATTCTCTTGAAGGATTCCTGAGGGACCCCCTTTGAAATCTTTTCTCTCAAACAAATTCCTTGTGTCTATCTTGGGGGCAGCCTGACTAGACCTCACCTTTCAAATAGTGTGTCCCTTGAGTGGACCCCTCTTCCTTTTGAAGGGTTCCCAAAGGACCCCTTTGAAAGTATTTCAATTTGACAATGGTCTGTGTGACTATCTGCTTACTTGCTCTATAGGACCGAGAACCTGTAGAGCTCCTTTACATCCTTACTTGGCGATACGAGTTTTCTTCCTTGAGCAGGAATTGCTTTTATCACCTATCTTTGATGATATAGGATTTACTCCTTGAGTAGGGATTGCTTTTATGACCTATCTTTGGTGATACGGGTTTTCCTCCTTGAGCGGGGACTACTTTTTTTACCTATCTTTGGTGATATAGGTTTTCCTCCTTGAGAAAGGATTGCTTTCATCACATATCTTTGATGATACAAGTTTTCCTTCTTGAGCGGGGATTGATTTTATCACCTATCTTTGGTGATACAGGTTTTCCTCCTTCAGCAGGGACTGCTTTTATCACCTATCTTTGGTGATACAGGTTTTCCTCCTTGATCGGAGATTTCTTTTATCACCTATCTTAGTGATACGGGTTTTCCTCCTTGAGCGAGGATTGATTTTATCACTCTTACATTCATTTCATTTTTATCTCTCTTCTCAACTTGCATATACTATATGAAAGATCCACATCTTCTTCATCCTTAGTATATTCCCTTCCACTCTTCAATTTTCTATATGTTATTTCTTAATTTGGGGACGATGCATAGTATTGATCAACCTTTTACATCAAGGTATCTTTACTTTGCTGAATCAAATCCTTTAGCTTTTTACGTTCTAACATTGTTGTCTGGTGCAAGTCTTTCTTGTCTAACGTATTGGTTTTCAAGGTCTTTAGCCTAGGGGCACACTTTCATAGTCTGAAGAGTTATTGCTTCTTCTAAAGTATCCTTTTGGCATATGATGTTATTTATGTTTAGTAGATTTCCTTTAGTGTGCATATTAATGTAGATTTATATGCCTCCTAAAGTGGGGGAAAAATGTATAAGTGTAAAATTGCACCCCTCGCAATTTCACATACATTCTTGCATCTGCTTTAGTGTCCACTCCCTTAGCATCTTAAGCAAGGTCATTTTAGCCCTTGCATCAACCTTTTTCCCTCTTAGGATGCTACAACACCCCTTTTAGCAACCACCCTTGCATGTTAGCTTTTCATTGAACTTTGTGCTTTTTCCATTCACATTGTTATGTAGTGTGTTGTGTCCACAAACTAGCGCGCTGCACAGATGTCCACGTGCCACACTAGCATCTTGTGACATGTCAACACTCAGATGACTATTTCTGAGCATGTTTTCCACTTGTTAGCTAAGTTTGTCGATGGAAATGGCTCGGGTTTTCTACAACCGCCTAGGAAGCTTCTTTTCTTCCTTTTTAATCCACTCTTTCCATCCATTTGGTCTTCTAAATATTCCTAGCTTTAGCTATTACCTTTTTCTCCTTTCTTACTCTTGGCATTTTACTTGCACAACTCCATAGAACTTGCCATAGTAGAACCTTCAAGTTCTCTTGGCACTACTCTTTGTAGCCTATTGATGATGTTTTCTGCATAGCAACAACTTAGAAAAAATATAATATCCTATCTCTCTTGAAAGGTAAATATCTATCAGCAAGCCTCAAGAGATAACCCCAAGGTCTCTAATGTCAGGTCCTGACAATGCATAAACAACTCAGTGATAAATGTGAAAATGTTGGTAATCACAAAGGGACCTTACTGCAAGCGAATACTAAATCTTTAATTTATCAAATCTAGCAACATGATGATACTTCAATCCTAAATCTAACTAAAATGATAAAAGAAATAACAAAAGATAAGGGTTTCAAAGAGATTCCTAAATTTAACACTAAACCTAAGATTAACAATGCAAATGATGAAACACTTGAAATGAACCAATCCCTCATAAACTGATTTCTACTTGACCCAGATGGATCTGCAATCTTCTAAGGCATTAAAGATTTTGAGATCATGAATATTCATTCAAAACAACCCTATTGCAATTTGAAATGAATAAACCTCCACAATTGGACTATGCATAATGAATATAAGAGTCCAGGATAACTTTGCAAAGTGACTAACAATCAATTATGGACCAGAGATTGCTACAACACTTCAAGTACTAAACCATAAACACCATTAAATCATGTCTAATTCTAAATCTAGCATATATCTAATACTTCCCAAGCAATCTCAAAGATAGAATGGCAAGAACCATGCAAGATAAATCAACACAAGAGAATTCACCAAAAGCACAATGTCTCAAATTGTATTGAATTACCCAAAGTAACAACAATTCCAGTATTCTATTACACCACTTGCTCAAAATGAACTAACTTCTAACTCTTGCTCTATTGCTTAATTCGCTCTAGTATCAAAACTATCTATCTAGCCCTTAAAAATGAGGTAGAATTCCATATTAATAGAAACCCCCCAAGGCATGTCGGCCTAATTAGAATTTACAATTATAATAAATGGCCATAAAACAAGTTGGCCAAGAGGAATTAGAATTAAAATAGAATATGCATTAAATGCATGACCTCCATCCAGGTCGGCCTAGGATCACCAATATAGTTCAGACCAATGCATGCAAAATAATAGGGAAGCACAAATTCTGATGTAGCCTTGCATTAACTGCTTTCCCCTTTGTCTTTATTTTGATCCACCCTATCATGCACCATCACAAGTACCTTGTCCAAGTCAGCTATAGGTGGTAGAGGTAAAAACTTAATTATCCTTTTGATAGATTTAATATTTTATCTTGATTTCTCCATCGACCTATACCACTCAACCCTACTCATTTGATATTTATCAATAACTGCAATATAGGTGGTTGCATCTTCCAACTGATGTTCAGTATCTGGTTCCTCACTAACTGGAGAATATACATCTCGCCACCATTTTCTCAACTACTCTAAGCTCAAATACTTTGCTGTGAACTTCCTTCTCCATTTTATCACCTCAAAGAAAGAAATGCATCTATCATAGATATCGGTCAAGGTATCCTCAATTTTCCTCCTCTGCCTATATATCTTCTTCAAAACCTTTTTCCTTATTTGCAAAGCTTCAAACCATTCCCAAGGTTCTGCAGCTCTGGAGGAAGGGATAATTCCATCACTCACCAGCTTATCCTTAGTGTATTCCATGATAGTCTTGGTCTTCTGCAATAGGAGATCTATATCCTCTTTATCTTGAGAAAATACATCTTTCAACCAATCTATTGCCCTCATTGCATCTCCTCCAGTTGAAAGGATGTCTTTGATAGCATCATCTCCTTTATTCTACACCCCTTGTAACTAGTTTATTGTGGCAAGAGTAGTGGTCTTCATTCTTTCTAGCTCCGATATAGTTTCTTGGGGTAGGAATCTCGCAGCAAAAGATGACGAACTAGTGGATTGCAAGGGTTTCATCAAATCTTCCAAATATTTCTTAAGTATTTCATTCTCTTTATTCAACTCCTATTTAGCTTGTGCTTCTTTCCTCAATCTTCCCAGGATCACAACACTTGAACCCTCATATTCTTCAATATCCTGTTCCATGGAAGTGGGTCGTAGGTTGATGGTCTGCATGTTGTAATCACTCCTAGTAACCTCATCTCTTTTCTTTTCTATGGCAGGAGTAGCAATGTGGACCACTCTGTTGTTTGCTTCATCCCTTTCAATCTTGGAGATGACCCTGACCTTCTTCTTTCCTTTACCTTTTCCTATTTTTTCCAGTATCTCATCCCAATTGGGAGGGGCATCATCCACAACAAAAAAAATTCTCTTTATTTCTCTATCAAGCCAACCTGGAACAACAAACTCTAACTGTATTTCACCTTGTCCCACTTCTCCCTCCTGACCCTTGGGTGTATCTTCTAGCTTCTCAGGAAACTCCTCAACTTTATCATGTTCTCATTTACCATACTCCTCTTCTTCATGCACTGGTGATGGAGTCTTAACAGGTGTTTCCTCTCTCTAAGGAGGTATGTCTTCTTCACTTCTAGTAGGAGAATCCTCATAAGTTACCAAGGGAGTCCGTAGAATTTTCTCAATTTCTGCAGCTACACTATGAAGCTCACCTTCTTAAAATTCTTCTCCCCCTTCACTTGATGGGTGCTCCACATCTGCTAGTTGTTCTAATGCACCATTTGGTTCATTGGGTGGAGAATCCTCTTTATGTTGTTCAACAGCAAAGGTTGCTAGAGGAATACCCTTCTTTGGCTAGCTATTCTTGGGAGAAGGAGTTCTTGATCTCCTTGTGTATACCTGTGTCCTCTCTCTAGAACTTTCTACATTTACCACTATTGAAGGATCTGTTTCACTTTTTTCCTTGGAAAGTCCACCCTTATTTCTTGAACCCCTTATTGTTTTCCTCCTTTTAAGTGTTGGGGCATTGTCCTTTTCTTCTCCTTCACCAAGTTCTTCCTCTACAAATATTTATGTCTTTGAAGTAGTAGTCCTCTTCTTTGCTTTTGGTTTCCTCTGTTTCTCCTACTCTTCTCCTTGGGAACATTTGATTTTAATCTTAAAAGGAGAATCCACCTTGGTTTTTCCCTTAGGATCTTCCTTAGCCGACTCCTCAGAAGTGGAATGGGATTCTAGATTCCCCATCAGATTATAGGTACATGGCACATGTTCACTTTCAAGCTCCCATACCTTGTGTTTGAGCCACAACTTGGTGTATTTCGTCATAGGGGCCATGATTTGTTCTAATTCAGTTTTTTCTTCCTCCATCCAATCTACTTTTCCAATTGGTTTGTCCTTAATTGGCTTATAATCATGACTTTGGATTAAGTCTCCATCATCTTCCACTTGATTGGAACCATTTTAACATTATACATTCAGACCACATCAACTGGGAGTCTAGAGAATTTCTTCTTTCTTACCTCAAACTCATCCTTGTTGTTGGCCTAATAGTCTTCTATGTCATCTCTTTGGTGGTATTCCCTACTAGCTTTCTTTTGTGCTTCACTAGTGATATCAAAACCTAGCCTTTTGAAATGGTAAGATAACCCAAGAGTGCTAATTTCCTCCTCAGAAGCATAGGCTGAATTAATTGAAGGGCATACCTCGCTAGTACCTATCTTCAGAGGAAAATCTCCACCAAATCTAGTTTTATGCTTATCTTTCTTTTTTATGGCGACAAAGTCACATATTTTCCTCATGACCTCCAGAAGTATAACATGGTATGTGGGATACCTTGGGAGCCTATATGGAGGCCTTTGACAACCATCTATTCTTATGTAAGAGAAGGTGGGAAACTGTATGAACCAAGCCCCATGATCAGCTCCTTAGCATCATCTGATATTCTTACATGCTCTACACCTTGGAGCAATCTAGTGATGTGGATGGTGAATGCATCATTCACCCTTCTGCAACTTGAGCTTCCTAGGTGCAATTGAGGATAAACCTCATAAATTACATCCTATCCAAATATTCCTCTTATGCTCAATCCTTTATAGGGATGGAATCTTGCAAGTGCATACACTAAATAAGAAGTCATGGTGAATTCCTTGGCTTGTAGCACGTTACACATTTGTTCATGAACCACAACACTTATAACACCTACCCAATGATAGTTAATATTTTCCTACTCCATCCTCACAATGGAATAGAACATCCAATTCTCGAACATACCTACACTCTTTAGGCCTACCACCCAGCTAAGAAATGTGAAGGCATCATAGATTTCTTGTTTAAACTTTTCCCTGTGCAACTACTTAAGTAGTTTTGACAAATGAGACTTTGGCTTTTCAAGCCAAGAATTCATAACCTGTTGTGACTTAATAGTCTCCTCCTCATAGTACCTTTTAGCTGCCTCCATATTAAAATCCACTACATGAGATCTGTCTGGCATATCAAAATTTAGTTCAATAGAGATAGGGTTAAGATTAGCCAATACTCTCCCTTGAGGACTAACTATCCTTTATGAATCCCCATCATAGTGTCGGGCACATTCCAATACCAACTCATAACACTGAACTATGGGGGGAAATTCTACTACATGAGATAATGTCAGTTCCTTTAGTCTCTTTGTCAGCACTAGAAGATCTTCTTGTGGCATCCTTGCCTTAAAATCCTCATAGTCCCATCGACCCACATTTGTGTCTGAAACTTTAGACTACATGAATGCTATCTTACTTTCTAGAATCCTACTCTTTATGTCCAATTTAACACTTTCTACTTCTGAGATAGAGGATCCCTCCATATCACCCTTATCCTTAACAACCGCTGCCTTGCCAGCTTTAGCATGCATCCATCAAATACTAACATGAAAATCCAATTGTTGATAACATATTGTCAAAGTTTTAGATAAAAATCATAAGAAAACCATCAAATCAACTATAAATCATCATAACTAAGAAGTTCAGGATTCCAAGCTAACTGGGGAAAACCAGTCTAGGAGGAACTTTAGAAAATTCTAGACCAAGTGGATTTTCCTGAAGAAGGAACAAATATCAACAATAGATCATCAAAATGAAGAAAGGATGCATATAACATTATGTAATCTATCAGTTTAAAGCATGGAATGTTAAGCATTCACCATTAAATTCATCCATTTCATCCAATTTCTAAGTTCCACAAAGCCTCCTAGAGAATTCAGAAAAATCCAGCTGGATTGGAATTCCACAAAGTCCCCAAAACTCTGAATTTCAATGCACACCCCAAAACACTAAGGGTTAAATGGAATCCAGGAAAATCTGGGGATGCAGAAATTCCACGAAGTCCTCAAAATCCTATAAAAACATTATTACGTTTGATTTTTATTGATACAATTAGGTGTCCATGAATCTCAAATCTCCTAAGCTCGACTCAAATCTAATTCATGTTTCCTATCAACCCCTTTGGATCAAGACTACTCGAGGCGTTAAATGATGAATGTTCATAACAAACCAATGATGCCCTTGATTTGACTGTAGAAACCTTCACCATGGGTGAAAGGAACTAGGTCATATTAATCCTGGATTGAGCTCAAATGCACTCAACAAGTCTTGTAGTGAGTTGTGGATCATCCTTAAGCAAGCTTTGACAGAAAAACTAAAAGTGAAACCTGTGAACTAACTCAAAGTGTGCTAGTTTGGACTGGACTTCGAGAAACCCTAACCCAAACCAAACTGAAACATTGACTTATGGGGCAAGGCGTGGGAACCATTTAGAATGCAGAACATCACTAAAATCCAACTGGTTAACTAGGGTGGAATATAAGATAGGCATTAACAACTCTCAAACATCAGACATAACCCTAGTTTGAAGCATTTAATCATCAAACATGCAAAATCAAGCTAGACATAACATGGCCTTGGACAACCAATCCTTAACATTTCAAAGGTAGGGACCATAGTTACATACCATTAGTAAATCAAATTCGACCACGAGGAAAATGAGGAGTGCACTTGGATGCCTTAGAGAACAAATCAAACTGAATGTAAGAAATCCAAGCACCTCAGCAAGAAAATCAAGAAATTTGAATGCCCAAATCACCAAGTCTCAGATGCAAGAGTGATACACAACAAAGGATGAGAGAAAATGATGCAAAATACCCTTAAATTTGACCACACTCGTGCCATAGGGATTGTACCTAGGTGCATTAATGTCGTTGACAAGATAGGCTGAATAAATTTGGAAACCAGACAATAAAACAAAAGCTCAAAAAAATCTAGTCCATGTGGAATTTGGCGAAGTGCCAGATTTCCCAAACTATAGCATTAATCTCTTCACCAGACTTTGAGTGAAATCCATGAAAATTCGGATGGAGCGAAAAATCCCGAAATGGAGTAAAAACCTGAACTTTGTTCAAAACTTAAGATTTTCAATGTGCTTCCTAGAAGGGGGGAATTTGCACAAATAAGATAAGCATTTAAGTGTGTGCAAAGGTAATAAAACCTCAACATAACAAGGGCCAAAAACCAAAAGCGAAAGAAAAAGAGGGTCCTTGCTTTCAATGGGGCATGTGTGCAAAAACTGCACAACAAATGGGGACTCTGCTGGGAAAATGCTCCAAAGCATTTCAGTAACAATCTAGAATGAAGATCCCAGAATCTTTGGTTTCGATCTCCCTATCAGAAAAGAAAATCAAAATGCAGGATTAAAGAGTCAGAACCAAAGGTAGACTAAACCTTCCATAAACTAAAGATCCAAGTGCGTGTGCATGAGTTTGTTTCCCTCCTTGAGCTACTGTAGAAACCAAATTTAATCAGGTCAGGCTACATAAAGATTCTTACTCCAAAGGCAGCCTGGATAGAGCCTTGCTGCTAGTTAGGCGTCTATAGCCCTGACAAGGTTATCATTGTGACTCTCTCAAACATAGCTCTATTTCTAGCCAGGAATCCATAGCCCCGATAGAGATATTTGGATACTCCTGATAAGTTGAATTCATTTGATTTTCAATATTTTCTCTTTTCTTCCTTTGATATTTCTTTTGTTTTTCACTTTTTCATTTCAACCTGTGAACAATGAAGTTCACACTCAGGGTTGAGAAGCACAGTGGCGCTGAAGTAGAAATAGGATTTTTCACCTAACAAGACCTCACAAATATCCCACAACAATCTCAAGATTTTTAAGATGTATGAAAGATATAAGATTTCAGAATACTTAAAATTCTAATCAAACCAGTGACCCATCCTCCTTAAATCAAACATTTAGACTGCTTGACGATAACAAAGACCTCGACCATCCATTCAAGATACATGATTAAAGTTCATCCAGGAAATACTCAGACCAGTCCCAGATAAAGGCATATTTTCCATACAGGTCTAACACATCCAAGAGAAAGCAAGAAGACCTCCAAAGCAAGAGCAGAGCAAAAACACACCAAACCGAAAGCAAATGAAAAGAAAAATAGAAAGAGAGACCTAATCTAAGCAAAGCAAGCCAAGCATAAAAGAAACCTACTCTAACTATGTATAGGAAAAGAGTTAAACAAAGCTCAAGATTGGAAATAATGCTTCAAATACAGCCCATTGACAGGTAGTGGGATATATTCCCCAGTGAGAGTTTTCAAATGAAAAGAATTATCTCCCAGAATCTCTAAGATCTAGTAAGGGCCAAGCCAAAGTTTGTCAAATTTACCATGCTCCCCCTTACGGTCATGGGATTTATCCCAGTAGAGAACCAAGTTAGAGATCTGAAAGGATTTTACCTTGGCTCTTCTATCAAACCACCTTTTGACTATCCCCTGATGTTTCACAAAGTTTTCAAGGGCTTCATCTCTTTTCTCCTCAAGGTTTAACAACTTAGCAAGTCTGGCCTCACGTTTATCCCCTTCATCATAATAATCATTAATGAATTGTAAGGTGGGGATTTTTAACTGAATAGGAAACATAGGTTCTAACCCATAAACAAGGTGGTAAGGGGATATTCCTATGGAAGTCTTGTGTCTTGTATGATCTTCCCAGAGAGAAAATCTAAGCTGGGTGTGCCAATCCTTAGGATTTCTTTCTAACAACTTGTGAATAATAGTCAAGAGATTTTTATTGGAAGACTCAGCCAAACCATTACCTTGAGGGTAATAATTGGATGCAAACTTAATTATAATTCCATGATCAAAGGCCCAGTTGGAGAATTTCAATGATGCAAATGTCAGGACCATTATCACAAACCAAAGACATAGGACATCCAAAATGGTTAATAATACCTGATTCCATGAAATTGATTACCACCTCAGAATTACATTGCTCGCAAGCAAGGGCCTCAGTCCATATTTTGAAATAATCAGTAACAGTAAGAATATATATGTGACCTACAGAGGAAGGTAGATTGATTGGACTTATGAAGTCCATTCCCCACTGCACGAAAGGTTTTACCTCAAAGACTGGTTGAAGTGGGAGTGTTGCATACTTCTCTTTGGTTCCTGTAGTCTGACACACATGACAAGTTCAGGAGATTTTTATTGGAAGACTCAGCCAAACCATTACCCTGAAGGTAATAATTGGATGCAAACTTAATTATAGTTCCATGATCAAAGGCCCAGTTGGAGAATTTCAATGATGCAAATGCAGGACCATTATCACAAACCAAAGACATAGGACATCCAAAATGGTTAATAATACCTGATTCCATGAAATTGATTACCACCTCAAAACTACATTGCTTGCAAGCAAGGGCCTCAGTCCATCTTGTGAAACAATTAGTAATAGTAAGAATATACTTGTGATCTGCAGAGGAAAGAAGATTGATTGGACCTATGAAGTCCATTCCCCACTGCGCGAAAGGTTTTACCTCAAAGACTGGTTGAAGTGGGAGTGTTGCATACTTCTCTCTGGTTGCTGCAGTCTGACACACATGACAAGTTCTGACATGGTTGTGTGTGTCCTTGAATAGTGTGGACCATTAATAACCAACTCTCAAAATCTGATTCGCTATAGAAGGTGTAGATCCATGGCATGTACCATATCTGTCATGAAATTCCAACATTACTCTTTTAGATTTTTCTTTCCTAGGCACCTTAAGTAAACACCATCATGATTTTTCTTATATAGAATAGCTCTCTTCAGCATGAAACTGTCACTCTTCAAATGCAATTCCCTTCTTTGTACTGCATTAAGATGGTCAGGACATCTTTGAGTCAGGAGATAGTGAACAATATCATCATACCATTCCCCAGGAGAAACATCTTCTAGATTGTAATGTTGGGCTGCAAGATCAGGGCCTATTTTTGCCATTATCCTTGTAAGTCCTTGCCCTCTTACCAGCTTCATGGGTTGAATCTCAATATCATATTATTGTAACATAGTTACCCACTTAGCTCTACACTCTCCTAGATCATTCTACATCAACAACTTGACTATAGGATCTGGAACTATTGCAAAGACTTTGTTTCTGAGGATATAGTATCTAAATTTCTTCACAGCTCTGACTAAGGCGTAAGCCTGCTTATCCACACTTGGATACCTTAGTTCTGCATCTTTCAATGGTGCACTCATAAATGCTATGGGATGTTCATTTCCTTGATCAGATTTTTGAGTCAACATAGCAGCACAGGAGTGATTAGAAGCAAACGAATATATATATAATGGCTTAGCATAATCTGGACTCACCAAAATTGGGGCTTCAGCAATAGCCCTTTTTATCTCTGCAAATGCTTCCTTAGCTTCTACACTCCATTCAAATTTGTCTTCCTACTTCAACACTGCATTCAATGGCTTGACTATTTCTGGAAATCCAGTGAACTTCCTTACAAAGTTGATTTTTCCAAAGAATGATTTCATTTCTTTCTTGCTAGTAGGTGGCTAGATCTTGAGTATAGCTTCCACTCATTCTGGATCAATTGCAATTCCTTTCTTAGAGATAACGTGCTCCAATAATTTTCCATCTGTAACTCCAAAGATGTACTTCTTTGGATTGAGAGATATACCAAATTCCCTACACTTCTGAAACACTTTACATAAGTCCGTTATGTGGTCTCCTCTCTTCTTAGAAAAGACTGTCAGATCATCCATATAAAAGACTATGCATTTACCAATTATTTCCTTAAAAGTAATGTCCATGGCTCTTTAGAAGGTGGCCCCAGCATTGATCAAGCCGAAGGGCATCCTCCTATAAGCAAAAGTACCCCATTTGGTGGTGAAAGAAGTTTTATGTCTATCCTCATATTGCACCATAACTTGATTGTATCCCGAGTATCCATCCAAGAAAGAAATCATTTGAGATCCATTAATAATATGAAGTACTTCATCCAACGAGGGTACTAGATAATTATCTTTTTCTAATGCTCTATTAAGGTTCCTAAAATCCACACAAAGTATGATTTCACCATTCTTTTTTCTTATAGGAACCAAGTTTTCAACCCAGGTTGAATGTCTAACTAGAAATATGATTTTGGCAGATAGCAGCTTCTGCACTTCCTTTTGAATTACTGGTTACAGTAGAGCATTGATTTTCCTTTGCCTCTGCCTGAAGGGTCTTACTCCTGGATTGAGAGGGATAGTGTGAGTTATAATTGATGTGTCATAGGTCTTCAAGTCTTGATAACTCCAGGCTATCAAATCTTCATATGTATGTAATGCGTTGATAATGCCTTTCCTCTCTTCTACAGTACACACATTGCTAATGAAGACATTCTTGACATCCTCATGAGTTCCCATATTATATGTTTCACATTGTCCACTCATGGACTCTTTCTTGGCATCTTGTTCTTGATCTTTGACCTTATCCAAATAAAAAATCCTTTCCAACTACACCATTTCTCTGTGAATAGTATTGGTCTTTAGATTAATTACCCCTTCCAAATCCATCTCTACTTCTTGGAGTTCAGTTTCATCAATAATTTGAGAAGCAAAGACATCTGAGCTTGTGATAAAATCCAAAATGTGCTTATCATCTTCAAATACCTGGAAGTTGGTAACGTTGTCAACTACTGAAGGTACTAGGGTCAATTCCACCGTAAAATTCTTCAATCCTGAAAGGGACAAAGGTTGCAATGTACTAGCTGCCTGAGCAAGGGAGTCATCCATTTGGTTTTTATTACGTGGTAACAACTGAATGTTGAAGGCATCAAATCTTTCAATAAGGTCCCATACTCTATGCCTATAATTGGTCATTCTTTGGTCATGACATGAGTATTATCTCCTAACTTGTTTGACCACTAACTTAGAGTCCCCAAAGACTTGCAAAATCTTAACCTTTTTCTTTAATGCCTTGAGCAACCCATGAATCAAAGCCTCCTATTCTACTACATTATTCATACAATGAAATTTAAGTCTATGATCAGCAAAGAAGTCTTACCTCTTGGATTGATTAGCTCAAATCCTACCCCAACTCCTTGCTTTGATTTGGATCCATCAAATCTTAAAGTCCAATAGCCAGCCATTGCAGACTTGGTCACTGTAACTCTTGCACTGTTGCTGCTGGATGGTTCTTTAGAAAGCATCACTTTCTTTCCTTTAGGATCCTCTTGGACATTGTGGATATTAATTTTGACTGTTGGAGTGGGGTTGATACACTTTTGTACTTGTTCCACTACAGTCCAGCACAAGCAACAATCTAATTCTAAATGGGAGGCATTATGAACCCTACACCAATTTGGCAAGAGTAGTTCTCCAAAATTCATTCCTCTACCCAACTGAACCTAATCTTCAATACACTTCTGAATTAATTCTTGGAAATTATCCAGCAAACTGAGTTGATTATCTTCAGGATCATCATCAGTTTCAACTGGTTCCACCAGAGCTTCAATTCTATTGGATTTTGTTGTGAGATCAACACGCATTGTATGCAATATAAGGAATTCCTCTACATCTGACTCCTCAAAAGGGGCTGCAAGCACTTAATTTCCCATACTTACTTCTGATATTAGAATCTCATTCGAAGTGTTCTAATATTCTGCAATCATGTATTTCATCTTGGGTTCCCTTTCAATCCTGATCTAATTCGGCACTCCCTTCCAGGGAAGCCACATATGAGAGTGATTAGTTGATACATGTCCATTCAAGGCCCTGGTAAATTCTCTTCCCAAGATTAGACCGTAAGCATCAGGTATATCAGCCACCTATATATCAATAACCTGTTGAATTCTAGGGTCAGAGGCAACCTGCATATGAATCATGTTCAACTCCCCTACAACATTAACCTCAATTTGATCCAGATGTGTAACTTTATTTTGGGAGTCAGTAGGAGTGATACCTAAGGCTCTACAAACACCAAAAGGCATTACATTGGTGGAAGCATCTGAATCTAACAAGCAATTGTGCAGATTTTTACCAAATATGAGGACAGAAATAAAAAATGGAGGAGTATTTATTTTCCCCTGGAACAGGGTCAAGGGAGTATCCACCTGAGCAACTTGAGTTTTGACCTTCTCTTTCCCTTTATCTCCAAATGGTATATGAATCTGGTTATGAATCTGATTCTGCCCTTCTACTAGTTGGGAACTAAATGCTTTATTAACACTCTCACTGATTGAATTCTCTTGTGATATTGAGCTAGCATTGTAAGCTCCTAAAACTACATTTGTAGTAGTTGGAACTCTAAATAATTCATATGCAAAGAGACTTACCTTTAGCTTCTCGAGTTCTTTTGCAATATAGATGGCCATTTGTTCTATACTTAGATCAACTGGGGCCTCTTTGGAGCATTCCACCACCTTATCTTTTCTTGCTTCAATGCTCTTTCCTTTTGAGGGATCAATTTGTGTTTGTCCTTCCTTTGACAGGTACTATTTAGGCACATGAGGATACAGTGGATTATTACTAGCGTTGGGATCTGGAGGTGTGGTGAAGTTGTTTGGAGGGATGAAAATAGTGAAGGGGCCCCCAGCCTATGGGCATCTGTGTGGCAAGTCCCTCAGATCATATTTCTTAATAGGCCTCTGGAAGGTCTGTACCTATTCAATATAAGCTTCTTCTTCATCCATGGGGCCATTGTCATTCACTGTATTTTGATCAAACAGTTGTGTAATCTCATCTCCATTGCACACCTGGTCCGCCTCTTCCTTCGGCTAGTTTGATTCTTCTTCAGGAACATTTTCCTTGCTTTGTGGAAAAGGAGCATGATTCAGTACCAACACTGATGAATCATAGGGAGTAGATGGCACCATTTCCTGACTACTTGTAGTATTCTCCACTTCATACTGAAAAATTAAAGATCTTGTCTAGAACTCTTGACAATCTAACTCAAAATGTTCACTTGTTTTATGGAGCCTACACCATCCTGATAAAGCAACCTCAGCTAAATATACACCACTTGGAGGCTTCTCTTGGTTGACTGGTTGATTGACTAGTTGATCCAATGGGGTGGGAATACCTCCATTATTGGGCCTTGTATTCCAAGTCTTGATTTTTCTAGGTGGTTGTCTCCTGTTGAACCCTTGTACACCAACTTGACCTCAATCAAAGTATTGGCCTAAGGATTGTCCTCTATCATAATTTTGTCCTCTACCATTATTATACCCTCTGTCATTATTATATTCTCTTTCATTGTTATATCCCCTTTTAGGATGTTGCCCCCTATCAAAATGTTGTCCTTGTTGATTTTCTCGACTTTCTCTACTATGATTAGACTGCATATTTCTCTAAGCAGCTTGCAGCTAACTATTCTGGCTCCTCAAATAAGTTACCTCCATATTCAACTTCTTCACTTGTTCAGTCAATTCATCTAGTCTCTCCTTGTCAGCATTTCTGTATGGAGGCTAGTTCGCATTATTTTGTGGATATCCTACTATAGTATTGGCATTCATTGATTGGTTTAATACTTCAAAATTCTGCAGATACGTGGGAAAACTAGCCTAAGGTTGTGGATGAAGAGGTTGATTTAAATTTTGTTGAGTTTAGCTGATTGTGGGTGGAACTTGAATCACTGGAGGTCCTAGGTGAGGGACTAGAGGGAACTGAGGTATTGGATTCATGATAGGAGTGTGATTAGTGAGAGCCTGGTTGAGAGCTGGGACTTGTCAAGGGTGAGCAGCGGGTCCTAATGACGGTAAACACCCAGATAAGTCTGGCCTTAAAGCAGTGCTAACCTTCACAACCTTTGCATATGCATAAAGTAGGGTAGTAGGAGGGTTGTTTCTCCATTTCATGAAGGTGGCTGTCAGACTATCAAATCCCTCATAATAGACTGCTAAAGTAGTGGGCTCATCAATAGCATAAGTGGTTTGTAGTTGGGTATAGGCACGATGAAACTGGTTGTTAAAGGACCCTATGGGCTCATGAACTTCTCTCTTAACATTAGTGAACTAAAGATAGAGCTCATTGGGACTAATGGGAATCCTAAACTTTTGTAAGAATGCAATCTCTAGTTCAATTCAATTCTAGATGGACCCAATAGGTAAATGATTGTACCAATAGAATGCATCCTCCCCCACGGAATAAGGAAAGAGTCTACATGCTACATTCTCATGATTGATTCCTCTATCCTTAAGGCCAATCTGAAAGATCTTGATGTGTTCCTCAGCAGTTCAATTGGGATCATTAACATGGAACTTTGAACAAAAGTGTTCAGAGTTCTTGGGCATGACATTGTAATTAGCAAAAGTCAATGGAGATGGGTTATTAGCTAGGAAAGCCATTGGTGGAGGTGGGGGTGGTAATGGCTGATTTATGGCTAGCTAAGGTTTTTGAATGGGAATGTCCTTAGACTTAGACTCGATGAGCTTGATGAAGATGGGGATGATAGAGATGATGGAGGTGGTTGGGTGGATGATGATTCTCCTCTTTTGCTAGTCCTTCTTGACCTAGTAGGGGCTAGAAATTACTAAAATTCCTCCTCCCCTGGAGTAGATTTGTTTCTTCTTCTAAATATTTTAGGAGAGATGGCAAACAAAAATTGATCCAACTTGCTTATTCAAGCCCACCTAGTGCCAATTTGTTGATGATTTTTTCTTCACAATAAAAAATCAGATAGAATATAGTATCTTATCTCTCTTGAAAGGTAAATCTCTATCAACAAGTCTCAAGAGATAACCCCAAGGTCTCTAATGTTAGGTCTTGACAATGCATAAACAACTTAGTGATAAATGTGAAAATGTTGGCAATCACAAAGGGACCTTACTACAAGCAAATATTGAATCTTTAATTTATTAGATCTTGCAATATGATGATACTTCAATCCTAAATCTAACTAAAATGATAAAAGAAATAACAAACGATAAGGGTTTCAAAGAGATTCGTAAATTTAACACTAAACCTAAGATTAACAATGCAAATGATGAAACACTTGAAATGGACCAATCCCTCAAAAACTGATGTCTACTTGACCCAGATGGATCTGCAATCTTCTAAGGCATTAAAGATTTTTAGATCATGAACATTCATTCAAAACAACCCTATTTCAATTGAAATGAATAAACCATCGCAATTGAACTAAGCACAATGAATATAAGAGTCCAGGCTAACTTTGCAAAGCAACTAACAATCAGTTAGTTGCAAAAAGTATGGACTAGAGATTGCTACAACTCTTCAAGTACTAAACCATAAACACCATTAAATCATGTCTAATTCTAAATCTAGCATATATCTAATACTTCCCAAGAAATCTCAAAAATAGAACAACAAGAACCATGCAAGAATAATAGACACAAGAGAATTCACCAAAAGCACAATATCTCCAACTATATTGAATTACCCAAAGTAGCAACAATTCCAGTATTTTGTTACAACACTTACTCAAAATGAACTAACTTCTAACTCTTGCTCTACTGCTTAATTCGCTCTAGTATCAAAACTATCTGTCTAGCCCTTACAAAAGAGGCAGAATGCCATACTAATAGAAACCCCCCAAGGCATTTCAGCCTAATTAGAATTTACAATAATAATAAAAGGCCATAAAATAAGTTGGCCAAGAGGAATTCAAAATAAAATAGAATATGCATTAAATGTATAAACTCCATCCAGGTCAGCCTGGGATCTCCAATATAGTTCGGACCAATGCATGCAAAATAATAGGGAAGCACAAATTCTGATGTAGCCTCTCATTAATTGTTTTCCCCTTTGTCTTTATTTTGATCAACCCTATCATGCACCATCACAAGTACCCTGTCCAAGTCGGCTATAGGTGGCAGAGGTAAAACCTTAATTCTCCTTTTGATAGATTTAATATTTTCTCTTGATTTCTCCACTGACCTATCCCACTCAACCCTGCTGGTTTTATATTTATCAATAACTGCAATATAGGTGGCTACATCTTCCAACTGATGTTTAGTAATTGGATCCTCACTTTCTGGAGAATATATATCTCGCCACCATTTTCTCAATAGCTCTAAGCTCAAATTATTTCGTGTGAACTTCCTTCTCAATGTCATCACCTCAAAGAAAGAAATGCATCTATCATAGATATTAGTCAGGGTATCCTCAATTTTCCTCCTCTGCCTATATATCTTCTTCAAAACCTTTTTTCTTATTTGCAAAGCTTCAAACCATTCCCAAGGTTCTGCAGCTCTGGAGGAAGGGAGAATTCCATCACTCACCAACTTATCCTTAGTGTATTCCATGATAGTCTTGGTCTTCTACAATAGGAGATCTACATCCTCTTTATCTTGAGCCAATACATCTTTCAACCAATCTATTGCCCTCATTGCATCTCCTTTGGTTGAAAGGATATCTTTGATAGCATCATCTCCTTTAGTCTACACCCCTTGTAACCAATTTACTGTGGCAAGAGTAGTGGACTTAATTATTTCTAGCTCCTATATAGTTTCTTGGGGCAGGAAACTTGCAACAGAAGATGATGAACTAATGGATTGCAAGGGTTTCATCAAATCTTCCAAATATTTCTTAATTCTTTCATTCTCTTTCTTCAACTCCTATTTAGCTTGTGCTTCTTTCCTCAATCTTCCCAAGATCACAACACTTGAACCCTCATATTCTTCAATATCCTGTTCCATGGAAGTGGGTCCTAGGTTGATAGTCTACATGTTGTAATCACTACCAGTAACCTCATCTCTATTATTTTCTATGGTAGGAGTAGCAATGTGGACCACTCTGTTGTTTCCTTCATCCCTTTCAATCTTGGGGATAACCTTGTCCTTCTTCTTTCCTTTACCTTTTCCTATTTTTTCCAATAGCTCATCCTAATTGGGAGGGGTATAATCCACAACAATTTTTTTTCTATTTATTTCTCTATAGCGCCAACCTAGAACAACAAACTCTTAACTGTATTTCACTCTGTCCTACTTCTCCCTGCTGACCCTTGGGTGTATCTTCCGACTTCTCAGGAAACTCCTCATCTTTATCATGTTCTCCTTTGTCATACTCCTCTTCTTCATGCAGTGGTGATGGATTCTTAACAGGTGTTTCCTCTCTCTGAGGAGGTATGTCTTCTTCACTTCTAGTAGGAGAATCCTCATAAGTTACCAAGGGAGTTTGTAGAATTTTCTCAATTTCTATAGCTGCACTATGAAGCTCACCTTCTTGAAATTCTTCTCTTCCTTCACTTGATGGGTGCTCCACATCTTCTTGTTGTTTTGATGCACCATGTGGTTCATGGGGTGGAGAAGCCTCTTTATGTTGTTTTGCAGCAGAGGTTGTTGGAGGACTATCCTTCTTTGGCACACTGCCCTTGGGAGAAGGAGTTCTTGATCTCCTTGTGTATACTTGTGTCCTCTCTCTATAACATTCTACATTTACCACTATGGAAGGATCAATTTCACTTTTGTCCTTGGAAGGTCCACCCTTCTTTCTTGAACCCCTTATTGTTTTCCTCCTGTTAGGTGTTGGGGCACTGTCCTTTTCTTCTCCTTCACCATGTTCTTCCTCTACAAATTTTTCAGTCTTTGAAGTAGTAGTCCTCTTCTTTGCTTTTGGTTTCCTCTATTTCTCTTGCTCTTCTCCTTGGGAACCTTTGATCTTAATCTTAAAAGGAGATTCCACCTTGGTTTTTCCCTTAGGATCTTCCTCATCCAACTCTTCGGAAGTGGAATGGGATTCTAGATTCCCCATTAGATTATAGGTACATGGCACACCTTCACTTTGAGGATCCCATACCTTGTGTTTGAGCCACGACTTTGTGTATTTCGTCACAGGGGCCATGATTTTTTCTAATTCAGTTTTTTCTTCCTCCAGCCAATCTACTTCTCCAATTGTTTTGTCCTTAATTGGATCATAATCGTGACTTTGGATTAAGTCTCCATCATCTTCCATCTGATCGGGAACCATTTTCACACTATACATTTGGACCACATCAATTGGGAGTCTAGAGAATTTCTTCTTTCTTAACTCAAACTCATCCTTGCTCTTGGCCCAATAGTCTTCTATGTCATCTCTGTGGTGGTATTCCCTTTTGGATTTCTTTTGTACTTCACCAGTGATATCAAAACCCAACCTTTTAGAATGATAAGACAACCCAAGAGTGCTCATTTCCTCCTCAGAAGCATAAACTTAATTAATTGAAGGGCATACCTCACTAGTACCTATCTTCAGATGAAAATCTCCACCAAATCTAGTTTTATGCTTATCTTTCTTTATA